>JAEQBH010002814.1:0-600000 GCA_016808115.1 Tetrastigma voinierianum
CAGTAAGCTTCTACCAGCTCTTCCCAAGTATCCATGAGAACCATATGAAACAATGATTCATACCATGTGGCGCTATGTCTCTCAAAAAGAAAATGGGAAGAGATGCGGTTTTTAACCTCTGGTCTCACAGATTCAGCTTCACTGTATTTTCCATCCTGAGAAATCTTCCCAGGTGTTCATTTGGGTCTTCGATGGGATGACTAGTAAACTGATGTTGTTGAACCATTGTAATTAAAGCTGGCTTTAGTTCAAAATTATTTGCATCCACAGTAGGTTGTCTGATTGCAGAATATTCTTCCTGAATAATAGGCCTCCAGAAATCCTCCATTGTTGTGTCGATGTGGGGGCACTTACATTCTTTGTCCTCTGTTCCTCTGTTTGGTCATGTCTCTCTTACATCATATTTGCGTTCTGCATCTTTTTGTCTTTCTTAAGCTCGAGGTGTTCTTTCTAATTCGGTATCTGTGGAATAGATTCGAACCTTTGTTTCCACATGCATTAGGGTTTTCTGATCGAGCATACTCGGATTAATAGGATTGATCAAACTAAACAAATATTTCCAACATGGCTTGTTAAAATTAGTGATGTAGCCACTTGCTTGAAAGCTATTTTGTTCTTTTCTTAAAATGTCCAAATTAGTATATTTCCTTCTTTAGTAGGATATTGATCCTAATTAATTCTTTCAATCCCGATCAACGGCGCCATACAAAAACTTGTTCGCCTATTTCTATAGACTAAAAACCCCTCAAAATAACACAGCTACCAGAGCCTTACAATTCTCTTATACCCATGTCACTTTGGATAATTTGGCTTCTCTTATACCCATGTCACTTTGGATAATTTGGCTTGCTAAAATAATTTTCTCTTAATGTTCAGGATTAAAAAATAAGGGTTCAGTCTATGACACTGCAAGTGCAGTCCTTACAAGTAATGAAATCTAAATGTAAAGTCCAGGTATCATTCCACAGCGAGGAGATTGATAGCGAATTCTGGTCAAACTACCTGACCTCTTGGAAATTTCATACTATTTGGACTCAAAACTCATAGTAGAAAATTTTATACGAGAACGAAATTAAAATCTATACTAATGAATATGCTCAAGTTAAAAACTATGAAGTGAATGACTAAAAATAAATTGTACATAAAAGAATGGATTGAATCAGTTTACTGTGAGAAACGAAAAAAAACCATCAATGAAATACAATGGAACAGTCAATTCCAGCACTATGTCCATTACTCTGTTCTATGTATGGATCTGATTTTGTTCCAAGATTTTCTAATTATTGGAATTAGATCTCTCACAGTTTTCGATTTTAATATCCTTGCTTCTCACAAAGACAGATCAAACCCCGACTACCCGTATTCCACATTTTCTGCAAGATGCGGGTATTTTTCTTTCAATACTTCACCCATTTCCTGGCGGCAATGAACTTCCCCTTCACCTTCGAGTTTAGCTAAGTTTCTACTACTTAATTAGTGGCTCATCCTTGGATCTATGAAACATCCCTTTCCCTTGATTAGATCTAGCTAACACGAGAGTTGGAACCTATCCATAGATTAAGGTGAACTCTCGATGATTTGCTATTGTTAAATACACCCCTCCAACTTCAATTATGAGCGAATGGGGATTTATCAAAATGAACTCTCAGAGCTCAGCAGTTCGTCAATAATAGTCGAACATACCTAGAAAAGAATGCTCTCAACTCTCAGGAATCTCCGTCTCTGTGTCACGCAGAGGGCATCCTGGATATCTGAGTAAGATACATTCCCTCAACCGGTACTAGGTACTACTATTTGGAACTTATCCATTAAAAGCGACCTGCCAAATTAGTAAAACTAAACCCAAATTAATTCTCCATAAATGTGCGGAAGGCGCAACTAAATGTAAATCAAATCCGGTTGAATGCGCTACGATTCTTGCATTGCGAATCAAAGAAATGGAGTCTGGAATGCTTGTTACCCAAACTCCACTTGTAAGCTTGCAATAATCTGAAAAGAAATGAATTCAGAAATTTGTCTAAGATTTCATAAATTTCCAAACGATATCTTGAAGAAAATATAACAGAACTAACAATCAGCTCTGTCGTCTTTACTTACGATTCGCGAGATTCAAATCAGAAAATAAAAACCCAAAAATAAAACTAAAATAAAATCTACTCTATAATATACAACGGGTTCCTCTTGCTTTTCCCTTTGCTGGGCAGTAGTCAAGAAGGAGAAAAACTACTTTACTATTAAATCTCTATTATCTTTGTCAAAAAAAAGAAAGTGGCCGATCCCCCAAAATACTCGGTGAAATCCAAATAAAAAGCGAAGCCCAACGCATTTCTATGTCGCGACCTCGAGTTGATGTGACCATGGAGTCTTGATGGCTCATGATCGATCGCGACCTATTCCTTTCAAGTTGCAACTGTTGTCGCTTTCGGCGGCTTTGATTAGTGGTCACGACGTCGTTTGTGGTCGCGACACTCTTATGCTTTCGATGTTCCTTGATTGTTGATGTCGCGACGTGGAGTTTAGATTCGCGACCACCTTGCGTAACGTAAAGCGACTTCATGTTGGCTTTGATTCCGCCAGTGCCATTCTGTTGGTGGTTTCTTGTCTTCACAACTTTCAATTTTATCGCGACTTCATGGTTGATGTCGCGACCTCTTACGCTTTCCATTTCTTTTCTTGGTTGCAGCCTCGGTTCCACGTTATGGCGATTTCTTTCTTCCCAACTATTTTCCAGCTCGCGACCTCAATTACATGTCGCGACATTAATTTCTTCTGCTCATTGACTTTTTAAAAGGTTGCAAGCTCAGTTCCTTGGCAAGTGCTTCTATTTGACTACAGGTTGTGACCTCTTTTGACACTGTTTTCGGTTGCACTTTGAATACTGTTATTTTTATGTCGCGACCTCAAGTTGATGTCGCGACATGAAATGGAACTTAGTATAAAAACTAGTTGCAACCTCTTTCTTTAAAAGACTTCTCTTGTGGCTTCATAAACGAGTCACGGTTGCGACCTCAAGTTGATGTCGCGACATCAATTCTTCTCTTGATTGTTTCCTTTAGTCTCAATCCACGTTTTCTTCTGTCGTAACTTCTTTTTCAGTCCACTGACTTCGCATTCACGTTCAGTTTCTTCTTGGCAAATTTGTTTATTTATCGTGACTTGGAATTCTTTGACCAGGCTTCACATCATGACTTAAATTCCACGGTGTGACCTCAATTCTATAAATAGTTCATACGATTTTTACTAAATTTTGATTTTTCTGTATTGTATTTTCCTACAAATTAAATTTAGAAAGTCAATTATCACTTTTACATAACAATTCGACATTATTCTCTATAATAAACTCGAAAAATGAGGTCAAAAAAATCATAATGAGTTTTGGACTCTATCAACACCTGATTACTTTTCTACCAGATTGGAAAGATCATAATGTGTTCTTATGTCCATGCTATGGAGGTACCGATCAGACCCGTCATGTGTAGTCTTTTCGGAGACAATTGAGTTGAGACCAAATTTGACCTATGAGGAAGAGCTAGTAGAGATCTTGGCTCGAGAAGTGAAAGAATTGCGGAACAAACGAATCCACGTCAAAGTGCTTTGGGAGAAACCACAAGATAGGAAACCCATGGGAAACGAAGAAGTTATGCGGCATCAAAATTCCCAAATGTTCAATGAAGGTAATTTCGAGGACGAAATTTTATTAAGGAAGGGAAAGTTGTAACGCCCTAAAAATACCCTAACAGTTTCAGAACATGTTTAGGGTATAAAATAAAAGCAAATGAAATTTTTCCAGAATTTAAATCCTAAGATCGAAAAAAATATACAACCCGGAAAATTTATAGGAAGCCAAATAAATTTGGTAAAAATATCAAATGGGGACAGGGTCTAGCGAAATATAAGTGCAAAAGTGTAAATTAAATGAAATGAAAGTGAAATGAAGTGTTAAAATGGAAAAAATGAGAAAATGAGATTTAGTGTGAAAGCCAAACAGGGCCTTATGAATAGGAGACCTCAAGACATATTTTGGCCTTTGAAGACATTCCTCTCATTAAGGCATTTTTCGTTTGAAAAAAAGGGAGCTAGGGTTTTTAGATAGGAAGATTTGTGAATTGCTCCGCAGAAAATCAAAGGCTAAGTGATAAAAAAAACCGGAGGAACACCTTGGTATTGAAGTTTGAAAGATATTTGAGGTAAGACTCAAGCCTTAAGCCCCTTTTATTTGTGTTTGAGTTGGGAAAACCCCAAATGTGGATAAAAGAGTTTTGTTTTGGTTGTAAATAAGTTTTGGGGTTGTGTTGGGTTGAGGTTTGAAGAGTATTGTTGGTTGGTATTGGTTTGGATTAGTTTGGAGAGTGATTGTAAAAAGAGAAATGTTTGGTTTTCAAAGGAAATGCTGTCAAAATTTTGTTAAAACCCCTGTTCTTGTTTTGGCTAAAGATTAAGTTATAATCATCCAAATGAAGTGATTCTAATTATTAAATAACCATAATAGATAGAGCTACAAATGTATAGAAGGGACCAAGAGCAAATTGTACCAATAAGGCTCCCGAATATGGGCTTAAAGGGGGGTTCGGGTAGCTCACAGGTATGTCATATTTTGGGTATAGTTGTGGTATTTTGGCCATAAAATGAGTTTCCACTCATTCAATTTTGAGTGATTCAAAATTCTGGGTAAACTATACTTCTAGAAGAACCAAATTTACTTGAAGGAAGTGTAGGCAAATCAGATCCCAAAGTGCCGAAATCTGTCAAAAGTAGAGCTATAATGCGAAGTCTGTTTTGCAAATTAGAGTAGTCTAGATGTAAAATGCAATAACTTGAGTTTTGGTGATCCAAATTGGAGAAGAAACCTTAGAACCATAGCTTCAAATGAGTGAAGTAATCATTACCAATTTATGGAGTTAAGACCCAAAAATTGAGAATATGATGAGTGATCAGGTGAGTTAACCAATTTAGCATTAAATACCTTAGCAGGATTTGGGAGATTTGTTTTGTGCTAAGTGTGTTTTGGAATTTATGAAAATAGATTGTTGGGATGATTAAAGGTCTTGGGAAGGAATATGGTCTTGGAAATATTAACTGCTCCTGGAAAAAATTATTTGAAGTATTTGATTTTAGAAAGTGTTTTGTTACAAGGCATCCGTGGACAAGTTAGGGTTTTGGGATGTTAAAGTTAAAAGCGGACCAATTGGCTTATAATCGTTTGGGTGCTTGGGGGTTGGTTGGAGCCTTTGGTCTAAGCTAATCAAATCAATGTTTGAAGTTAATTTTGGACAACATTAAGATTGGTTTTGGTGAGACGTTTTAAAGGTATTGCTGTCTGAAAAAAAAAAAAAAAAAAAAAAAAAAAAAACAGCATGCTTTGCCCTATTTGTGTGTTATGTGGTTGAGGGCCTTAAAGAAGGAATTTTAATTGAAAATTTTCAAAGATGTCATTGGATATATAAATGACTAAACTGGAGAGTTTCATAATTTTTGAAGACCGTTTGAATAATTTTTGGGTAATAAAGTCCGGAGAGTACAAAACTAGAAAATAATAGTGTTGCATGTGGTGTTGATTAATACGTTTAAGGTTTTTTTGACTTAATCTTCCTTTGGGGATGGTTTAATTGATCAAGAGTACTGTTGGAAAATGATTAAAAGGTAGGGCAAAATTTTAGTATTTTGGTTATGTGATGGATTAAAGTTAGGAAACTAATAACCATACCGGGCTTGTATCTTGCCCTTATTTGCTAATGAGATTAAGAATATGATATTAAGCTCGAAATCCAACCTAACCAAATCATAAGGCTGTACGAATAATATTGTTCTTTAATTGTATTGGAATAGGGCTGTGAAGGAAAGCTGAACTAAGATTAAGAATTAGAAGTTGGAATCAAAGTGCAAAGCTTTTTAGGTTTGTTCTACACGCTTTCTCGTTATTTGAATCTCTATCTTCAAAATGTTTGAATTGCATATTGAATTGTTTTAAATTGATTTGATGCAAATAAATTGTGAAATGAATTGCAAGTTGATTTAAGTTAAGAAATTTGAGAAATTGATTGATTGCGAAATGAATGACATGAAAATTGCATAAGTATTGAAATTGTTTGTTCGTATAAAAATACATACTATATTTATTTTCCTATAAATGTTTTGAATGCCCTTAATAGAATGTTAACCGTTAAATTCGAGTTAAGGATAGATTGGTATACCAATAAGAGTCGAGCAAGCGTCTTATTGGCATACCGATCCGTAGCAATGAGGACGGTATACGTAATGTACCAACCCGAGTACATATTTTTATAAAACCGTGTTTACACCCAGCCGGACCGTGCCGATGATTAGTTATCATGTGCACTGAAAGCATAGGTTAAATTCGATAAGGGTAAAATGATAATAAGATTGAAAAGTGCATGATTTGTGATTTGAATGATTTAGTGAGAATGAAAAAGTGCATGATTTATGATCTGAATGATTTGTTGCACATGAAAATGCATAGTTTGAGATGACCAATAGTGTAATTGATTAAATAGAAATATATCTTTATGTATGTATTGTCTTGCATTGGTCATTTAAGAAAGTACAAAGCATTGTCTTATGAGTACATGGTTGATTTAAGAAGCCCGAAATAAAAGAGATAATCGTATAGAACCACTAAGCATGAAAATGTAGCGTGTGAATTTTTATCACGGTACCGAGTGAACATGAGCTGAAGGGACAAGAGATCGGAGGCGTAGAGTCATCGAAAGATCGCGGAGTAAGTATATACTCCGTCATATGCATCCATCCTACTTTTGAACAACTGATGTTTTGTGATCAAAAGAGTTAAACTCTGAAACAATTTTGTATATTATTTTGAATGGGCATGGAATGCCTTCATTGTAAATGCATTTTGTTAAATGTAAATGTTTATGGGCCTACCGAATTGAAATCGCTTCCTCACATATTTGAAAATTTTTATACAAAATGGAATGTCAGCCTAAACGGTTATTTTGTTTTTGTATATGTTCTGGTAAATGAACTCGGCTAGCAACTTGACTCGAGTTCGGATCCATGTCCAGTCGGGTAGCTCTAGTGCTAGCAGCAGTTGAACATGGATATAAGCGATTGGAGAAAGAGGCTACTATAATTAAGTGAACTAGATGAATTCTAAAATGGGAGGCTTATGAGAATGCGGGGATTTATAAGGCAAAAACGAAGGCATGGCATGATAAACACATAGTAAGGAAGCACTTTACACCTAGCCAGTAGGTTTTATTATTTAATTCAAGTCTCATGTTATTCCCGGGAAAGTTAAAGTCTCGATGATCCTGCCCATTCATTGTAACTCAAGTGTTCCCATATGGCACCATTGAAATCACACACCCGGACAAGGGCACATTTAAGGTAAACGGGCAAAGGGTGAAACCGTACTTTGGCAGTGAGTTCAAGAACGACAAAGTCTCTATCTTATTAGACAAAGCAAAATCAAAAGGAAGAGCAACCTTGTGAGTAGGTGTAGAGCTCATTGAGATGCGGGAAAGTTGAGCTGTCGACATTAAACAAAGCGCTACTTGAGAGCAACGAGCGAGGAGTTTCTTCCTATTATTTCTTAATTTCTTCCATTAACTTCATTTTCATTGTTTTGTCTATGTTATGTTTAATTTCTGGTTTTGCTTTCTAATTTTACGTAGTCATGTATTGATGAAGATTTCAGGCCAACGAATTCATCTCCTATGTTTGCATATTCAGGTGCATAATATAGGAAATTCAAATTTCTCGAACTTCGAACGATACACAAGGTAGCCACATAATAGCATACAATCCATGCAACTGCGTGTAACAACAAAATTGAGGAGCAGTTTTGCACCTTCAAGCCACACTATTGCATGGCATGCTCAAGCAATTGCGTGCTGCCTACATGTAGGTGCGTTGCGTTGCCCCTACGTTGCTGCGTGCAAGCTGCACATAATTGCATGAGCATGCCACGCAATAGTGTGGCCTGAAAGTGCAAAAGCGCTCTCGGCCACGCTCTCTTGCGTATCTTCTTGCATGGCCCCTACGCTGCTGCGTGTGGGCTGCTGTGTTTGTGAGCATGCACTGTCGCGTGGACTGAAGAATACCTGTTGCTCCTCGGGACTACTACATGCGTGCTCCACGCACTTGCGTGGGCTGCAGTAGCTATTTAAAATGCTTAGAAGACCTCCCATATTCATTTCATCACACACCCATTTCACTACATCCTACCCAATCTGTTTATACCCAAATCTGAAAACTCACCTTCCAAATCTCCATGTCTCTCTCACCATAATACACCATCCTTTGATAAATTTTTCACTCTTAACGCCACCCCAAGTGCTAAACCCACCATTCTAAACATACCCTCACCAAGTTTGAAGTGCCTCCATATGCCATTGTTTCCAAGCTTCTAAGGAAGAAAAATGGACGAAATTTTCAAGTCATTTGGGTAAGAGCTCCAAGTCATCTAGTATTGTGGTTAAATACAAACATTTGTGAGTTGATTGGTTGTATTTTGGGCAAACATCACTCACCTTAGTGGTTAATTACAAAAGGCTCAACACCAAGTGCCCACCAAGTGTTTGATGAAATGCCTCAATGAGTTGAGGTTCATTTAGAAGGCTTGTTTGTTTGAGAATTGAAGTACTCCAACTTGAGGCTTAATTGAGAAGTGATCTTGCATTAGATTATGGCACCAAAGAAAAAACAAAAACTCCCTAGTATCCGTGGCCATTCTACATCGACCCAACCTGAAGAAAATGAAGACAAGTTTGTCACCTTGATGTCTTCTCAGTTTAAATATTTATATGAAAACCAAAACAACTTTCATCATGGAAAGAGGATTCCAAAGACCTCCTCTAGAATTGGCACAAATGATTCAAAGTAGAGGGTAGGGCACCTTTGTCAAGCCACACCAACCAGCCATTGCCACACTAGTAAGGGAATTTTATGCGAACCTTCCCGAGCACAGGGATAGAAGAGTGTTTGTAAGAGGCAAATGGGTCTCGTTTCGAAGGGACACCATTAACACTATCTATGGACTACAAGAGGTGGATGATTCAGCCTTTGATGTTCTCTAAAGACGCCCAAATTATGATTCCATCATATCCTTCCTCACTGATGGTAAGGGGACTTGGAAGACCAATGCCTCCAATCAAGTAGTGAATTTCCAAAATTCTATGTTGACATGGATAGCAAAACTATGGCATATTTTTATAGCACGTAACCTCCACCCCTCTGGGAATATTTCTGAGGTAACAAAAGCTAAAGCCTTTCGCATATACGCCATAGTAAAGAACATTTACTTTGATGCTGGAAAAATTATAGAAGACGACATTTTGAGTAACATCAATGCACGATGCACAAAAACCTTTGGGCACCTAGCTTTGATTACTGCATTGTGTCTACGACACAAGGTAATGGTAGGATCCAATGAAGAGAGGATACAACCCATGCTCCCATTAAGTGAGACGACATTGAGGGGAAAAAGACAAATAGAAACTCCAAAGGGTGCTTATGACTCAGGGCATGCAGAAAGTTCTGAGGAGGATATGCCAACTGAACCTTCATTCCTAAGACCATGTGAGACAGGGGACCCTTCTAGTGCACCTCCTAGTGATGTGCATGAGCAGCTCCATAACATTCTCTAGGAGCAGCATAGACAAGCCGCTATTCTTGACCGCCTCTTGGATATACAGTCGTCTCTTTCAGCGGGCTAAGCATTACTCAACCATAAGCAAGTTATTATTTGTCATAACATAGAGGGCCTCAACGTCTCTATTAGAGAGCTGTTGTCGCACCAGGTCGGGTCACCATTGAATGCTTCTACAGGGGTGTACCAGCCTTAAGTCCTGCCCCCATGGAAGGATCCCCTTCATCACTCACCATGATTACTAGGGGAGTCCCCATACCCTATGCATTACTTTTATATTTTCCACACATCATTGAGGACACTGATATCCTAAGTTTGGAGGTATGGTTGTTATCCTAGTTTGTGTTTATCTGTTTATCATGCATGTTACAGGTTGTAAAAAAAAAATTAGTTATTTCTTTTAGTTGTTTGGTTGTTATTTTCATGTGCTTTTCTTTCTTTCTTTTGTTTGTTTCGTGTCTCGTATGAGTGAGTGTGATGCCTTGTTGGTTAGTTTAAGGTCATTTTGAACACAAACATTTGAAAAGGGCAAGTGTAAAGTGAATTGGACCCTTAGGCCCTGTTTAGTAGGTAGAAAATTTTCTGTTTTCTCTATTCAAACTTTTCGAAAACAAGGAAAACACGTTTAGTTACGAGAATCAGACAAAAACAAATTTTGAAAACAAAGAAAATGAATTCACTATTTTCAACATTTATATATGAATCGAAAAGCTAAGTACATCTTTATTTTCCTTGTTTTAATTAAATCGAAAACACGGGATTTAGTCGATTGGGATAAAACGAAAACACGGGATTGTGGCTATTTTCTTCTTTTCTTCCCCTTTCGTCTTCCACTTCGATTTTCTTCTCATCAGGCTCACGAAAACACGGGATTGTGAATAGTAACCTGCATTTTAAACACATTTTCATTGTTTTCATTAACTTCATTTTCAAGAAAATGGTTTACAAAGCAGTTTTCTTATTCTTTATTTCAACCAAATTTAAGTCTGAAGCGTATTTTACGAAAATGAAAACTAAATATTAAATACATTGAAAATTTTCATATTCTGAATTTGGATAAAGTTCTATTTTGTGAACTAAAGCGGGGCCTTAGGTTTTAAATGATGCAGGAATTGTAGTGCTTGCTTGGTATGGTTGACTTAGCTTGAAAATCCCACCTCCCTTGTGCTTTGAAACTATTTCTCAAGGAATCTGTGCACACACGTTAGATCCTCTTGTGTATACCATGGTTAAGCCCTTGTTTCTTGAAATCTACTAGCCTTAGAAGATTCTAACTACCTAGGTGATGGGACACCTTAACAAAAGAGGATTGCCATTAAGACCCAAATCACTTACAAAATAATAATAATAATAATAATACAAAGACAAAAAGAAAAGAAAAGAAAAATGTCATAGAGTTGGTTGTGAATAGAATAAGTGGGATCATCCAGTGATCAGGGGAAAAGAAGTCAGGAGCCCTTTCAAGCCCTAATGCTGAGCCAACTGGGCTGAAGTCATTGAGCTTCATTGCCGCTACATAGGACAGAAGATGGATCTTCACAACCTAGGGCCTTTGAGTTTGAGTGTGCGAGGTAGGTTGAAAGGAATTTAATGTCTAGTGCCCTTAACCAACTGGTGGGGAGTCACCAATTGATCCCTGCTACAGGAACACTCATCTAAAAACTTCTTGGCTTTGGTTTTCTTTCATTTTTAGGTACTTAAGTAATCTTTAGATGTTTTAGGTATGAATAAAAAGGGTGCATTCTTATCAACTGTAAGTTAGCTTTCTCGAATAGGTGAGTTGAGTTTAAGTTTAGGTACACTAGGACCTTATTATACACTTGAGATCATGCGCACCCACATAGAATTCTTAGGAAAAGTCATTGAGGACTTGGGGGGGTTGAATTCTTTGCTCACCATGCTTTACTTGGCCAAGTTCCTTAGAGAATTTAAAAGTTTAAGGACCCTAATTTTGGTTGAAAGTGCTAATATTGATAAAATGTGTTCATAGTGACTCTTCCATTCATGTTATCACACTTATCTCATTGTTTGTTAGTTCGTGTCATTTTCAATTTTTGTTTTGTTTTGTTTTGCATCAGTCTCTTGCTTGGGGACAAACAAGAATTTAAGTTTGGGAGTGTGATGGGTATATAAAATACTCATTACAACCCTAAGTATTACTTAGTTTTTAGTAATGTTTTTATGTTAAATAAGTGCCCTAATGCTCTAAATGTTCATATTTATGATTAGGTCATCCATTTGGTGGGCTAGTGCGAATTTGGAGCGAAGACACAACGAAAAAGTGGAAAATCAGCAAACATAGAACAACAGATTTGACCTTTCAATTTTTCTGTATTAATAGGGAGATCAAATGACTCTAAACTACCCAAAACTACGTTCTAAACTTCACAAGCTTTCCAACAAGACCAAGATCACTCAATTCGGAATCCGGAGAAGGGAGATACACACTCGGGAAGTTGAAACAAAAACAAGGAAGCAACTGCAGAGAAGCAACAACTAACCAGTTCTATTCTATTGCATTTTAAACCTATAAAATGACATCTGATGGAACTATTCTTGGTGTTTATGGATTTCTGACTTCAAAATCTTTCTGTAAAGTCCAAGAACGCTCAATTCGGAGTTCGACTGAGAGAGTTATGGTCGTGCAAAGGCATGAAGAAATGAAGAAGCACAAGGGGCCACGCACCTGCTTGGACCCTACGCACCTGCGTGCTTGAGGAGCAGTTTTTTGGTGCTTTCCCATACACCAGCGTGCGGGAGCCACATACTTGCATAGAACTTCCACGCACCTCGAGCGAAAAATGAGCCCTAATTTAGTTAATTTCAGAGGCCACTTCCTAGGGGATTTGATGGGGGGCTATAAATTGGACCTCGGGAGACATAAAGAAGAGCTTTTTGACAGGGGAAGGGGAGAAAAGGGATTGGGTGCAAGCGTGAGATAGTTGGATTCACGGCATCTCATCTGCTTCCTTATGCTACTTTATGACTATGAATTCTAATTTGGATTTTCTTCATCTCATAATGTTCTAAACATCTAAGCTAGGGATGATGTAACTGACTGCATGTGGATGAACTTTAACCTTTCATTTATTTAGCTTAATTCTTGCAATTATTAGTTACCTTATTTCTAATTTGATTACATGGGATACTTGCCTTGCCCATGTATTAGGCTAGGGCTTTGAGGTCGAAAGATGAGCGATCTAGGGAACTGAATAAGGTATCATACAATCAATCATAGGATAGAGATATCATGGTTTTGTATGTGGTAAATAAGGAGATGTGGGTTACATCTCAAATTAGGGTTAGAGGCAGAGATACGATAAAACCGCTCTTGAAAATAGGTGCTCAACTGGCTGAGAGGTTGATGCATAGAAAAGATCACCTTACCATCAACATTCGCATAAATTATAGCTAAATACCTCTTATCAGTTCACCATGGCATGTAGTTAAGTAAAATCATAAACCTTAGTGCTTCACCCTAAGAAAGAGACCACCGTTAGTTATTTCACTTAGTTTGATTCTTATTTTGATTTAGAGCAGTGACACAATATCCATAGCCTAGATAATATTAGGGTGACCTAATTCAGTATTTGGCATTCAAACTCCTTGTAGGATGACCTTGACTCATGCCTATATTATCATTCAGCGTGTACATACCTTGGCTTGAGATTAATTCTAGTTTAACCTTATTGGCGATTTAGCGCTGTCAAAGGGTCCATTAGTCCCAAAATTGAAGATAAGGTTTTTGCTAAATATCACAATGGGGAGGAGTGTCACGATTGATCCATACCCGAATAACCAGTTTGGTCATTTCAATTGGTAGGATTTTTGTTATTACCGACTTGGTGAATAAAACATGCACCTACATGGCATGGAAAATGTCAGGATTATCATGTGAGCATGCTTGTGCCATCATCCAGTTAATTGGACAAAATTCAACTAATTTTATTGATTAATGGTTCACTTTTCCAAAGCAAGAGATTATATATTCTGACAACTTTTGTGGTATAGAGATGCATGACATGCCAACTATTGGTGATGATGGGTTGGTAAGGAGTCTTAAGGGTGATATTATTTTTGGACTTAATCCTCTACGTACTAAGCGATCGCCTGGTAGACCAAGGAAGAAGCGAGTAGAGTCTCAATTCCAAGATAAGAGGACGGTTTACTGTTCTCGATGTAATATGGCAAGTCACAATCGAGTAACTTGCAGGAATCCATTACAATAAATGAAAAATCATTATTTGTAATGCTTGTTATCTTGCAATGACTATTTTGTGCCAAGAATGGCAAATAGGGCTATGTTCTTAAATCTTAACTATGATCTTATTTTTATCATGTTATGCATATCAAGTACCCTTGGTAATGTTAGATTTTAATTAAATATATGCACAATGAGAAGTATCTTATTTTCTTGACTATTTTGGTTGCTTGACACTTTAATGTGGAAAACATTAGCTTTGTTCATCATGGATAGCCATACAAAAAATGACATTCAAGACATAAGCAAAGAATAGGATTCTTATTATCTTCTGTTTTTTCATGTCATGTCTTTTTTATGGTCCCTGCATGTGCCTAACCATGTGCACATATTATATTCATGTAGGTAACAATGCCTAAGTCACGGTGTTCGGCAACTAAATTCATAAAGATTACCAAACAATTTTCTGAGGAAAAAGAAGAAGCTATAATTGGATTGGGGTTTGGAGGATTACTGAAATTAGGTTGCATAGAACTGCGAAGTGGACTTTGCAACTGGCTACTAGAAAATTATGAAGTTAGCTACCATCGGTTGCATCTGTCACAACAAAGATCAATCACAATCAAGCCGCAACATGTAAGCATGGTATTAGGAATACCATGTGATGGTCTTGACATAATCGTCCATAACCATTGCTCCACACCCAATAGGACGTATAAATTGAAAGTTGTGGAAACAAACTTGGGAAAACTACCGGTTGGAGAAGAGCTTTGTAAGTCATTTCTAATTTTTGCTTGTGTAGCAATCCTAACCCCTAATTCTAAGCATGAGGGAATCCAGGATCTATGGGATTCCATTATGGCTAGTGATTGTATTGTGAAAAGAAACTGGGCAAAATTTGTGCTCCAATATCTAGAGGATGGTATTCATGAGTTCAAAAGATGCAAATCAACATACTAAAGAGGATGCATCATTTTTCTTCAGCTATTCTACCTCTCTTACACCACCATTCCATTAGTGTCTGTGGAGTTGACATGCCCATTATGAGCTGCCTTGACAGATCAACTAATCAAGAGACGTCTTTTAAAGGAAAGAAAAATATTTTGGAAGATATGGATGTGTCATTTTTCTCAAAGCAGATCTTCAAGACCTTCGTATCCTTCAACCTCTACGTATATGCCTTCGCACCCTTCCACTTCTTCCCATAATTCATACTCACCAAAGGTACTTGTTTTACGAGTAATATTCCAACAGTGTTAATGTTAATCCATATGTAACTCCTCCAACTAACTCTTATATTGTTTTCTAGGGTACTAAATGCATTTTGGAAAAATCAGACCAGCTTATAGCATTAGCGACGTACTTCACTTTGTTGATATTAAGGAATTTCGGGTCTAGTATGGGGAGCACCTAAGCAACAACCCCACCATTCACGGATGTGCAGGTCATCTCACATCCTCACATAGTTTTACTAAACATGTGGTTTTCAACACCTACTGCATTGCATTAAGATGGGGATGGTGGAATATACCTTTCTCTCTAACAAAAGGAAGGTGATGAGCCCTGGCATGGTATGATGAATGTTCAAGACATACCTTTATGTTGCAATGAGTTGATTAGCCACCAATGCAAACAAATGAAGAACCCGGGATGGATGTTGATGAGGGACTGAAATCATGTGGCAACCTAGATACTACTCTGATTTATAAACAAAGATCGGGAAGGATGGTTAAGCCATCTGATGCGAAATAGCCCCTTTGTTGACACTTGCCAAAAGTAGTTTAAAAGACTAACCCGCAAAGAACGATTGGTGGCAAATTATGTTTTTGAAAACGAGAGGAATGAGGAGTATTTACAATTTAGTTAAATTCCACTTTTATCTTCCTTATTTGTTATTATACTCAATTTTTTACCACACGATTAACTTGTCATTTCATTTTCAAGTGAGGTCATGTGTGAGATACATGAGATGTTTATCACTAGGAAGGAGTTGTCTTCACTTGATGGAGAGCGCTGGATAAACAAGGTGGTATGCATACTTTTGTTAATTGTAATTAGTTATGTTTTACTTTTGATTTGACATCAATATGTTAAAACCTTCATTTTTTCGGATGTAGATTATAGCAACAATCACTCGCATGTTCAATGCGAAACAATCTATACCTAAACGCACACACTATTTTGACCCATCATTTGAGGTATTGTATTTTTCCATCATTACTATTGTGTATATTCTCGTAGATTTTTGTCTAAGTTTGTGCACTTGTAGGTGATACTAACTAGCATTCTGATGACTGTGGAACCATCAGAATACGTTCGACGATGTAAATCATTCCTCGACACAACCATCGTTGGTCATGATTTGTCAAGTTATGACATGATAAAACATCAACTTGCCATTGTACAAACTCCCAACTCTTTGTTTTTTTATATTGGATAACTAAATGTTTTCATTATTTTTGTTTACACAATTCTATTTACCCATATGTAAGAACAAACATTGGCACCTACATGTTGTAAATCTTGCCGCTCAAAGAGTAGAGGTGTTATCCTCTATTTCATTAACAAGGGGTAAACGAGCATCGAGCAACTCAATTAGGCTGTCAGTAGCCATTACCAAAGCATTTCACGCATTTCTTATGCATCACAACTTGGACATTGGAGCATTCACACATTGGTCAAAACAATGGGTAAAAATATCATTCGGTACATTCTACATTGTTTGATAGGTAATTGCAACTACTTATCTAGTTTATGTTTTAACCAATTTCATCCAATTTTTGTTTAGGTCTAACTGTGGAATTTTTGTAATAAAGTTTATGGAATATTGGAATAGTTCCACATTAGTTGAAGCAATTGATGCGGTAATCAATTTGAGCAAATCAGTCATTTTTCAAATACATCGGTTTATATTAAGTATAGATGGATACCACTAATCATTTTGTGTATGATTTTTCCTAACCGGATAACATGTCATTGTATAGACTTCAACTAGCAGCTAATCTTACCTGGGATGCTCATAACAAACAACAGGAAAATTTTACCAAGTTATTTTGATTAGGAAGTGCATGAAGACAATGTTTTTTTTTATGTTTTTTGTATCAAACAAATATGTTATGTAGTAACTCCATTTGGAAAATTTTGTTTATATTATATTATATTGTAACATGACAACATATACGTTAATGCTATTTTGTAACTTCCCAAACTGTTCAAGCATTTTCTCATTAAGAAGTACACCCTAGTATACTATTAGTAGATCTCAATTACCATATGTCAATAAACGCTTGAGTTTTCCATTTTGAGGATCTGATCCAGCGGTCGAATTGTACTAAGATTCCACGATGCGACCGGCGTGCATTTCAGTAAATCAAATTGAGAGGTCATTCAATCGGGTGAGGATCCACCTCAGAGATTAAATGACTTCTCGGTTACAATTATTGAAAATGCACCTTAGCCTCGAAGCAAATCAAGTGCACCAATATCAACCGGTTGATTTAGGTGCAATTTTAGTGAACTAGACCGAGAGGTCATTCAATCAGTTGAGGATCTACACCTCAACTGGTTGAGATTACCAATCTCGACTGGTCGACTAAGTTGCAATGTCAATGCATATCACAAAGAGCTCATTCAATCGGTTGAGATGTGGAACCTCAACTGGTTGAGGCCACAACATGAAATAGTTTCCATTGGTCCTTTCTTCTTCAAATAGAGTCATACTACTTAGAACCATACTCCTGAACAAATTTTGATAGACTACAAAAGCTATTTGTGGGATGCATTGATTGTTAATGATTCAAGGTACATAAAAGTTTTAGTAGACTCATGATAAATTCATCTAAGTATGACACGATCATGGAAATATCATAATATTTTCCAAACTCTTCCACCCCTCATTTAATTACAAAGTTATGTTAAGTAGAAAATGAAACTATAAGAAAAAAAAAGACATAAGCCTTAAGTAAAATGTATTACATCCATTCATACAACAAAGTTTAATAATTGGAACAAGTGTGACATATAATTCCACTTGTCCATAAGGTATAATAACATATAAATTCTTGCATCATAAAGTCGAAATGTAAAAGCAAACATACGTTTATGTTGTTAATCAAGTGGTGGAAGTGGTGGAGGAGGAAAGCAGTTCAAGGAATCCTATAACCCTTGCTCCAAACTAATTGACTCTTTGTTGTAGGCTTGCTCATACTCGAAATTAATGCAGCGTCTCATACGAATCAATACGAGCCTTGATTGAAAATAAACATGAGTCCTCCACAACAGCAAGCTCCTCTATGCGAGAAGCTAACGAATTAATTTGTGCCCTAACCTCATACAAAGGTGATTCATCCACAACTGGTGGCACTTCGGCATGAGGAATATCACTAGGCTCTGATTATGGTCCATCGGTCTATAATGGAGGAATGTCTAAGTTACCAAAAAGCTGACATCCTCCCTCTATGTCATTATTCTCTTCATCCTCATTTTAGTCAACCTCCACTTCATCTCCCATCGTCTCCATTCATCATTCTCTGATTTCACAAACTTTATTCTACCATAGTTGACTCGAATTATAAATTAATCGAACATAATAACTATCACTTTATGTTTTTGTTGACAAGTCTAAACCAAACTCTCTGAAAAGCTTTGTCAAAAATCGTCCATAAGGGAGTACTCGAGTCGTTCTCTAGCAATAGGTAATCATATGATTAAGCATAATATAGCAAAGGTTGACTCTACGACCCATCAATAAGGAATCAACCAAAAATGCTTCAAGATAAGACAACTCTTCTCTATGCCCTCCTCGTGGTATGATGGAGAATGTGATGATGTGATAAGAATTGCAGCATTTAATAGAAAGACTATGAGCATTGGCCTTCAGGCCCATGACCAACTGATGCCGCATAGAACTCAGCCTCGGAGGTTACAAACCTGGAATGTTAGGCTAAGTCTTCATGTCATCCACTACTTGGAGACCCCTACACGAGACACCTAGTATTTTCACATATTTTACATTTAATTAAAGTCATTTATGTCTTTTTCCTCTCTCAATGTACAATAGATGAAAGCTCGATGCGTGAAATGAGCTTTAGAGTAGAAGCACCACACTAGTTGTGTATACACTGGTTCAACCAAAGAAACAACTGGAGTCCAGCCCATCCTATCAAATATCACCTCCAACCTAAAGTTGCTCATAAATGCGGGATCAATATTTCGCCCAGGTAGTATTGTCCTTTTATTAAAATACTTAATATATCTATCAAACTCTTCAATTGTGTTGAATAACCTAAGGTCATTTCGAGACTTGGTTCTTGCCTCGATGTCAACTGTCTGGGCAGGGCGCTTATACAAATGCTTTCTCCTTTGTGCCATATTAGTCTCTAAATACCTATAATAGGAATGTCAGACAATAAATCTGTTAATACATTCAATCAAAACAAACATCCATCATTTCAATATTCACCACAAAAGAATTACAAGTTTATTTACAACAATTTTCTCATAACAACTAATTTAGGAAATTCTACACAACAACAAATAAACGGAATAACTTCAATTAATAATTTAGTATCAATAATTCACTCTTGAACAACATTTTCAATTTTTTTTTCCGTTGACACTTTCCTTACTTTTTCACCTTACCTAAATCATATAGAATGTTTGTAGCGACCCCCGAGCCCGGTCCGACCCGAATGGCGAGTCCGAACCAAAACCCCGGGGACGCCCGTTTAATCCTTTTTATTTTACAATTTATTTCGTTTTCTTTTTCCAAAAGTGTGCGACCCATTCCCGGCTCAACTTGGAGTGGCGGATCGAACGAGACTCGGTTTACTCGGCGTTTTTAATTATCTTATCAAACATTTTCTTTATATTATTTCTCTTTAGGTTTTCGATTTTAATTGAGCATTTTCAAATGGTAGGCCCTAGCATTTACACATTTCATAAATGCAATTACAGTGAAACAGGCTATGCCCTTTCAAAATGATATACAAAAAAAAAACATTTCTTTGGAGTTCGACTATTTGTTCACAAAATATCCCATGTTAAAAAAGGAAATGATATGCATATGGCGGGGTATAGACTTATACGCCGCAACTTGTTCTATGACTCTGCGCTTCACAATCTTGTCTTCCTTCACATCTCTCAAAACTGCGCATAGATAAAAACGCCGTTAAGCATTTTCATGCTTAGTGGTTCTATACAGTTCTATTTCAATATTCAATTTAACTTGGCATGCATTTAACATTAAACCATGCCTATTATATCAACATATACTCATTCTATTCACTTTCACATGCTTTCATTTTACAATTCATTTATCATATCACAACATGCAATTTAAATGCATCAATTCAATTCACAATTCAATTTATGAGATTTAAGCGTATACATAAAATCCCATTTACACTCATCAATGTTGGTTATTTCACTTTGACTATTCAAATCACATTTCTGACGGATTCCGTTTGATGAATCCCGCTCTTATTATCATTCAGTAATGTGCTTACACATTTAACAATTCGGTCTCCCATCATGACGAATGTCATTTGGTGCACCCCGACATGTGGTATAATTTAAATGCCATATGCTATCATGACGGATGCTGATTGGTGTATCCCGCCAAGTGGGACATTTCTTCAATGCCATACGCCATCATGACGGATGCCGATTAGTCCATCCCGCCAAGTAAGGACATTGGACAATTTCGGTGCCTTCGTAGCGGATGCGGTGGTGCATCCGTCGGGCCAGTTCATTTAGTATATCATTCAATTCAAGATGTCAGGAATTGACCGATTCATTTACAATTCGATTTATCATTCACATTCATTCGGTTTTCAAATATCGCATTTCAATTCCATATTCACTTTCGTATTATCTTTTCAAAGATATACTCAATCTATGTACTTATTTCATGTACTCATTCACGTACTCATTTCATATACTCATTCATGTACTCATTTCATAGTTACTTGGCAAACTACCAAAATACTTGAAATAAGAATAGAGTCAGAGAACAAACCGAAGTTGTTAAATCTAGCTTCCTTCTCTTCGATCTCGGTCCTAGGTTAGGCGATCATCACGAGTCCTAGTCCAGCCAACAATCACGCCACGCTTAGTGGATAAATAATTCTTAAACAATTTAGTGAATTACAAGTTTATTTGCTAACGATCTTTGGTTAAGACAACCAAAGTGCGCCGGAAGATGACAAGCGAGGGCAGCGGGTGCGGTACGTTTTCACTTAGTTCTATCCTTATTTGAACCCCCATTAATCATTTCTTAGGGTCCCTAAACATTCAGGGTATGAATACAAGACTTAACGGTGCAAAATATGCAAAAACAGGGCTGCTGGAAGTAGTGGTACCGGTACCACTTTGACTGGTACCGGTACCAGTCCCTCTCTGCCTGTTGGTACCGGTACCAGTTTGGGTGGTACCGGTACCAGTTTAATGATACGGTACCAGTTTGGGTGAAATCTGGTACCGCTACTGCTACATCATGAATGCAGGTACCACTTTTTGGTACCGGTACCAATACGCAACTTTGCCCAGAAAATGTTGGATTTTAGCATTTTCATCCATTTTTCTTCCACAAACCTTCTCCAATTCGTCCCATATCAAAAATCCACCATGGAATCCATCCAAAACAACTCCAAAGGTGGTTTAGAATCAATGAAAACCTTTTTCTCTTAAGTTAGGGCTTTTTCCCCAAATCGAAAATCACAAAAAGGATGAGGTTAGGGTTTGATTTTCTTACCTTAGCCTCTTCAAAATCTTCTCTTCCAAGTTGTTTGATCTCTTAGGAGCAAGGAGTGGGGAGCAAAGCCAACCAAAACTTGATCTCTTGCAAACCCTAGCTCTTTCTCCCTTTTTTCTCCCTTCCTTCCTCCCTTAAAGCCTGATGTTAACCGTAAAATGAGCCTAGACCCACATTTTTAGCGCTATATTCCTTAAATCCATAAGGCCTTGTTTGGCCTTTAATCCATTTAAGTGTAAGGCCATGTTTGGCCTACACACTCATTCTTATTCCTCATTTTCTCCTTTTTTGGTCTTTAATTCTTTATTTCTATAAGGCCTTGTTTGGCCTTTAACCCTTTTTTTCATTTAAGTATCCTATTATTCCACTTTGGCCATTCATTTATTATAATTTCACTTAGACATTTATTCTTTATAACAATTGACCCTTAGGTCCTCATTTTAAAAATTTCCACATTTGCCCTTTTTCACTTAGGTTATTTCCAGATTCAATCACTTTCTCATTTTAGCATATAATATTCAATCATATGCTCACACTTTCAATTTGCATTTCACAATTTATCAATTTATCAATTTATCAATTTCCCGAAAAAGCCCAAGTTTGACTCAATTCATACCCAGAATATATATAATAAAATTATTATAAAAATTCTAGGGTATTTTTGGGTCGTTACAATGTTGGTTGAGTTTGATGTCTGTATACTAAACCATACTCAATTGAATTTGGGTTCTTGGTACGAATTTTGAATCTGTCAATTTTATGATGATAGTTGACATCCTAAAGCCAATGATGGTTCAAAAGCTCCCTAGTGATTGGAAGCTTCTATGGAATGATAGTTTTCAGGTAAGACATTGAAATCTCTAAGTTGATAGTTGGATCTATCATTTGATCGTGTGTCTTTAAGTTTCACTACCCTTTCTGAGGATCCTTTCGGGTGTCATATAAAACCTTGACATCACAGGATAAACAAGTTGATGTAAGCAACAAAATTACTACTGTCCACCAATGCAGAAGAGCCAACAGCTCAAGATACATGACTAAAGCCAATCATGCACAAACTAACAAAACAAACTTAAAGGACCACAAAAGTGTGCAATGCAAAAATGGAAAGTTAGGTTATATATGTGGGTGTTTGGTTAGAGTGGTAGATACAAAATGATCCCACTCATTGACTCTAGAAGATTTTGAGGTGGTCCCTCCACAACTGCCTTAACAATTCTATTCATGTATACATGTCATGTTAGGAGCATACCTCGCATATGGGGAGCAATATAAAGATAAATTTAATGCAAGAATTAGACACCCAATCCTTACTGCTTTCTTTTGTCATGGAAAAACTATCTGAGCTGTAGTAGGTGATTTCTTTTTTCTTTAGCAGTGTTGTCTATCACTCAATTATGAAGTTTGTAATTCTTTAACTGCATAATCCTATAATTGTAGAATTCATAGAATAAATCATTGATACCAACTGAAGATGTCAACTTTTAAAAATAGTGAAATTTTGATGATGTTTAACTTATTAAATGAATAAGGAGAGATCAAGAAGGTCACACAGAGGCTGCATCACACTATTAACCATGGTAAGAAATGCACGAGATTAATGGTTTCGACAACATGTATATTCAATGAAATCTCGGTGAAATATGGAATAGCAAGCATGCCTTGACCCTTAATAAATTTTCTCAACAACCAAGCGAGATGGAAAGAGAGCGAAAGAGACAAACGAATAGCTTAGAAAGAGAAAGAAATATGTTGATGAAGACAGAAACCTAGGGGGACTCGGTCGTGATTTGGGTCGAATAGGAAATCCCTCTTCCTCTTTCTCACGATCGGTCGTGCTTTGGTCAACCAACAATTATCTTTCGAATGGGATGCGTTTATGGGGTTTTCAAGTTAGGGATTTGAGTAAAATGAGAGATCGATCTTTGAGGCTGAGGTCGAAACTTGAGATGAAAGGGGGGGGGAGAGGAGGAGGAATTAAGAAAAACGAGTTAAGGAAAAGTAGAAAGAAGAAAGGGAGGTATGTGGTTGAAGAAGAGTCGTGGCTTAGGTTAAGAGGATAAGGGATGTTTGAATGAGAAGAAGAAAGAAGAAGAAGAAGAAAGGGGAGGTATGGGAAGAAATTCGAACGGGTTGAGAAGATAAAGGGGATGTTTGAGGATGTTGAATTATGTTAGGAGAAGCATGGGTAAGATAAATGAAGGGTATTTTAGGGAGACAAATTTTCTTTTGCTACCTCATGGACTCTTTATCAAATATTTGAGTTCTTTATCAATTATTTTGTTCAAATAGGACTTGGGCTAGGTTTGCTAAGTTTTGGGCCTAAATTTTCAAATATTTTATGCTAGGGCCCCCATAACATAGTTTTCCCAACAATTAATGCACTTTGCCATCATCATTGTATTGTGATGGTGAATATCAGTCACCTAGTCTAGGAATAAAGTATAAACATGGAATAATGGAGGGAGAAGTCAGGACTCAGGATTAGTAGCAAGGAAGCTTAGCAGACTAGTGAAGAAAATGAAAGAAAAGAAAGAAAAGTTGGGGATAGCTGTGAAACCCGGGAAAAATTGAATTTTTCTGAAAAAGGGTCAAACGGTAATTGCCGTAATAGTATAGGTGGAAAACCTGGAATTTTTCTAAATCTCAGATGACCATGGACTTCAGTTAAAGGATTAGTCACCGCGAAATCTAATTACCCAGTGGAATTTTGTCGGATTCTGAGATAGTCAGAATTTTACGTTTTTTGAGGCACCAGGTGTCAGGTGACACATGGAGTGGTGCCACATGGCATGACCATGTGGATGCCACATGGAACCTTAGGAAATGGACACATGGCATGATATCCATTTGGTGTAGCAAGTGACACATGGCACTTGGTTGAATGGCTCATTTAAAGCCATGTGTCAAGTTGTGAGGAGAAGATAGGAAAGTAGGGGGAAGCTTTTCCACTTTGATCAATTTAATTGGATATGGTGAGAGAAAAACAAAAGGAAAATAAATAAAAATAAAAGAAAAGGAGAGAAAAAAAAAAACCAAAGTGGAGAGAAACAGAGTCGTGCGTGAGAGGGAGAAGGAAAGAGAAGATTTTCCATTTCAGACGGTCAGGCTTCGGCTTGGTCCCGAGAATGCAAAGTTGGTCTACGCAATGAGGCTACGCGTGGTGCAAAATCGAGTGTTTCGTCAAACTCCGAAGGTGAGGTTTCTTCCTACTAGGGTTATTTCTAGCCTAAAGGTCATTTAATGACATGGGTTTTCTTTAGGCCGTGAATGGATGTGCAGTTCAGTCCCAAAATTTTGGGACTGAATGTTGGAATGTTTGGGACAGTTTTTGGGCAGTCCAGGACTGTGTTTGAAGATTGGTTTTGGTCCCCAGATTGATGTCTTCGAGTTTTGTTGTGTGTTTTGGTGTTTGAGGCTATTTTGGCCCGTCGGAAGTGGTAAAGTGGGTAGCGGAGTGGATTCGGGGGTGTTGGTATATGATGCCTTGTTCAATTGAGGTCCTAAATCAAGGATCTTTTGTCTGTAGCTTGTGTGAATAACATGTTGGTTGTGTGAAAAAAATCATGTTGATATATGCTTATTTGATGTATTAACATGGATTCCATGATGGATGTAAATTATATGTAGAAAATATAATTATCCATGATCTATTAATGTTACATGTAGTTCTCATCACATGAATTGGCATGAAATGGCATTCTACATACCATATGCACGGGGACACTGCATAGTATTGGGTGTGTGTGTAGGGTTGTGGTCATTCACCATTCTTGGTGAATAGGTGGTGAGCTCGGTAGTGGGACAACGTCCAAGAAAATGAGTCTCACGGTTGCATAACATGAAAGAGAGAGGAGAAATAAATGACAGATCGTGTGTTGGGCGAGACGAGTTGGGGTAGATCACCCTCTTAAGGTGAAGACCCAATTTATTGAGGTTAGACATGATCACCGACGGTGAAAGCTCGTCAAAATGTCAGAAAGGCGCACGGCATCCTACGGTGTAAACCCGAAAATCCGTGGTCCACAAATGCATAAACACACTGGATTTGATCAAATCAAATGAACATTAGAGGTTTGTCCAATGGGTTATGAGTTTTAAAAACAAAAAGCTTTTGTTTTGGAGAAAATGGTCATTGGGTGAAACACCAATGACAGGTCTTCACACTTGGCATTTGCATCTGTGAGGGAGTCAATGAGGACTCGAGACATGGGATAAGGTGAGTCACACTCTCATCCATGGCATGTAGACATTCGAGTAGGAATGTGACAATTTTTACTTGAATGTGTGTGTGTTTGCCATTGCATGTGCACTTAGGTGGGGAGTAGCCTTTGTAGGAGAATTCCTCTACTGGGCATTGCTCACCCCATCGTGGGAAAATATTTTCAGGTGCTGGAGGTACACCAGGAGATGGAACTCAGCTAAGACCTTAGTGGTGAAGAAGGCAAGATTTGGCTTTGTTATGAAATTTGTAAAATTCTAGGTAGAAAACTCAGTTTCTGTCCATGTAAGAGAAAAGAGTTGTAATCAAACTCGTTTTGTATGATTAATACTATTTGGTAAGGTTTTCCCAGGTTTCATGTTGCCTTTGTAATAAAAAGGTTAGTGTATATCGAATTTAGTGTGTTTAGAAAAAAAAATGGTTGGAAGTCTGAAATGCGAATAGGCTCTTTGCATGTTTAGGTGTGAGACGAGGAATTCTGTCGCCAATGAGCTACTATGTTTAGGTCGCGACAAGGGTTCACATTCGCAATAGAGGGTTCTTTTAAGTTTACGTATCGCGATAAGATTCTATGTCCTTTGTTTTATAGTTATCAGATTTTAAGAAATAGAAACTGTCGCAACATGGCTTTCTTTGTCGTGATAGGGATTCTAGTTCTCTGTCGGGACGATGTCGCGATAGAGGTTTCCTTGTCGCGACAAAGACGGTCATGACAAGAGGTCAGGTATTGTAACTTTCAGGTTGCCACAGGGCTTAGTTAGGTCAAGAGATTTCAGGCCACGATAGAAAACTGTTGTCGCAACGGGATTTCATGGGGTTGTGTCGCGAAGGGTATTTTATGTCGTGACAGAGTTTGGCCAAGACAAAAGGGTTTCATATCGCGACAAAGTATTTTGTGTTGCGACAGGATGTAACCAAGACCAAGGGGCCTTGTGTTGCGACAAAGAAATTTGTGTCGTGACAGAGTTTGGCTGAGGCCAAGGAATTTTATGTTGCGACAAAAATATTTTATGTTGCGACAGGATTTCATAGAGTGGTGTTGCAACAAAGTGTTTTATGTCACGACCCAGTCGGCGGAAGATAGCGCCGCGACGAAGGGTTTTATTTAGCGACGAGTTTAGCGAGGCCGAGTTTTCTTCAATCGCGACCAGGAATGTTTTTATGTCGATAGAGTTGGCTAAGGTAAGGAGAATTTCTATCGCTACAGGGGATTTTTATGTCGGCTGGTGTGGCAAATCTGCGCTGCAATCGCAGGCGTGCCAAGGCTAGCACGCACGACAATGTGGCATCGTGTTGCGTCGTGACAGAGGAGGCCATACGCGCGCGAAAGACCAAGCCAGGCGCACATAAAGACCCTTAGGCACGCGCGATAGAGACGAGCGCATGATAAAGGAATTCTATCGCGACGAGTTGAATGAGTGACAAAAAAAATAAGACCCCTGGGATTTGGGGCGTCATAGCTTAATATTAGAGCATAGGTATATGAATACCTAGGGCCTGATGGACATGCATCACATCTAATACCAGCTGCACAGCTTGGTATTAGAGCCTAGGTTTATGAATACCTAGGGCTGGATGGGCATGGGTTTAGATCATGCATCCATTATGCATTTTTATGATTTAATAGGTGTTGTGTATTGCATGATATTGTGTTATATGCTTGGTCAATAGTATATGGGAAATGAGCGTGTTAGTATATTAGTGGTGGCATATGCACTACTAATTGAAAAAGGAGAAAGAAATCTCAATTTGCTATTTGACATATGTAGATGCTAAGTCGAGGAAGGGGACGGAGGGGTTGCCCACGAGGCAATGACCAACCACGACCTGTTTTTTACCAGCAGGCCTTTGTAGAGGCCATGGGTACTATAGCTACTGCCATTGTGACGCCCCAATTCTCGGGGATCCGTTGACTACCCGTCAACCTGCGGAAACACTTGTGAATGTCGGGTGACCGACATTTTCTCACAATCGGGACGAGTCTCAGCTTTGTACGGGGCTCTACCCAGATGCATCACTGTCCCAATCGACATCATTGACCACGGGGTCTCATATCTGACTATCTGAGTAAAAATGACCTCTTGGGGCCCACTGCATTTATACTCACAACCTATATTCCATCTATCCCGATATGTCCAGTAACATGAGTAAAGCGGCCATGACGTAAACCATACTCATAAACATATCAACCATGCATGAATTCTGAAGTTAATGATGTGCTCTTACACAACACATATATTAAAATGAAAAACATTCTAATACATGCAAAACCATCAAAGCCACATTCCGACTTTCTTCTAAACGGCCTCTATGATGAACCGTCTCCTCGCACGCTCCCTGTACCTGTAAAATAGTATCCCTCGACAAGGTGAGCTAATGCTCAGTAGTGGAATCACCCTAAGTGGGCTACTCTCCACCTAAGTGCATATGCAATGCTCCAAAATAAACACACATTTGGCGAATGCATGATCCTACTTGAATGTCTAGGCGATCATCTCATATCCGAGTCCTCCTGACTCTCACACTGCCTAAGACCGTGTAAAGAACCTTAGTTTTTATTTGTTGACAACCCTCAATATATATATCCCAGATTGAAGTGAGCTCAGGCGATTGATATTATGTGTGGACTACCCTCAATGTGTATATCAATTGGTAGACTCAGACGATTGATATTATGTTTGGACTACCCTCCGATGTTGTATTTTTAGACAACCCTCCGAACCATTCTCTCAGGAATTACACTCATGCACTCCTCCTATCGTCCTAGGGTGCGGTGCATATGGAATGCATGATGTCCATTCGTTTACAATTGATAACACATGCAAATATATAATCATGCATATATTCAATTAATTTAAATCACACAAGCATGTCATGTAATTTCACCATCAATTACATCAAAATTAGCTCCGTGGGCTAATGATCAAAACTACTGAGCAACTCGATTTGAATTACTCAACCAAACACATTATTTCACAAAAATTATTTTGTGAACACTATTCTCGAGAATAGTGAAACCCTCGGTTACTATACCCGGCAAATCACCAATCATCAGTTCACTTTGTGAACCCGAATTTCACGGCCCTTTCTAGCCTCATACAAACCAATACATAATTTATTCCATATATTATCATACAAATACCGTCGGTCTGACAGCCACGGGCTGGCTAGAAAATGTCTCAATAATTTCCAATAATTCGGTCCCAAGTTTTGGGACCAATCAAACTGCCGTTCAAGGCCTCAAACCAACAAACATTGTAAAACACTTAAATAAAGTGTAAAACCCAAGTGGGAAACCCACCTCACGGAAGTTGTCGAAAAATCCCCAGAGCAGACCTGGCGTAGGCTTTCGTCAGCGTGAAGCGGCTTTCGGCTTCTTCTTTCAGAAGAATTAGGCGGTCGGATTGCCAGGGATCTTAGAGAGAAGGTACACCTTCTCACTCTAAAACACCAAAACCGGCCTCTTATTACAAACGTCCCGACCCATTGCATCTCTTTGTCTTTTAATTTGGAGAAGAAGCACTATTGCAATTTTGTCTTTTTCCCTTCATTAAACTTTCCAAAATGCCCATCATGTCCCTTCTCTTGGATTTTCGACATTTGGTACTATCTCGGCCGTCCATTTTCATCATTTCTCTACTCATGCCACTTATGGCACATGAGTACGTGTTATATGTGACTTTCGTCGCATTGAAAATCGTTTTACGGCACCCGAATTGCGATGCCTCGAAAAACGTGCCAACTCCGACTATCTCGGAATTCCACAAAATTTTACGTGCTAGCTAGATTTCGCGAGACGATTCCAACGGTGAAATCCGTTTCATCATCTGAGATCTAGAGAATAAATTACGATTTTACCATTTTTCCAGAAATTGGAATTTCTCGGGTATTACATTCTCCCCTCCTAAAGAGGAATTTCGTCCCGAAATTCTGGACAATCATACTCACTAACATGCATATGCAACGTGCACTCTACCTTGCATGTAAACTCGTCATTTAATTATTAAACGACTAAACTACGTACCTTCATCCCTAAACAAGAAGGGATAGGTGGCCCGCATCATGTCCTCGCACTCCCACGTGGACTCCTCCACTCCATAGTGCCGCCGCGCCTCACTAGCCTCACGGTCTTGCGTCCTCGCGATCCACGGTGTCCAAAATACATCTTGGTCCCTCCTCGAAGGTCATCGGTGTCAGCCTCTATCTATCCCCGATCCACCACATGAAATTTGGATCTGGGTATGTAGAGACATGGAGCGTGAAATACCTCGTGGACACGACATGCTGGGCGGTAAAAGCTAATCGGTGCAGCTGGTGCTGTCCTCTTGAGTATCTGGGGCCCGATGAATCTCGGCGATAGCTTCCCACGGCAGAACGACAACTCCTCTCTTAGGCATCACGCTGAAGCGTGATGCAACCTCGAACTCTAAGGGTCGACGTCGTACATCTGCATAGCTCTTCTACCGGCTCTGAGCTGTGAGAAGTGTGGTAATATCAGCTCACCTTCTCAGGAGTGTCTCTAATCAAATCAGGACCCAGTACGATAGAGCTCTCTCTCCACCTTAGTCCAACATAAGGTGAAGTCTGTGGCCTCCGGCCTGATGTCTCATATGGTATAGTTTGTATGCTCGCGATAACTATTATTGTAGGCGGAGTCCACTGGAACTTCAATTGCTCTCTGCCACTTAAACCAGGACGTATGCAAGTCCCTCTAGCACTGTATATATAGTCCACACAACGTCTTCAGCCCACAGCCCTTGCTTTGTGTATGACCTTCCCAAGGTCACAATCCATTAACGATCCAATGGACCGTCGGCTTTGAGTCATGTCATGAATGACATCCTCCGAGCCCTTGCCCATTTCAGTAACACCCAATGCAATTTCAAAAGGGTTATCCAAATCTCGAGTCACTCTCGCTCCTATCCCTTTCAGCTCTAAGTTTCGTGATAACCTGACCGTGTGTTTTCATCTCGATTAACATAACTCTTTGGCTTACACTTGGAGCCTCTTACATTCCTTGAAAGTCGATTATCTCCACACGGGTCTTTTACACCCTAACTCAAGAGATTCTCACCTTAGGGTTCTTGAAGCCCCTCTTTTTGCTTTACCCAACACACTTTAATTACTCTTCATTTCTGAATCGAACTATGAGTCTTGTGGACGTGATCTAAAGACAAACTCAACCCACACTCTTTTGAGTGGTGAATGACATCTTAGTGCACCCACACCCGAGCTGGCGTGATGTTACCGTGCTCATGTACGCAATAATGCCTTACTGTGACACCCAATCCCAGGGTCCACCATGAGCAGAATCTCGGAGATCTCTCATCTTAATCCACCTATCAGTTGACTCACCTACGTCTGGGAAGACATCTATGCACGAAGCTATAAGGCCTTAACCTCTAAGCCCTGAATCCAAGGCCGTTAACCGGGTATGACAACTGGCTAAGGTCCCAATTACTAACATTGATGTTGTCGATTCATCCATGTCAGCTTTGACATCAACAGCCAATATCACCGCCATAGGTCAGTAAGCTGACTGCGACTCGATGCGTCACGGCTTGACCCACACTCACGGCCACTCGTGGCCTATCGTGTTGCTAGAAGTGCTTGTATAGCACCCGAAAGCTGACTGGTTCCTTTGGGCCGTACTAGGGTGTGGAGGAATGAGCAGTATGCTCTCTGATACCAGCATTTGCTTGGGGTGCATTGTCCCCCAGTCACAGGATCCCTGTCTCTAGGCGATCCCATCTCACATGCAAATCCACGGCCCTTTGGTCCTAAAACTAGAGTGTGACGAGAAGTCTTACGCCTATTCCCGAACTAGAAGAAGGTTGATCCTCCCTCTTGCTACCAACACTGGCACATCAGGAGTGCTCAGGGCATCTCTGAGTCTCTATGTCGGGTCGTCGACCAACCCAGGTCCATGTCCCGTGAGCGAAGTCCTACGATCACGCCCCGAATGGACAACTTGACCCCATTCTCGAATCTCTGTAATACCGGCCAATCCCGAGAAACTACGTATCTGCATGCAGTGAAGATTGACATTAGGTCTCTCAGCTCATCACGGCCTCGACACTGCGGATCAAGCCCGGCACGCGTGCGACACCACGTGTCCCAAAATCTCTCACCTCGGTAAGCCAGAACTCGCACTTGCGAACTTGGCGTGGCGATGGTCTCTCGACAAGCGTCAACATGATCTCAGTGATACTCCATGTCACTCAGGCTAGGAGTAGTCGAGATGTCATCCACAAGACCACGACAAAGTACAGTCTAGATAGGTTAGACACCACAGCCATGAGATCCATGAATCTTTGTTAGGCGCATTCGTCGATCAAAGGGCATCAAGTAAACTCAAAGTGCCCATAGCAGCGTCCTAAAGCGCTATCTTAGGGATATCTATCTCCTAGCCCTTAGCTGATGGTAACGTCACGAGAAGGTCTATCTTAAGAATTAGACTCGCGCTCCTCTCGGCCCGATCAAAGCAAAATCCTTCGTCCTCGTGTGGAGTGCAGATTCTTGATCGTAACCCTGTTCAATTGTCGGTAGTCAATGCACAATCGAAGGGTCTTATCCTTCTTCTTCGCAAATAGAACCAGAGAGCCCCATGGTGAAGTGCTCGGTCTAATGAACCCTTTGCTCAATAGCTCCACAGTAATTTGGACTCGAGTTCCTACATTTCAGCCCAGTGCCATCTGTGCCGAGTCTGTAGGAGATGGGGCGAAGTACCAGGTGTAACTTTCGATGCGAAGTCTACTACCCTCTGGAGCGATCCGGGTAGCTCATCTAGAAAAACATCCACATAATCGCACCTTCTGCTTGGGGTAGATCCAAGTGCGGTCTCTCCTCATCCTCAGGAATTAATGCTGGCTAGCCAACGCTAGCGTCTGACACACCGGACTCGTATCTTGTCACAGGGCAAAATATCATGCTTGTCCCACGATACAAATGAGTACCGATCCTGCGTGTGGCGGTAACCCTCCTACGCTCCCTGATCGATAAACGACCACGTAAGTATCGACAATCCATCCCGGGATGACATCGAACTCGACATGTCCATGATCCTCAAGTCCACTTTGTGAGTAGAGGTCCCCCGAAGATCACCACGAGTCCTTGGCCTCGACATATCATCCATATCCTCGCCCTAATCCCTAGGGGAGAACTTCATATACAAAGGCTCCTCTAAGGTCTACGAGGTCTTGCCCATTTCCACCATATTTGGGCCTCACTCTCTATTGGAACTGACTAGTCTAATCTGGTAGTGTCGAGTATCTCAGCAGCCTCAACACTTTCTTGATCTGTATGAACCAATGATCTACCACCATCGGATCTCCTCCCCCTGTGAATGTTGGAGGATGATGCACCACAAACTTACGGAGGTTCAGGGCCTCTTTATTCTCTTCATGTGAAGCTGTCACGATGGCATTAGCCATGATACCTGGCCTACGTGAGGCCTGGCGATCAAATCTTGCCCAGTGGTTGAGTCGAGATCTTGGTGATTGCGACCCGGTACCGATGTGGGCGCCTCTACGTCACCGTCTTAGATCCTCGACCCAGCCATCATACGATTCGATGGCAAGTTAAATCTCAATCTGATATCTACAAAGGCGCTAAACACGGCTGAGACCTATTCATACATAAATCAATGTATACACATTGTCCTTGCATTCACAATTGTCTGAGACAATCAATTATGCATTTAAAACATTTTTATCAACAAAAATTTTATTTTCCACAATTTCAATTTTTTTTTTTTAATTTTGTCCCACTTTGTTTGATTTTATTTTATTTTTTCCAAAAAAAAAAAATTCCCGAAATTTTTTTTACTGTTCATTATACTGTTCACCTAAGTTGCAATACACTTTGTTTATTGCAATACACTTCCAGCAGTGTATTGCAATACAATACACCTTCCCTTGCAATTCCCCTCATTTCCCTTGCAATACACCTTCATTTCTCTTGCAATACAATTCCTTAGCCTACTTGCAAGCCTCATTGCAATACAATTCCCTATATTGCAATACAATTTCCAACCCTTAAGCCCTCCTATTGCAATACACTTCCTTAGCCAAAAAGACTATATTGCAATAATCCATCAAACCTTTGAAGCTCCTCTTGCAAATACACTTTCCAGCCTCACTAAAGTTGCTTGTACAATGCAGCAGCTTTAATACAATTGCCTTGCCATACAATTGCCTTGCAATACAATGCCTTGGCTTGCAATACAATGGTGCAGCCCAACCTGCACCATTTTTTTTTTTTTCGTTTTTTTTTTTTTCACATTATTTCTAGCTACTGGAAAAACACCAAAAAAATATATACATGTATAATTTTTTTTTTCTTCAGAACATCAAATAAATTTAAAAAAATTTATTTTCTTTGATTTTCTTCAGTTTTTTTTTTCAAACTACCAAACACCTTAGCAAAATGATTTTCTTCACTTCATCATTTTTTTCATTTATTCTTTATTGGAGACACAAAAAAATACTTTTCCATTTTTTTCTCCAGTACACCTAAATAAATTTAATAAATTTATTAAATTTATTTTATCTAGATTTTCTTGAGTTTCCACCTTGTAAAACCTTGAAAATTATTTTCTTCACCTCATTTTTTTCATTTGGACATTTTATACAAAATCTCCTCAAACCTCTTTATCCAACACTAAACTAGTGTTCCTTAAAATTTATTAAAATTTTAGTTTATCATCCATTAAACCAAATGAATTTATTCAAATTTATTTTATTTCTCCCTCTTGGTTCCAGTTTCTGGCGCAAAACTTCTAAAAACTTCCCAACACATCATGGTTTCCTAGGTGCTAATCACTAAGCACACAAACCATACACAATACATGATCACACATCATTCATGTTATGAATATTTTTCACACAACAAATTTATCAAATCACACAAACACATCAAACACATGCATGCCGTGTCCTAGTTTTTGTCCGTGATTTCTAGGTAAATCTCATACCTAAACTGAAACATCGAACCACACCTAGTGGTGATGTTCTTACTCGAACTATGGCTAAGCCCAAATCCTCCAATCTCTAGGTTTCCATATACCTATACTCTACATGTCAAAACCACCCAAGTGGTGATGGATGCCAACCGAGCTCCCTAGGTATTCGTATGCCTAAATACGATACCAATCTGTGACGCTCAATTCCGCGGTCGGGTTGACTACCGTCGGCCGCGGAAACACTTTCGTGAATCGGGTGACCAGAGCATTTCTCCACAATCGAATGGAGTCTCAGCACATGCGGGAGCTCTACCCAAATACATCACCTGTCCCAATCAACATCAATGACCACAAAGGTCTCATATCTGACTATCTGAGTAAAAATGACCTCTTGAATTTTGCATTTATACTCCTGACCAATATTCCATCTATCCAATATATCACGTAACATGAGTAAAACGGCCACTTGGCCCATAAAACCATACTCATAAACATATCAACCATGCATAGTTACAAGAGTTAATGATCTGCTCTTACACAACACATATATTAAAATGAAAAACATTCTAATACATGCAAAACCATGCAGAGCCACATTAAAACTCGCCTAAGCGGCCTCTATGATGAAGGCAGATCTCCTCATACGCTCCACATGCACATAAAATAGTATCCCTCAGCGGGGTGAGCTAATGCTCAGTAGTGGAATCACCTAAGTGGGCTACTCTCCACTAAAGTGCAATACAATGCTCCAAAATAAACACACATTCGAGCAAATGCATGATCTACTTGAATGTCTAGCTGATCATCATATCCGAGTCCTCCCGACTCCCTCACTGCCTATAAGCCACGCATTATGAGAACCTTAGTTTTATTTATTGAAACAGCCTCAAATTATATATATCAGGTGGGCCGACTCAGACGATTGATTATGTGTGGACTACCCTCCGTCTTATGTCAGTTGGTAGACTCAGACGATTGATATTATGTTTGGACTACCCTCCGATATTTATTATTTTTAGACAACCCTCCGAACCATTCTCTCAAGAATTACCTCATGCACTCACTCCTATCGTCCTAGGGTGCCCCAGTGCATATGGAATGCATGATGCCAATTCCATTTACAATTCAATAAAAATATATAATCATGCATATATTCACATAATTTAAATCACACAAACATGTCATGTAATTTCACCATCAATTACATCAAAATTAGCTCACGTGGGCTAATGATCAAACACGAGCAACTCGATTTGAATTACTCAACCAAACACATTATTTCACAAAAATTATTTTGTGAACACTATTCTCGGGAATAGTGAAACCCTCGGTTACTATTCCCGGCAAATCACCAATCATCAGTTCACTTTGTGAACCCGAATTTCACGGCCCTTTCCAGCCTCATACAAACCAATACATAATTTATTCCATATATTATCATACAAATACCCAAATCAGTCCCCAATAGCCACGGACTGACCGAAAATGTCTCAATAATTTCCAATAATTCGGTCCCAAGTTTTGGGACCGATCAAACTGTCGTTCAAGGCCTCAAACCAACCGAAACATTGTAAAACACTTAAATAAAGTGTAAAACCCAAGTAGGGAGAAACCCCTACCTCACGGAAGTTGTCGAAAACTCCCAAAACCGGAGCCCACGCGTAGGCCTCGTCGCGTAGAGCAGCTTTCCTTCTTGCTCCGAAGAATTCCGACGGTCGGATTTGCCGGGATCTTAGAGAGAAGGTACACCTTCTCACTCTAAAACACCACAAAACCAGCCTCTGCACAAACCGTCCCCAGCCCATTGCATCTCTCTTTGTCTTTTAATTTGGAGAAGAAGCACTATTGCAATTTTGTCTTTTTCCCTTCATTAAACTTTTTCAAAATGCCATGTATCCCTTCTCTTGGATTTTTGACATTTGGTACTATCTCGGCCATCCATTTTCATCATTTCTCTACTTATGCCACTTATGGCACATGAGTACGTGTTATATGTGACTTTCGTCGCATCGAAAATTGTTTTACGGCACCCGAAATGCGATGCCTCGAAAAACGTGCCAACTCCAACTGTCTCGGAATTCGACAAAATTCGACGTGTTAGCTAGATTTTGCAAGACGATTCCAACGGTAAAATCCATTTCATCATCCAAGATCTAAAGAATAAATTCCAGATTTTTGAACGAAATTACGATTTTACCCTTTTTCCAGAAATTGGAATTTCTCGGGTCTTGCAGCCATTGCACAGGCTAGTGCAGTTGGGGGTCAGGGAGGGTCAAGTAACCTCTAAAGGTTTATGGCACATCATCCTCCGACATTTCTTTGGAGGGATCTATTGTGGCGATCATTGGTTCCAACGGAGTTGGAGAGTTTTAGGCTATAAGATTTACTATACGATCTTGCATAAGGATCGGGCTAGCCACATTTCGGCTAGAGGGTGAATCCCGAGTATGGTAGGATTGGATTAAAGTCTCGAAGGATCTAGAGACTATGACATGGGAAGAGTTCCGAGAGCTCTTCATGGGTAAGTTTTTCTCGGCATCTGCTAGGCGTGCAAAAACTCGGGAGTTCCTTGAGTTCGCGAGGAAGTATGGATATTAACCGAGATACGTAGCTAAGTTCTTAGAGATTGGCACGTTTCGGGATGATTAATAATGACCACATATATGACGAGGTGAGAAGTTTCAAGATGGCCTGAAGCTGTCCATCCAGGGCAAGATTGTAGGATTCCTCATACAAGACATGGACTCTATGGTTAGGACGGCTATGGCCATAGAGAGAGAGATAGAAGATGCACGGAGCATCCAAGATACGGGTGCTAGTGACAAGAGGAAGGAGGGTCAACCTTCTTCTAGTTTAGGAAAGAAGTAGAAGACTTCTATTCCACGAGGATTTCAAGGACGGGGCCGAAATTTAACAAAGCGAGGCCGGACCAACTTCTAGTCGAGTTAGGACCGATGACGTATTATTACACCGTGCCAGCTTAGACATATGAATGAGATTGCCCTTAAGTATTAAGGATACCAAGGTTATGGGACAGCACAGTCCCAGTCATCAATGGGATATGCACGGACACAATTTGTTCCTTCTCACCCCAGTGCGGGCAAGAGGAACCAGTATCAGTCCCAGGGTGTTGCACAAGCACCTTCTACTGCATAGACAAGCCAAAGAGGCCAGAATATGGGTCGAGGTCGAGGAAAGGGCCTACGGGCTGAGGCTTCAAGGACCCAGGGGTGTGTTTATGCCATTACACCACAGACTGAACCTACTGATCAGTCAGTTATACAGGGTATGTTTCTACTATCTCACATATGGGCAAGGATATTGTTTGATTCTGGTGTATCGCATTTATTTATTGTTGCATCTTGTGTGAATGTTTTGGGCTTAAAGGTTGAATCCTTGGGAAAACCATTGCATGTGAGTTCTCCCTTAGGGATTAAGGTGAGGGTGATTCAAATATGTTGGGATTGTGAGTTAGAGATCTCAGAGATTCTGCTCACGATGGACCATCAGGTGATGGACATATCGGATTTTGATGTCATTCTTGGCATGGATTGGTTGACGGCACATCGAGTCGTCATTGATTATGATCGTAGGAGGATTACTGCCTACACACGGGACAGTATTCGTGTGACCTTTCAGGGGGATAAGCATGATGCTTTACCCCAGACCCTGCACGACTCCAGGTGGCATGGATAGTTAATGGGTTGGCTAGCAAGCCTTACCCTAGAGAACGAGGGGAGAGAGGATTTGGGTCTACCTCGGGTGGTTTGTGAGTATGAGGATGTCTTTCCAGATGAACTATCGAGATTACCTCTACATAGGGATGTAGACTTTGTCATTGAGTTAGACCCTGGTACGTCGCCCATTTCTATGACTCCTCATACGATGGCACGGGTTGAGTTGCAGGAACTCAAGGTCCAACTACAAGAATTGTTGGACAAGAGTTTTAGTAGACCGAGCACTTTAACATGGGGCGCTCCGGTTTTATTTGCTAAGAAGAAGGAAAAGACTCTTCAACTGTGCATTGACTATCGACAGTTGAACAGGGTTACGATCAAAAATCGGTATCCATTATAGAGGATTGATGACTTGTTTGATCAGTTGAAAGGGGCGCAAGTCTACTCCAAGATAGACCTTCGCACCAGTTATCATCAGTTGAGAGTTAGGGAGGCAAATATCCCTAAGACAACGTTTAAGACGGGGTATGGGCATTTCGAGTTCACAATAATGCCTTTCAGATTGACGAATGCGCCAGCAGCATTCATGGATCTCATGCATATGGTATTCCAACCCTATTTGGATAAGTTTGTTATGGTATTCGTTGATGAAATCTTGATCTACTCCAAGTCTAAGGAGAAGCATGAGGATCATTTGAGGTCGTTTTACAGGTTTTGAGAGACCATCAGTTGTATGCCAAGTTTAACAAATGTGAATTTTGGCTTATTGAGGTGAAATTCTTAGGGCACGTTGTGTCGGCTTTAGGTGTGTCAGTAGACCCTAAGAAGGTTGAAGCTGTTATGAGTTGGGAGAGGCTGAAGTAGTCTTCGAGATACGCAGTTTCTTAGGATTGGTTGGGTACTATAGGAGATTCATTGAGGATTTCTCGCGGCTAGCAGCACCTATGACAAGATTGACCAGGAAGGAGGCTAAGTTCGAGTGGAATGACCTGTGTGAGAGGGCATTCCAGGAATTGAAAATGAGGCTTACTTTAGCTCCTATTATAATAGTCCCAGAACAGGGACAGAGGTACACGGTGTATTGTAATGCCTCAAAAGACGGACTGGGATGCTTTTTGATTCAGTCCGGGAAGGAAATAGCTTATGGTTCTAGGCAGTTGAAGAATCATGAGGCGAAGTACCTCATGCATGACATGGGTTGGTGGCCTGGTCACGCATGAAGAATGTAGGCGCCACTGCCTGGTGAAGCGGTTTAGTATTTGGACCCTGAGAGTCAGTATATTTTTTAGCGGGACTCGACATGAGGCACTTGGTGGATGGAGTTTACGGAGGATTATGACTTCACTTTTCATTACCATCCCAGTAAGGCAAATGTAGTGGCTGATGCACTCAGTCGAAAGTCACGAGGAGTGTTGGCTAGTGTGGCTTCTCGGGAATGGCAGATGCTCGAGATTGTAGGACGGTTTTGACTATAGTATAGTGATCAGGCTTAGGGTATTTTGGGGAGTTTGGTGGCTATGCCATCCCTACTAAGTAGGGTGATTGAGTCCCAAGGACAGGACGCAGAGATATCGTCCATCAGGGACCGGGTATAGACAGGTTCTGGTGAGGAAGGCTAGGCCATCAACACAGAGGATAGTCTTTGGTATAGGGGACAGGTTGTGGTTCCCCAGTTGATAGATCTGAGATAGGAAATCCTCATGGAGTTCCATTGCTCTCAATTTGCTGTGCATCCAGGTGGCACGAAGATGTACCGCAGTCTTCAATACTTCTAGTATTCTTGGAGCGGGATGAAGCAACACGTTGAAAGGGTGTTCGAGTGTCTCACGTATTGGGTAAAGGTTGGGCACCGGAAGACGGCGGGGCTACTCGGCCATTGGAGGTAAGCCAAGTGGAAGTGGGGCGTCACGATGGACTTTGTGACACACTTGTACCCGCGGACATTGCGGGAGACATGATGCGATATGGGTGATGATGGACCCGGCTCACTAAGTGAATATTTTCTAGCAATACGGATGACGCGCTTCCCTACTTTGGAGGAATTTTGTCGGTTGTATATTGGTGTCAGGTTACATAGATACCAGTGTCCATAGTATCGGACGGGGATCGAAGTTTGCATGACACACTTTTGGAAGGTTACCTGAAACTATGGACATCAGTGTGAGCACTTTTCATCCGCAGACCGGATGGTCGATCGGAGAGGACCACCATGATTTTAGAGGGCATTACTACGAGCATGTCACAGTTAAGGGTAGTTGGGACACACTTAGTGGGTCGCCTACAACAGTCATCGAGGCATGTATATGGATGGCACCCTATGGTAAAAAGCTTTGTATGGGAGGCCCGTGTGATCTCACGGTTGTTGGACAGAGGTGGGAGAGAGGTCCATCACTAGTCCGTATTTGATTAAAGACACCTCTGAGAAGGTGGGTTTGATACGGAAGCGTCTTCTTACGGCTCAGAGCCAGTAGAAGAGCTACGCCGATAAACGGCATTGACCTCTAGAATTTGAGGTGGGTGATCACGTCTTCTTGAAGGTGATGCCTAAGAGAGGAGTGGTTAGGTTCGGCAAGCGAGGGAAGCTAGCGCCGAGGCATATCTTGCCTTTCGAGATACTCGAGAGGGTGGGCACAATTTCATATCGGTTAGCACTACCGCCTAGTTTATCAGGTGTCCATGAGGTGTTCCACGTCTCCAGGCTCCGAAAGTATACTCTAGATCCAACTCATGTAGTGGGTTGGGGAGGGATTATTGTTGATATAGATGGGACCTCGAGGAGGGACCGGTGTATATCATGGATAGTCGGGATCAGGTTTTGCGACACAAGACTGCGAGGCTAGTAAAGGTGTTATGGCAACACCGAGGAGTGGAGAAGGCAACATGGGAACGCGATGACACAATGCGTGCCACCTATCCTTTCCTATTTAAGGATGAAGATACGTTGTTTAGTAATTTGAAAATAGAATGACAAATGCATATGCATGTAATCTTATGTATATGTGTATAAATTTCGGGGACAAAATTTTTTTAGGAGGGGAGAATGTGAAACCCGGGAAAAATTGCCAAACGGTAATTACCGGAATAGTGTAGGTGGAAAACCTGAAGAGTTTTCCTAGACGAGATAGCCAGAAGCGGACTTCAAGTGAATTTATCTCGCGAAATCTAGTTATCGGTCAAATTCGTCGAATTAGAGATAGTCGAGAATTTTCGTTTTTCGAGGTATAGAGGTGTTGGGTATTACGGAGTGGTGCCACATGGCATGACCATGTGGATTCCACATGGAACCTTAGGAGATTGACACATGGCATGATAGCCATGTGGTTGCCAACAATGACACATGGCATAGTTTAGATAGCTTCATTAAAGTCATGTGTCAAGTTGTGAGGAAAAGATAGGAAAGTGGGGGGAAGCTTCCCCACTTTGATCAATTCAATGGATAAGGTGAGAGGAAAGGAAATAACAAAGGGAAAAGAAAGAAAAAGAAAAGAAAAGGAGAAAAAAAAAAACCAAAGCGGAGATAAACATAGCCATGCGTGAGAAGGAGAAGGAAAGAGAAGATTTTCCCGACGTTCCGACGATCGAAGTTCAACGGTCCGAGAATTAAAGTTGGTCCACGCAATGAGAGCTTGGCATGGGTACCAAAATCAGAGCGTTTCATTAAACTCAAAGAGGTAGGGGTTTCTTCCTACTTGGGTTATTGCTAGTCTAAAGGCCATTTAATGGCATGGGTTTTCTTTGGGCCGTGAGTGGATGTGCAGTTCAGTCCCAAAATTTTGGGACTGAATGTTGGAATGTTTAGGACTATTTTCGGGCAGTCCAGGACTGTGTTTGAAGATTGGTTTTGGTCCCAGGACTGTTGTCTTCGGGTTTTGCTATGTGTTTTGGTGTTTGAGGCTGTTTTTGGCTCAATCTGGAAGTGGTAAAGTGGACTGAACCGGGACTGGTTCAGGGGGTGTTGAGGTTGTATGATGCCTTATTGAATTGAGGTCCTAAATTAAGGATCTTTTGTGTGTTATTGCTTGTGTGAATAACATGCTGATTGTGTGAAAAAAAAATCTTGTTGATATATGTTTATTTGATGTATTAACATGGATTACATGATGGATGTAAATTATATGTAGAAAATATAATTATCCATGATCTGTTAATGTTGCATGTAGCTCTCATCATGCATGAAACATGAATTGGCATGAAATGGCATTTTGCATTTCATATGCGCGAGGACACCGCATAGTATTGGGTGTGTGTGCAAGGTTGTGGTCATTCACCATTCTTGGTGAATAGGTGGTGAGCTCGATAGTGGGACAACATCCAAGAAAATGAGTCTCACAGTTGCATAGCATGAAAAGGAAAAAAAAAACGTGTGTTAGGCAGAGCAAGTTGGGGTAGATACCCCCCAGGGTGAAAGAGCCAATTTATTGAGGTTAGACATGATCGCTGGCAGTAAAAGCCAGTCAAAAATGTTGGAAAAGCGCGCGGCATCCTATGGTGTAAAACCGAAAATCCGTGGCCCACAAATGCATAAACACACGGGATTTGATCAAATCAAATGAACATTGGAGATTTGTCCAATGGGTTATGAGTTTTAAAAACAAAAAGCTTTTGTTTTAGAGAAAAGGGTCACTTGGTGAAACACTAATGACAGGTTTTCACACTTGGCATTTGCATGTGTGAGGGATTCAATGAGGACTCGGGACATGGGATAGGGTGAGTCACATTCTCATCCATGACATATAGACATTCGAGTAGGAATGTGCATATTTTTACTTGAATGTGTGTGTGTTTACCATTGCATATGCACTTAGGTGGGGAGTATTCCTTATAGGAGAATTCCTCTACTGAGCATTACTCACCCGTAGTGGGAAAATATTTTCAGGTGCTGGAGGTACACCGGGAGATGGAACTCAACTGAGACCTTAGTGGCTTTGTTATGAAATTTGTAAAATTCTGGGCAGAAAACTCAGTTCATGTCCATGTAAGAGAAAAGAGTTGTAATCAAACTCATTTTGTATGATTAATACTGTTTGGCAAGGTTTTCCTAGGTTTCATGTTGCCTTTGTAATAAAAAGGTTATTGTATATCGAATTTAGTGTGTTTAGAAAAAAAAAAAGGTTGGAAATTGCAAAAATGCGAACAAACTCTTTGCATGTTAAGTCGCAACATAGGAATTTCTGTCGTGATAGAAGGCTACTGCATGTTTAGGTCGCGACGAGTTCTGAATCGCGACATAATTCTTACGGTTACGTGTCGCGTGAGATTCTGTGTCGCGACATGGTTCTCATATTTTAAGCAATAGAAACTGTCGCAACATCGTTTTCTTTGTTGCGACAGGGGTTCTAGTTCTCTGTCGTGACGATGTCGCGATAAAAGTTTCCTTGTCTCGACAAAGATGGTCACGACAAGAGGTCAAGTATTATAACTTTCAGGTTACGATAGGGCTTGGTTAGGTCAAGAGATTTCAAGTCGTGACAGAAAACTATTGTGTCGCGATAAGATTTCATGGGGTTGTGTCGCGACAGGGTATTTTATGTCGTGATAGAGTTTGGCCAAGACAAAAGGGTTTCATGTCGTGACAAAGTATTTTGTGTCGCGACAAGGTGTGGCCAAGACCAAGGGGCCTTGTGTTGCGACAAAGCAATTTATTAATCGACAAAGTTTAAATTTGAGGCGGAATTTTATGTCGCTATAGAAATATTTTATGTCGCGACAGGATTTCATAGATTGGTGTTGCAATAGAGTGTTTTATGTCACGACCCAGTCGGCCAGGGAAAGAAGACTTCTTATCACGACAGAAGGGTTTTATGTCGCGACAGAGTTTGGCCAGGCCAGGAGTTTTCTTGTCGCGACATAATGTTTTATGTCGTGACATAAAGTGAAGCCCGAGAGTGAATTTCTCCGTGACGGGGAGTTTTTTGTCACGGCGGATCAACCACGACAAAAGCTACGCACTTTAGCGAGTTGGAAGTTAGTTTAGTCTGCCGCGACAATGTAGCCAGCCAGGTGTTGCGTCGCGACGAGAGGAGGCCATGTCTGCAGCGCGCAACGGACCAAGCCGGCGCACATGACGGGCTGCTTGGAGTGCGCTGCGAGAGGCGCACACAATAGAAAGTACGTCACGACGGACTTGGGCTGAGTGTGAAAAAAAAAAAACACGAGAGTTTGTGGCGGCTCTGGTGCTGATGAAGGACATGACACAAGAGCAATGAGATGCTGCTTCAACTCTTCACCAAAAGCCTCCTTCCCTTTTCTATAGTTACCAAATGTGATATTCACCTTCACCTCTATCGAACTCTCCAAAGACGAAGAAGAAGAAGAGGAAAAGCTTTTGTTTTCTCTAAGCAGAGAATCTTCCTCCACTTTCTGTGGCCTTGTCGGGAGAGGAGAAGCTCATGTCGTGTCATCGGAAGATATGTCGGGGATGCCAGAGAGACCTAGTCCTCGTCGGCCCACTACATCGGCGGTGATGACGGCAGTGTAGAAGAAGAAGATAGAGCTTCTAGGGTTTTTTCGAAGCAAAATGAAAAGCCAAAATAGCTTTATATTTATAAATAATCAACAAAAATTTAAAAAAATAATCAAGACAATTAGGCTAACTTGAAACTAAACCGAATTGACCACTTGTCGAATTGGCCCAAGGTTCGGGTTTGTCGGGCTGATATTTTCCAATCCAACCCTCCAATTTTGAGCCATCACGCTTGATTTATCGAGTTCAGTAAATGACCCACCTCTAAGGTTTTTTTTTGGGCTTGACTAGGAAGCCCTATAATGACAAATAACAATGACCATGCACATAAACATAGTTATTCAATAAAATCAATTTTATACAAAAATAATTCTAAATTCACTAGTGTAAGAAGTGGGTCCAGGATAAGACCGAGAACCCACGTATATACGAATTAGATATCTTAGGGTTTTCTAATAAGAAGTTGAATTGATGTCAAAATAAATAAATAAAATAAATAAGAAGTGAAAGATTTCTTTAGGTTATGTTTGGTGCATGGGAAGCAGCAAGGAAAGAAAAAATATTAAGCATTAGTTGTCTATGAAAAATTTAAAAAATAATAATGTAAATAAAATTACTTTGTTTCTTTCAAAAAATTCTTGAATTTTTTTAATAAGCACAATTTTTCAGGAGCTTAATCCGGTCTAACCATGTGTCATTCACTCTCTTAGTACTAAGTTAGACCTGGACCAACCTCCCTCTCTAAAGACAGTTTACTTGGCAAATTCTTTAAATAATATCACTTATTGATTAATTAAGAATAATCGTATATTTAAGAGGCTATTGGTCTTTCATCGGAATTGATTGATTGAGCAGGTAAACCTATCATACGTGGCATAAAAAGTTTAATCTTCATCCCTCTCTCCAAGTGTCACTTTCTAATTGGCCCTCAAAATTTTGAATTTTTTTTTAAAAATCATTTTTATCCCACCTCCCTCTCCTCTCTCTCCCCTCTCTCCTTTTCCACAATCCACCTTGACCTTTAAACCACCTCTCTAGTGACCACTCCTCCATCACAGTCAACTTCACCTTCAACCCACCTCTCCGACTACATTTCTTTCATCATAGTCGATCTCTACTGGTAGTTTGATCCCCAACCCCCTTCTCTCTCCTCTTGTACACTATAGACACCACCGAGCTAGTTGAAGATCACCTAAAACCCACGACCCACTCTGCTTGCGTAGACAAGTAAGGAAAATTGTTTGTTTCCAATGGAAAATATGTGGTATATAGCACTAGACTGTTAGTAAAAAATAGTTTTCAAAAAGAATGTGTCCCACATGAAAAAAAAGATAAAAATCTTTATTGAGTTTTCAGCCTGATTTCAATGCAAACCAATGAATTTATGCCTTCCCCCTAATTTAAATTTCAAAACTGATCCGTTTAAGATTTAAAAGAAGTAAATCTGTTTAGTTGTTTCTATCCATAACTATTTTAAAATAATTTTCTTTAATTACAACCTTATGAAATTCAAACCCATATGTTATATACTTCCATTCTCTATAATTCACACACTCCCCTGATGTTGAAATAATACTTTTATATTCACCACAAACCTGCGCTCTTACTCCTCTCTCCATTTATTGATTATTGTTTTTGAAAAACTCAAATGGAATTATTTGAATCCTAAGAATCAAATTCCTAAAAATAATGTTTAAAACACGCCTCAGTTACTCTTATTTTTCTCAATCTGTGCCTCTAGATTCTGTTGTTATGGTCAGCTGCAGCCAGTTACTCTTCAAATCCAAACAACAATGACAACATGATTTCCACCTATTTTTTCTCAATCTGACCTCTAGAATTCTGTTGTTATGGTCCCACAGACTAATATCTATTTCTGCTTCTGTGTCCTCTTCAAATCAAACATATGATAACATCATAGATTTCACCATTTGCATCCCAAACATAAATCTTCCGCTTGAATAGTTCGTCTCACAGAAACGGGCAATAAGTTTGCTGTCTTAATTGGTTGAATTCATTTTCCGCCCATTGCAACTCATACTCATAGTGACCCACTTTGCATAAGAAATTTCATCAAACCGTATTGATCTCTTCAATGCATTCCACAATAGTTATAACTTGATTCTTGAAAATGCTTCTAGCTTATCAATATCTAAAATAAAAGAAAAATTCAAGATGGCCATCAGGAAAATTTTTTATAATTTTTTTGAATAAAATTAATATTAATTAATATTAGTGTTTTTGAATAAGTTATAATTTTAATTTTGAATATAGAGCTACTAAGATTTTTAGTAGAAAAATTATTTTATTGATTAAACTATATTAAGATCGATATAAGAAACATAAAAATCAAAATCATTAAAAATCATGAAGGTAAAAGCAACGTAAGTTAATATGAAATAAATCGATTCAGAAAATGCTACGTATTTGATAATTGAACCTACACATTAATATTGCTATTATGATTAGAATACTTATAATTCTAATTTTATAGCATGTTTACTTAATGAATTTGATTTGATTTTTGCCTCAAATCGGATATCATATTCATCAAATCATTCTACATACAAATAAACGTCGTACCAAGATGACGACAACCACACGCCTAACTAAGATAACGATTAAATCACGAAAAAAAACAAATAAAAACTTAGATTTGTATAGAAAAATAACTTTATTGAGAAATAAAACAATGAAAAGATGTGTAGAGGGGTGATTTTAGACAAAGAATGACAAAAAAATCATCCCTCTTTCTTAAAGAAAATAGACTAACAAAGAAAAAGTCGAAAAAAAAAGAGGTTAGAAGAGAAAAAACTGAAAGAATAATTTTTATTCAAATAGAATGATAGTGAATATCATAAAATATGATGTTAATATATATTTGAATTTTTTTTAACTTAACACTATTTGTTGGAAAAATGGGTTTGAGCATAATAAATTAGCTATCTTTGAGCTTAAATTACAATGGGTCCCACAAACCTTTTTTGATGGGTCCACGTGGGAATGTGTTCTCCTCCATGAGGAGAGATGAAGATTATATATTGAGCTACCACCAATAAACCATTAAGGAAAACACCAATTGCCTCAAACACGCCCTCAAAATGGAAAATTAAAGCGTTTGCCGCGAAAAGCTTCGTCTCACATCGGATGGTAAAAGACGAAGGGTATAAGTACACCTACCTTAGTTAGTTCTCGGGCCTTATGGGCACCCTGCCGTGGAAGGTGAAGAGACCTAACTCAAGCCAGTCTACCACACACACGCACACGCGCCCGCCTCGCTCGAGTTCGGGATATATAAGTACCTAATTTTTGGAAACCTCGTACAACAAATGATGTCGCTGGCAGACACCGTTGAGAGTCCAAACGCCATCGTTTTGATGGCAATTTTTCTGTTGGATCGAATGGACGCCTTCTTCTTTCCTCCACGACGAATCGTGTTCGAATAAATACTAATTTCAGCCGTTTTCAAGATTGTAACGTATCAGCCATGAGCATCTTTATAAATAGGCCTCACATTCTTCATTTTAGCCCAATATTTTTGCATTCATTCATCCGCTCACATTCAAGTTTGAGAGAGAGACTAAGTTCTCACACAGCTCGGTTTCGGTTAAATTAACAAAAGAAGTGCTAATTACTTCTTCGTTTTCCCACCTGCTTTAATTTTATTCTGGTTTTTACAAAACTGGCTTTCCATTAAACGCTTATGTTCACTGCCTGCTTATTCTTCATATATGAGTGATACCTAACAAACTTAAGACAAATTACGTTTTTATTTTTTACATATATCTTGTAATGTAACATTCAGCTCGTTTTTATGTAGTGCCTCACATTTTGTTTAGGCACAAATTAGATAAATCAGCATAATAATTTATTAGGCAAAACCACAATCTATTATGTTATTTTTATACTTTAGTACACTGTATGTTTTATTGTTTTGCTCAAGTTTGCAAAAACAAAAATATGTTTATGTTATTTTAAATATATATTTCAAGCATCGTAAGATTGATTTAATTGTTTTATTTCGTGATATAGATATCGCCTGGAATACGTAACTTCCTCGTGAACCGCCATGAACTACGCCTAATTACGCGTAACTACAGCACCAAAAACATTCCCTGCTTCGGGCCGCTTTTTTATTTTTTGCAAAAACGCTCGTTTCTCACGTGACCGTAAAGCATTTGTTGCATATTTTTACTTGCTCAAATTAGTTATGTTATTTCTTAAAAACAAGAATCGCTTTTAAATATTTAGCTAAACTGGAAGTCAATATACATAAAACAAAGATATCATATTTCGAATACATAACTACCTGTGATTGATTAAATAATGTTACTGGTTCTATCATTTTTAATATTAATTTTAGTTCTTTTATTTCTTAAAACAGTAATCTGTTTGATTTAATACTAATTTTATTAGAATTTGGCAAAGTCCAATTTAATTCTTGGTAATATACATCAAGTTTGAACAGAACTTGCCTCGTGAATGACTACCGATTCTACCCCTATTGGTGGTGCCTCCAATGCCTCGTTATGGCGCCAATGACCGTGAGTCGCGGAGAGAAGCCGAAATTAAATTTTATTAATTCAAAATACAAGAACAAAAGATGTTGTTCTCTACCCGACCACTCGACCGCCCGCCTTCAAGAGGATGCTCGCATTGAAGGAATGGAAATGAAACTCCGACAGCGGCACAGCCTGTGGAAGCATGTGCCATGTTGATTTTCAGGTCGCAGAACTACCTCCCTAATGGCCTGACAACACACTCATATAATGTGTATTACGTCATCATCGTGTGAACTATGGGAACTCGGACAAAAGTACAAGACTGAGGATGGTAGTGGCCTCAAGAAGTTTGTAGCTGGGAAAATTCCTGCACTACAAGATGCTTGATTCAAAGATATGATCACCCAAGTTCAAGATCGGTATGATTCCGGTGATGACATATTACGCGTATGGATACTCGGTGGATCCTTCCAAGTGGTCAAAATGCGTAATTAGAAAAATTGCCACCACTATGAAAGAATTCAAGAATTACCTAAAGCAAAGTGAAATGAGACTTGAAGACTTGATAGTGAGGCGTAATAGAGGGAAGACAATCGCATCCGAGAAGAAGCGCGTGCAAGGGCTTCATGGAATCCAAGGCCAATGTTGCGGAACAAGCAGCGCACTCCCACACACAATAAGAAGAGAAGTACAAAGGCACTGCCTGGCAAGGTTCTAGAGGTACCATGTGGTATAAAGTGTGGTGGTAATAAGATCGTCAACATCCGCGCCACCCATCTGAACCGTCAATGTCCCTCAAGCCAATGTGGGATCAGTCGCCACGTATTAAACCTTCGCATGATAAAACTCTTAATGAAGCTCCCAGGTGAACTTCATTACAGTAATACCAAGCGAATTTATGGCTTTTTTATTACTGCGTGGCTACTCATCATGTTTGTTCAACAAGAAGATGTTCTCAATTGCTATCAAACATAGATAATGGAGAACAACTCTCTTATAGGCAACTCCTTCCGCTGAAGGCCAAGGAAGGTAGTGACGCACGATTATCGGGCAAGGAACTTACTCTCAATGATGTGTTGCATGTGCCATAAATTCAAAAGAATCTAGTGTCTTGATCATTGTTTAGAAGAAGGGCTTCAAGTCGGGCGTTTGTCTCGCATTAAATCTCATCCTCACCAAAAATGGGATGGCGCGGGAAAGGGCGCCATGAGCAATGGGCTCTTCAAAATGAATGTAATGACTCATAGCCTCCCATTAAGAATATCAATGTGAACACGTCTTCGCTATATGCTTGAATCTTTCAAATGTGTGCATGGTAGACTAGTGACATGTTAATTATGATACATTGCGCATATTACTATGGAATGTTTGCCTAAATTTCAAAACATATATCCAAATCATAAATGAGATCCTGTGAATCTAAATCTTTCATGCAAAGAACTTCTTTCCAACTGAAAGAAGTAGTGAACCTCTAGACTAATATTATCTCGTATATCTCGTGATCTCGAAATTTATTCAAACGAGAGGTGTGCAGAAATATTTTACATTAATTGATGTTTACTTATTAAGAAGTAAAGATGAGGCATTGGAAATGTTTCAATATTTCAAAGAATGAGGTGAGAACCAACTTGATAGAAAAATAATAAAGAGCGAGCAGAGGTGGTAAATATGAAGCACCTTTGGTGATTATTGTCTTCACAACATGTGTTAATACACCAAACGATCGCACCCTATTCACCTCGCCAGTGGGTTGCAAACGAAAAACATAACTTTAAAAGAAATGATGAACGATTACTATTGCCTGACTACCCCTAAAATTGCTGGGGAAGCAATTTTTCCGAAATTATATATTCTCAACTTAATAATTTTCACAAGAAAACCAATAAAATCCCCTTTATGAGCTATGTGGAAAGGTCGGTTATCTTTCACAAATACTTAAAGTGCTGGGTGTTCGGCTAAAGCATGGTACCTATACCTAAAAACGCAAAATAGGACAAAAATAGTTGATTGTGTTTTCATTGATATGCATTATAATAGTAGTATATCGCTTTTCCGATTCATAAATCAGAAATTATCGATATGCATGCCAATACTATTATTGAATCAAGGAAAGGAATGCATCTTTCTTTGAAAATGTATTTCCTGGCAAATCAACACGTAAGTCGAACTGGGCAGCCAACTTTTGTGATACCATTGTGTTTAGGTCAAGGCCAACAAGATGACAGATGAACCTAGACGCAAAGAAAGAACTAGAACGCCAAAATCTTTTAGTCCAAATTTTTTAACGTGATCCGCTAGCATGAGCCTCAAAGCTTTAAGGAAGCTATGTCGAGCCCTCAAGCTCCATGTGCCAGAAAGATGGGCTATAAACGACTAAGTAGAATCCATCTTGCAAAATCATACGCGGAACTAGTGGATCTTCCACCAGTTCAAAACATTTAGGATATAAAATGGATATTCAAGAAGAAATGAAAACTGGATGCATCTATTGATAAATATAAAGCCAACCAGTTATCAAAGCGTTACGCGTGAAGAAGGCTTCGACTATTTTGATACCTATTCGCTTCAAGAATAAGAGTATCATCCATTCATCGCAATAGCTACCGCAGCCTATACACAATCTCGAGATACATCAATGGATAAAAAGACAACTTTCAAATGGTGACCTGGATGAAGAAATCTACATGGAACAACTCGAAGGGTTTATTGTTTCAGGTCAAGAAAAGAAAGTTTGTCAGCTTGTTAAATTCCTTTATGGATTAAAGCAAGCACCAATGTAGTGGCATGAAAAATTTGATAGTGCAATGATGACAAATGGATTCAAAATCAACGACTGTGACAAATGTATATGTTAAGAACACCAAACGGATTTGGCTATTATTCGTCTCTATGTTGATGATATATTTCATTATGGGTAGGCAATAATGAAATCATTAAAACTACCAAGGAAATGTTCAACAATAAGCTCGACATAAAGACTTAGGGTGTCAGCCGATGTTATACTGGATAAAGATCTCCAAAACATCAGATGGACTAATATTATCTCAATCACATTATATTGAGAAGATTCTCAAGAAATTTAAACAAAATGATAGTAGTCCAATGAGAACACTTGTAGATGTAAATCTACATCTATCCAAAAATAATGGCAAAGCCTTCACAACAAGAATATGCGTATAAGCAATCATAATTCGATGTATGTTTATGAACTGTGACTCCGCCCGTATTATTAGCGACAATACAAGAATCGAGTAGACATAATAAGTAATCCAAGTCCCACCATTGGGCGTTAATAGCCGAGTTTCGAGGCATTTGAAATACACCCAAAACTATGGATCGCACTACTAAAAATATCCTAAAGAAGATCAAAGGATACTACGACGCTGAATTGATATCCGACACCACAAACTCGAAGTCCACAAGTGGCTATCTATTTACACTCGTGCGGAGCTGTCTTGAACAAGCAAACGCATTGCTAGATCCACGATGGAATCTCGAGTTTATTACACTGGGAGCAAAGTCGTGAAGAAGAGTGGTTTCGCTATTTCTTAGAAGATATTCCAATATGCCCACAACCTGCGGCTCTGCTTATCTCGTGCATTCATCGATGGTCAATCAAGAATTGGAAGAGCAATAAAGTCATATATATAATCTGCAAGTATCGACATATTCATCAAGACATAATACCAGAAGACAACTTCTCTCTAATGGTATTATGACCATTGAATACATAAGGTCAAAAGAAAACATCATGATCCGTTAACCAAAGGTTCGACCTCAGAGTGCGGCAACCATCGAGGGAATGCTTAAAGCCTATACACTAACGAGTCACTGTAATGGCAACCCAACCTAGCCGACCGAGATCCCAAGATCTAGGTTTAAAGGGACAACCGAATTTCAGGTAACCCATTGAAGATCACTACGGAGAACAAATCTCCTACTCGTTCATATAATCAGAATAGTGATGTCTGCAGTGTTGAACAGGGTAAGCCACGCTTTTAATGATTCTTATATCTTGTTAAAGACAAGTGGGGTATAATAGATACCTTCCATAAGAAGTCACCTATGTGGGAGGAGAACCTGGCCTGCTTTTATGAGAATGATAAAGGCTAAATTTCTAGAGAACTCATGAAACCGTGAATTGTTCAGTGGTCAAAATGAACACAACCATGAGAACCAATCGTGGTCAGGAAAGATTCCCGCGTGAATGCTATTGTCTGCTTACACACATGATTGGAACAGCTCAAGACATCATGTTCACCACCAACTCCGCAACCCGATAGCATTTCCTCACAAGGGAAGGTTCCAAGGCCACAAGCTACCTTCCCATAAAATTTCCAACCTAACTTCTCTGTCGCATGTCATTCGTGACACTTCACTAATTTCATTCATGGGGGATTGTTAGAAAATGGGTTTGGGCACAATAAATTAGCTAAATTTCAGCTAAAATTACAATAGGTCCCACAAAGCTTTTTCTGTGGGTCCACATGGGAATGTGTTCTCCTTCATGAGGAGATGAAGATTATATATTGAGTTGTTCTAAACCATTAAGGAGTGAATTAGAAATCGCTTCCAAAACATCACCCTCGAAAACAGAATTCAGCGTTTAAGCTACGAAAAAGCTTCGTGGGTCCCACACTCTGATGAAACAAGACTTTGTGCCGTGATATACACCTACCTTATAGTTTGGTTTGGGGCCCCAAGGGGCACCCCAGTTTTGTGGAAAGGGGGAGGACCTAGCTCATGTTTCAGTTCAATTACGCGCGCACCCGCCTCGCCTGCCAAGCCTCTGCCCGTATCGGATGTATATATCCTTAATTTTTTTTAACTTGATACAACAAACGATGTCGTTTTCGCAAGGGTTATCAAAATTGCCACCGAATGGACGCTTCTTCTCCATGACACGATTGTGTTTGAACAAATAATGCACTTAGCTAAGTTTGCCATAATTAAATTCGAATGATTTCTCATGAGCGTGTCTATAAATAGGCCTCACATTCTCTCATTTTGTATTCAATATTTTTTGTATCTATTTCATCCGTCATACATTCATGTTTAAGAGAGAGACTGAGCTCGTGACAGCTTCAGTCTGATAAATTCCAACAAAAAGAAGTGCTTTGTGTCAGAGAGATCATTTTATCCTAGGAGACGAATTGCCAATAACTCGAAGCACCACTGCGAGGGCAATAATTTGTCTTAAGGAGATTGTGTCTAACACAAGACTTGATCATTCCTGATTCCTGCAAACAGGTTCTGATTACTTTTTTGGTTTTCCTGCAAACGTGCTTTAATTTTTATTCCGGTTTTTAAGCAAACTGTTTTCTATTAAACGTTTTATGTTCATCTTTTGTTCCGTTCATTCTGATATATGTGAGTGATACCTAACACTATTATGATATTATTTTTTAACTAATATGATGTTATTTTTATAAAGTATTTATAAGTAAAGAAATATCAATATGTCCTTGTTTTTATTAGAAAAAGCTAAATGTTTCAACTTTATTTTATTAAAATAAGTTATAAAGAGGTAAAAACACAAACTTTCAAAACTAAAAAACAAACGTCCTATTACTTAGTTTAAAACTTTAGATATTAAGTCTATCATTTGTAACTCAAATGATAAAACGCATAATATTTCAAAAGGTAAAGACATAAGGAAGAGGGATCTCAGATTTGAGTCATAATAAAGACAACTTATTACATTATAAATAAAGTGTTTAGTTTAAAAAAAAATTTAGACATTAATTATGCAATTAATTTAAATTATTTTTTAAAATATCATTAGATTTCACTTAGTATGAAATTGATTTAAATTTTAAAAGTTAGTTTTTTTTTATATCTTATTTTGCATATCATATTATATTATTTTATTCTTAAGATGATTTGAGCTTAAAACTCCTATGTCCATATTACCTTTTTACTATTTAAGTCATCTTTTAAAAAAAAGATATTTATTTTAAAATAAAAAAGCATTTGTGAGATTAAGATTTTAGGGATTAGGTTACGAAGAGAGAATGCCTATTTTGCTTACTTTCACCTTTTTCCTCATTTTTCTATGTTTTTTCTTCTAAAATTAAGTTGCATATATATATATATATATATATATATATATTAAGTAACAGCAACACTGCTCCCGAAATGCCGTTGTAGTTTCTCTGCCATCTCCTTTAAACAAAAGTGAATTTTACATCGTTTAGAAGGTATAACGGTGGAAAAAAAATATATATATATATATAAATGAATGATATTGGAATGCCACCAACTAATTAGTAAGTATTTTAGATATGGTACCAAAAAGTATCATTGATGCCTAAACCATAATCTATATGGCCAGGGAAAAAGACATATCAAGGAGTGATTAGGCATTATGACCCTGAAATGGTGACTATAGTAATGGAACTGCTTTTTTTTTTTGTCATTCAAGCTATCAAACTTTCTTTAACTGCCACCGTTATTTCTTGTTTCTTTATTTAAGGGCGACTGTCCTAAACAATAATAAATCTGAATCTGAATCACTGGAGTAAGATAGATATATGTACTAAAGGTTGCTCCTAATACTGTTATTGATTCTAGGTTGTGTTTGGTACTTGAAAATTAAGTAAGAAAAGGAAAAAAAAAATGTTAAGAATTGAATATAAATAAAATTATTAAAAAATGTACATATATTTAAATTATCTAATTTTTATATTAATAAATTAAAAAAATAAATTGAATTTTAAGTGGTGAATATAAATAAAATATTACATTTAACTTTTTTTTTTTTATTTGTACTTTTCATTTCTTTTGCATTTTCTCTCAAATTTTATGACAACCAACTATAACATTAGTCAAGCATTCATTTATTGTGAAAAAAAAAATGATTTGATTAAAAGACTCTTTAAAAGATGAATCTGAAAATTCTAAACCTCCATCAATTTTTTATCACATTTTGAAAAAAATACCTTCATTATTTTTTTTGAAAAATTAACTCTTTATTTTATAAGAAACATATAAATACTAAAAAGGTCAAAGTGTGTTTTCGTCTATAATGAGTTGTTTTTCAAGAAAAAATATAAGAAGAAAATTCTACGATTTCAAAATTCTCCTTGACCATTAATTCATCACCTGAAATGTAAATGGATATTGAATTTTTTGGTACTAATGTTTCACATGGCAATAATAAACTTTTGGCATACATGACACGTAAACTAACAAAAATTTAAGCCATGAATTGGACATCATTGGGTAAATTTTATAAAGAATTTTTTTTATGAAGGAAAACTATAAAATGGTAACTTTACAAAGGTGATTGGATAAAAATAGTAAACTATTTACAAAATTAATATAAGTAACATTTTCAGGAAAGTTTGAACACCAATCCGCAGTTCTATTTGAACAATTTATAAAGAAATTGACTGTCTAACCAATAAGATCAAAATATAGGCACTGAAATGATAACAAATTACAGAATTATACTGATAGAAAAAAAAAGAAAAAAAAAGAAAAAAAAGAAGGTGAATCACCATATCATATAGACTATAAACGGATGAAGGCGGCACTATGAAGGCTTGAAGGATAGAGGAGAAATTTGACTATTTGACAGTGCAGTCAATATAGGCTGCTCTCTCTCTCTCTATAAGACAAAAAAAACACGCAGCAGAGGAACCCAAAGACAAAGTCAATGAAATATCATACAGACAAGTCAAAAGCCGAGAAAGTAACTTGGAAAAAAAAAAGAAAAGAAGACAATGACTAGCTTATCATAAAAAATTAAAAATAAAAATGAAGCAAATGAAACACCTACCGCGTGTTTTATTGGTGGAACCTTTGCATGTGGGCTCTCAGTGAAATTTTCAGGATACCTGTTTGCATTTATCTATACGGATTCCTTATCCATAATTATTTTTTAGTGTTTATGTTAATTTATATATATCTCAATTAATTTTTTAGAGTCTTGAAGTTATCGCTCAAGTAGATCCGATAACAGGCCTTGACTAATTTTATAAAGTCTTAAAGTTAGATAAATCTTATAATATGCCTAATGAGACTCAAATCGGTTATAATGAAGAGTAAACCCAATGCTGGATTTAATGAGCTACCTCTAACGGCTAAACCGTTACATATATTTATTCTATAGAGGGAAAAGAAATATTAATAGAGCGCACGAAGATCGTAACTCTGCTTTATTTCATCTTTGATTTGAATACACTTTAAACTACTTATTATTCCTATGCTATCAGTCCTAATATATTTATTTTAATTAATGACTATATCAATATCTCATACTTAATAATATATTTAAGTCAAGGATGATATAGGGTAGATAGTAAGGTTTTTTTTATATTTGAATCCTCATTAAAAATATCTTATACTAAACAACTCTTTTTTAATCTTAAAAAGACTTTCGATTGTTGGGTTAGACCATTCCATCCCATTCTGCTAAATTTATTTATTAAAAACATGGATAATAATTCATTCATATCCTTGATACCTAATCACACATATAATATAGGTCAAAGCAAGAGATGGTATAGAGACCAGAATCCTGCCTATAACTATTGTAATTCCAAGTGAATATGTACTCTGAGTGAATCGTTATTATAATTTCAAGTGAATTAGATGTAAAAAAAAGAAGAAAAAGATTATGTTGTAATTGAAAACTGAGGATACTTATAAACAGGAGAGGTTCACAAAAAGATAAATATATATATATATATATATATATATTCCTAACGGGTAACGGGAATTCGCCCAAAAGGTTTCGCGAACCACGTGATTCATTTCCCACGCGCCTCTCCTTACGGGCACTAAATAACAGCTAGCTGATCATCTATTAATGACCATTCCCTACAAAACCGTTAAAGCAGACAATAATCGGACGGCTCAGATTTCACCTCCGACTAAAGCCGTTGGAGTTTCAGTACTGGATCCCGGACCTGCCACCAAACCCACCCTCACCTTCCCTCGCACGTTTTGCCCCAATGGCTACACCAAACAATCGAGGGGTCCTTTCTTCCTCTATTTTCATCTCGCCGGAGAGCTGCTTCTCCGGGGACCGATTCAGAGGTTTCTCCGAATCCGAAACATTTCGGATAAAATTGTTCGTATAACTCGACGATATCAGAGCGAAGATATTGTTGCAGATTTTTCTGCTACGTTTCAGCTCAATAAGCCCACGTCTTTCCTTAATCTTTCGTTTCGTTTATCAGTCCGGCAGCAACCTGGTGGAGCTGCGTGGTCGTGGGTCGCGGTCGGCGCGAGTTCGACGGAGGTCGAACGGTCCTTCGCAGAATTTGCAGGCGATAACGGCAAAGATCGCGGCCGTCGAAGAGATTCTCCGCCGTTGTATGTCGCACAAAAGACGTTTTTCGCTCTCATAAAGCAATGCCGAGACACCTCACTCGATTTAGGCACACCTTCGAAATCCCTTGCATATTCGGAAACAAACAATTGAAGAAAGCGGAATCCACAGCGAACGTAAACCGTGGAGACAGGGGAGGAGAAATGGACTCACGTAGGTATTAAGTTGTCGAACGAAGCTAGAGAAATTGTTGTGCTTGAAGTATTTGGGAAGCAAATCCCTAGCGAACACGGCCGTGTTCCAGACGATGAAGGCAGATCCATCTTCATTCCACGAAATCACATCATCCACTGTTTGATCTTCAACCAGCTGGTAGGTTTTTATCAGAAACGGCGTCGGGAGCGTTCTCTGTGGTTCGCCGCTGCTCGGTTCCGCCGGCGGTCTAGACATCGCCGGAGTTTCAAAAAAACAAAAACAAACAAAAAAATAGGGAAAAGATGTATACTTCGCTGGAATGGAAAAGGACTGATTTGGAGAAAAGAGAGAGAGAGAGAGAGAAAAAAAAAAAAAAAGAATGAAAAAGATGGTCATGAGATATTAATAAGAGTGACAGAGAAAGGAATAGAGGTTGTGGATTTGAAGGGCATTCTAGAAGATTCAAGAGAGAGAAAGTGAGAGAAAAGACGAAAAAAAGTGAGGGAGAATGAAAGGATAAAATAAAGGAAATAAGCAACGAGAAGTCACGTTACGTCTTTTTCCAGAAACTTCCCTGGTCGTTTCTCCATTTATGGCGCGGCCACTCCTGATTAAAGTCAAATCCCTAACAGTAAAAATTGCTTCTATTTATGCTAAACTTCTTTTCATTTACTACTTTTCTTTTCCGTTAATTTTCCTTTTCCTTTAAATAATAAATTACCTTTTACTCTTTCAATAATCAATACTAGTCAAAATCAAATGTTGCCATTATGTGATATAATAATTTTTATTTTATTCTTTTATCATAATTTTTTTAAATGATGATGTAGCTTAGGACCTGTCTTTTGTCTTTATGATCTACTAATCCCATATTGACCCTTGGAATTTAATAGCTACTATGGGAGTACCTCAACTCATCCAATGGAACATGAAGTTAAATGTTAGCATTATAAGGATATAATAAATTTTTAATCTTTTTTTTTTTATATATAATCATGTGGGTATTGTTTGGGCTAATTAACGTGCTTAATTGATCCCAAATTCTAAGGTTAATGGGTGAGTACCCCGACTAATCTTATGAGATTCAGAAGCTAATAGTTGAATAAATTATTTAATGGTTTTAAGGGAGATTGAACTAGTGAGTATTAAGGAACATGCATTTAATTTTTATCAGACTTAAAAAATCTTTAGATCGTTTAAGATATCAGACATCGCAAAAAGCTTCTAACACGAGCCTAAATGTCGCTTAAGAGGAGATTAAGGAGCAGCTCCAATACCGTTTCACTTCAATGATATCCCCAACACAGCCCAAATTTATACCATTCACTCCATTCAAGCGCCAGAATATAATTAAATTTTAAAGAATCCAGATAGGCGAAAATACTCAATTTCCACCAATTAGGAAAGTAGGATATTTCTTAATAATTGTCCATCAATTATCCCTTATTAACTCCGCTAACTATAAGCGAGTTAAAATCCATCACCCAAATCTTAAATATCGTGATCATCATCCAACAGCGAATGATCATTCTCGTATCATCATCCAACTACAAAGCTTATCACATCACCCATTATAAATACCAAGCCACCCCATCTAAGGAAATAGACATTAAAATTCGACCTATTTCCAAGCTCATACTGTCGAAGTTCCAACCGAATATCCTATGAAGCAAATACTATATAAAACCGAAACCCTTAAAGGTTGGATAGCGCTATAGAAATGCAGCTAGCTTCGACATCGCAAGATAAAAACCAAGCGACAACGGTAAAAGGATCTAGCGTATTTCATCATGGAATTTACCCCAACAGAGTCTACGTAAGCTACCCAATTGACGCCCGACCTCCCCATCTGGAGATTATCCATGGACGGGGTCGCCAATGCCCAAGGAAGCTTGGCAGTAGTCCGATCCCGACCTCTAAACGGATGTGATGTGGAATACGCCCTCGATTCGGCCTAAGCCCAACGAGGCCGACATGAGCTTGTCATACTGGATTCTAACTCCTTCCACTCCATGGAAGCCGATCAAATTGAAGCGAGCAATGACTCCCAATCGCGGTAAAACATATGTAAGACTCCTACGGCTGGGTGAGAAGATGATCCTATATCTCAAGGTGCGAGAATTGCTTAAAAAGTTCATACAAGTTCAGGTCAAACATTTACCAAGAGCAGAGAATTCCCGAGCTGATGCCTTAGCAAAACTGGCTACAACCTCACAAGAAGACCTGGGCAGACTGATACTTGTCAACACCCCGTAACCCTCGCAAGAATGACAATGCAGAAGTCTCCCCGTGGATGTTTGAACTGAAATGACGGACCCCATCCGGGATTACTGCAAGGTACATTGCCAAGCGATCCAAAGGAGGCATCCAAACTCTAAGGTCAAGATTCACCCCTCGCCCATCTGGGGACCCTTTATAAATGAGGCTCTCTCTATGCCTATTCTTGGCGCGTAGGAAGAAGACGCCAACTACATACCAAGAAGGCACACTAAGGCATCCGTGGGCAACCACATTCTGAGCTCGACCTTAGCGTGAAAACCCGAGGCAGTGGGTACCACCGCCCATAATGCTCAAAGACACGGCGTAATTGGTCAAAAATGCAAAGCTTCGGCTAAGAGCATGCCAAGACTCACTCTATCCGAGCCATCGACGTCGGCCACAAGCCTCGGGCCTTTTCAAAGAATTTAGGGCTAGGACATATTGGGACCCCTACCCATTGGAAGGGCCAATGCAAATTTATCATTATGGTCGATCATTTTAATTAAATGGGCCTGAGGTCAACCCTTACAACAATCACATATCAGGCGCACGCGAACTTCCTCTGAATGCTCTATAATACGCAGTTCGATCCCAGGTCCCTGTGTCTGATAATGGGAAACAGCCTGACAATCCTAAGTTCAAGGATTTCCTCGCGCCAGCCTGAATCAAGAACTACTACTCATCCCGCCTCTCATCCGGGCAGTTCAACGGACAAAGCGCAGTCATTATAAGGACTCTCAAGGTGTCAATAAGACTAAATTGAAGATCTAAAAGAAATGGGTAGAGTACTCCTCGAGGTGTTACAGGGCAATACGTAACTACGCGCAAGTCAGCAACTCAGGAATTCAGGAAACCCCATTCGCTCCGGCCTCGGGGCACCGGGGCGCAGCTCCCGTCGAGGCCTGACAAAAGTCACCATGATTGAATTCGCAAGTACCGACCACAATGAAGTGAGGTTCTTCGCCTAAACCCCGGATCTCCAAGAAAAGCTGAGTAGTCCTAAAGCCGTGATTGACCATCACAGTAAAGACAAAGAAGATACTATGACCAAAGCGTTAAGCCTGTGGAGTTACAAGCCCGGGCGAATTCCTGGGCTTCTAAAAGCTTCTCACAAAGAAGGAAAGACCCCACACATGGGAAGCTGGGACCTAATTGGGAAGGGCCTTACATCGTATCCCACATAATCCGACCTAGCAACTACGAACTCCAGACAGAAGAAGGAAAGACCCTGCCCCACTCATGGAACTCTGGACACCTCAAATGGTTCTACCAATAAGACCTTGAATGTAGTCTTTAGTAAAGAATCCAACATTCTGATTTTAAATAACAAATTTCTATGTTCATTTTTGAAGTTAAGCTTAAAAATTGTGATGGATCAAAAAGTAAGATTGTAACGATAAAGCAAGGAGCTCGGCTCGGAAAGGTCTGGGCGCAAAAAGCATGTTTCACAAAAGATTGTTCTTTATGTCAAAGGAGTTACAGTTAAATACAAAGAATTACATTCAACGAAGCCGTTCCTAGTACCTCAGAGACAAGCGGCACAAACAGTTCTCTACTCCTTAGAAAGAAAAACCCATAAGGAAAAAGAAGAGAAATGTAGAGCAAGGAACTCACTGCGTAAGCTCGAAAAGTCACATAACATAAATACAAAATTTCATTGCAGTGAAGTTACAATCACCTTTTAGAGATTACAAAATCTTTCTTTCAGATCTCACCATACAATTAGCAAAAAGATTCTTCACACTACCAACACCCGATCAAGGAAAAAACCACAAGAAAGGGAAAGAGAAAGAGAATGAGAGAGGGAAAGAAAAAGAGAAAGAGAAAGAAAAGAAGAAAGAGGAAAGAAAAAGGACAGAGAAAGCGGGACTTAAAAGTTTTTCCTTTGAAGCACCCTCCGCCCCTTCGAATACATTCCCTAGCACAGCTCCATCAATGGGCATAGCTAGGGAACAACACAACTCCCACAAGGGAGGAACTACGGAAAAACACAACTCCTACAAGTAGTAGACCACCAAACCAAATATCGCCCCAGATCATCTGGATGACTGCAAAGGATCTACGTTAAAACCTCGACGTCGATCATGCGCGAACCCGACTGGCCAAAGAGAGGAAGAAGTTCGAAGCGCAAGACCCGTAGAGGCCGTTTATTTATAGCGAAAACAAGGACACTTAGGAAACCACGCAGTCCGTCCCAATTCTCCATAAATCCGCGTTAAAACCGTGCGCGCTTCCTGGGCGGGAGGAAGATCAAAGAGCCAAAGAGCCATGGGCTTAGGAGCCACGTGAACCTCAATCTCGTGCTGAGCCCCGTGAACTCGCCTTTTCGTAGCTTAATCGCTTCAAAAGGGCAGCCTAGAAGGCCAGCCACGGAGCCATAAACAGGAGCCCAAAAGAGCTGACATGCAGCATAACTGCCAAGGAAGGCCTCGTGAGCTAAGGAGCCCAGAGCCTGGGCCGTAGCTTATCTGCTCAAAAGGCAGACAAATCTAGAAGGTAGTTAGCCTAATTTGAGCCTAGAAATTTCGTAGACCAAGCAGCCTCGCTTTTTCGTAGAGCTTAATCGGCTTCAAAAGGCATAATATCCTAGAAGGCCAAGTAGCCACGGAGCCATGTATCTCAGGAGCCCAGTAGCTCAGATTACAGAGCATAATTGCTCAAGGAAAGCCTCGTAGCCAAGGAGCCTTATAACTCATTTTTTAGAGCGACTTCTCAAAAAGGCAGACAGCCTTGTATGACAAGTAAATTACTGTGAGCCATGTAAACAGAGCCCAAAGGCAGCCAGTTTTTCGTGAGCTTAATTGCTGAAAAGACATAATTGCCTGGGGAGGCTACAGCCCACGCAGCCTTGATGTAGCTCTCAAGAGCCTAAGGTACTCGGCTTTTCGCAGCTTAATCAATGTACAAGATAATGTACCCTAGAAGGCCAGTAGCCACTCGAGCCATGTGTACTCAGAGCCCATTAGCTCAGATTACAGAGCATAACTGCTCAAGGAGGGCCTCATAGCCAAGGAGCCCCGTAACTCAGTTTTTCAAAGCTTAATTTCTCAAAGGCAGAACAGCCTGGGGGCTGGCAACACGAGCCAGCTCAGAGCCCAAGCAAATTTCGCCAGAGATTAACGTCGTGCGCGTAATAAATTAGAAGGCCAAGTAGCCATGGAGCCATGTAGCTCAGGAGACCAAGCATCTCAGTTTTTCAAAGCTTAATTGCTCAAAAAGGAATAATAACCTAGAAGGCCAAGTAGCCATAGAAACACGTGAAATTTCGTGAGCCCAAGAAATTGGGACACAGAGCACAACCGCTCAAGGAAGCCTCGCAGCCAAGGAGCCCCAGAAACGCCCGCAGCCATCGCTTAAAAGGGTCTTAGCCTGTGAGCCCTGTGAGCTCGCCTTGAGAGAGCCAATGTACTAAAGGGGCACAATAGCCCAGGAGCCCAATAACTTAGTTTTCAAAGCTTAACTGTCAAAAGGCCCGCAGCCTCAAGAGAGCCCCAAGAGCTCGCTTATAGCTTCACCTAAAAGGGCGTATCAACCTAAGAGCCGATAGCCTGGGCCAGGTTAGGCAAACAGACTGCATCAGAGCCAAGCAATTTCAACTCCAGAAACAATAAAAGAGCGATAAAATTAATCAAATGAATATTCAGATATCAACGAAAATTCAATGTCGGCTAAATACGTGTAAATCTCAAGCCTGGGAGTCCTGATATAGCAAGGTTGAAATATAAAGCCCAGGCGCCCCAAGGCTCCGCCCCGACTTACTAAGTAGTCAGGCAAAGAGTCCCAAAGGGCAAGGTAGAAGAGTTGGCCTTCGGAGGAACCTAAAGATCATCAGGCAAGGGAGCACGATCAGGGGCCCCTGAAAGCACCTCGCTGCCCGCGTCAGCCTCAGCCTCGAAAGCAGATTCTTCTACATCCTCATCAGAAAGCTGGATGTTGAACTCTCGGTCTGGGAAAGCTCGGGAAGCCCTGCGTTGGAAGGCAAGCAACTTAGAAGCCCATTAGGTGCAGGCCTCGTCTCTGAGCTCCGCTATCACTTCGCCCCTCCAGCTAGCCAAAGCCTCCTGCCTCTCAAGGTCCATCCGAAGCTTGCCGAGCTCCTCCGTCAAGCATTCCACGAAGTTTCCAACCTCCAGAGCCTCTTGGCGGACTTGGTCTAACGTCGTCACTTTGGCGCACAGGTCACCCTTGATAGCCTGCAACTCATCTCTGGCCAGCCGCAGCTCATCTTCGGCGACCTTCACGTCTCTTCCAGCCTCTTTATCCCCACCCACGCCCGCCTGGCCAAAGCATGCTTCAGTCGACCGTGCTTCACAAGTCTCGCCAGTCCCTTATCTAAGCTCAAGGCCTGGCCTCCTGAGTCAATGAAGCAACCTTAACCTTATAAGATTTCACTGCCTTAGCGAAGCCCCCAGAAGGTCGGGCCCTCCGCCATACTCAAGGTAAGTACCACCGCCAAAGAACAAGAAAGAGTCTAACAAAACTCAAAACAATAAAGAAAAAGGATGGGCGATAGCTGACGCATAAAAAGCGCTTCCCAGCGTAAGAGCTGAGCCTCCTCAACTGACAGAAGGGTCCACCTTCCCGAGGCCTGACCAAGGATGGAGGAAACATCCCCAATCCACGAGCCCGCATGAGAAAGCAGAGAGTCCCACTCCTACAAAGACTAAAGCGATCCTCCTCACCCCATCCCACGCAGGAGGGGGCGCTATGCCCTGCGACGTGGGACTCCAAACCGAAATAGGAAGAACCTCTAAGGGGGGCTCGGCCACCCTCCATGAAGAGTCTCCAGCTCCGATAGTGGATGAAGGCGAAGAAAAGGCCCCCACCTTTAAGATCTTACCCCGAGCAAGGGGGCAACCCTCAGGGGAAGCCTGAGTTTTCCGCTTTACACTCCTTTTCTTCTTTGCCAACACCTCCAAGCGGGCCCGAAGCTCTCCCAGAGTAGGCTTCAATAAAAGGCTCCAAAACGTATGTGAAGAGGACTTCAGACAGGGGCAGAAGGCCTACGACTAAAGGAAAAGGTCTTAGGAAAAGGAAGTTCCGGGCAGCCCTCGCACCGACTGGCCCGGAATATCCGACTTAATGAGCTCATCAAAGTACACCCGGCGCACTTTAACCGCCTTTCACTTCACCTTCGCCTTTAGGATCGAGACCGGCTCTAACACCTCGAAGGCCACGTCTACTAAGGCAATGCTAGAAATATCCATGGGCCTTTGGAAAACCAGGCCAAACCAAAGCAAAAGGGAGCTCACGTAGGTTCTCAGGAGTAGTCCAGACGGCCGAAACGCCAAGTGTGTCCTCCCGATCAAAGGGATTGTACTCCCAATGACAGTCACTGATAAAGAAATAAAGTTCCTTCCAGTACTTGTGGGAAGACGAAAGGTCCAAAATAATCAACTTGGCGCTTGAGCGCTGAGACAGCAAAGAGTTTCTTGCAGGCCTCCCTTACGTCAAGAAGCTTAAGAAAGGTGGCTATGCTAGGAACACCTAGGCCTCTATCCCTAAAAATCCACTTTTGAAGCCCTACTTAAAACCCCCGGTTGGGGAAAGCTGAGAAGGGCAGACATTAAAATGCTGCATGACCCTTTTTATAAAGGGATGCAAAGGGAAGCGGAGGCCATTCTCGAACGCCCACCCCAAAAAGCACACCATCTGGGCACTCGGACGACGAGGAGGTCGCACATCGTGGCACCAAAACCTGACCTCAAACGGGGTCGATAATTACGTCAGAAAGATCTCACCATATAAAGGTTCAACTCGACTAAGGCCCACGAATTTCGCCAAGATTCAGACAAGAGTCTCTCAAATATTCGTGTATCGCTAGGATATCCGATTAATGACTTTTCCCTTCCCCGCCCTCGCCCTGCCAAGGGGAAAGGAGGTCTCTGAGGCAAACCGCGGGACCACCACAAATTAACCCAGCTTTGACTCACCACCCTTCGTCCGCCCGAACTAGACGCCCCCAAGGAATTACTCTATACGTGAAAACAAGAGCTAACAGACCCATGGAGACACAGCAGGGCTACAAGGAAAAGGAATCGAAGAAATAATGCAAAACCCCAACCAAGCAAGCCCTAAAACCTCGCAAGACTTCGAACCCGAAAATACAAAGAAGAAGAAAAGACGTACCAATCCCAGAAACAGGACGAGAGGGACAACCCCCAAGTGAGATATCAAGAACCACCAAAAGCAGCCCTGAACAATGGTCAGACAAATTTCAAGAAAAAAGAAGCCCAAACTTACAGAGGCAAGCCAAGAATGTGAGAACACAAAGGCAAACTGGCCGAGGAAGTTTTTAAGGAAGTAGAAGTCACAAATTTAAATGAGCGAAATCGAAAAGTCATTATCAAAAGACGCATCATGACAAAGCCCTAATCAAACCTCCCTTGCAGCTACGAAGTCACACCCGATCCAAGAATGGTATTGCTCGCTTACGCCGTTTAGTCAAAGGCTAGGAAACCACCTGGTTTAAAATAATAGCGCAGTCTTAACACGAGCCTAAATGTCAGGCTTAAGAGGAGATTAAGGAGCAAGATCAGTACCAGTGCTCGGCCCTTGATGATATCCCCCAAACACAGGCCCAAAACGAGGGCCTAATTCACCCCTTCAAAAGGCTGGTAATATAATTAGCCCAAAGAATCCGTGATAGCGCGAAAATACCTAATTTCCACCACCAGTGGGAAGTGATATTCCTAATAACCGCCCATCAATTATCTCTTACACCTGCTAACGATAAGGAAAGAAAATCCTCACCCAAATGGGGAGAAATGTCGATCATCATCCAACAAAGAAAAGTATCATTCTCAGATCATCATCCAACTAGAAAGCATCACGATCACCCATTATAAATACAGTCAAATTTACTCCGTGAAAGGTACGTGACATAAAATTCATTCCTGCGCTTGATCTTCTTCCACCGGAAAGAACTGACTTAAGCATCGGAGAGGCAACGAGCGATGCCCGCCGATCCCTTTTTGTTTCTTATTTTGCAGTAGGAGTTACCCAGAGACAATGACGGTTTCAAGAATCTTCAAGCTCCAGCCTAGTTTCGGTCGAAAAACATCATCACTTTGAATTATTTTATTTCAATCATTTAGTTTGAATTTTATACATGCAATATTTTTTATTTTTTCAATGAATTCTACATATGAAATGTTGGATTTGTAACCTTGAAATATGAAATCCCTTTCAAATAAATTTACTTTTTACGTGGAGAATTCTAGAGAGCTTTAGTAAAATCAAGGGACTAACTTTTGATATTGATTTTCACTAGTGATGTTCCATCCATTTTATTTTGATGTTGAGTGTAATTTCCAATGATCTTCCCACCGCCCCTTAAATTGGCTTCAAAATCAAATGACCAAATGGTAAAATGACAGGGATGCTTAAAGTGGTTAGCTAATTACACAGAGGAAGAAAGAAAAACGGTTTCAATAAGTCCTCATTGAATACTTTTGAGAATGAGATGACAATTGATAATGATGTATTTGGTGTGTCTATTGAAAAGTAGAAATATTAGTGATATGAAAGCTGCATTTTTGTCATATATACATATATATATATATATATATATATAAGAAAAAAGTTGTTTGTTTCGTTTTAGAGACACTCAGATTAGTAAGTGAAAATTTTAATCAACTGATTACACAACACAGGTAGTGATCATGAAGTAATAGAGTGCTTTTAGTTATGTAGGCAAACTGATCCGGACATAAACGGTTATAAAAAAATAATAGAGTTCTTCCTTGATTTGCAAAAGATTGATGAATCTTTGAGAAACCATATCTTGTGATAGAATAACATGAATTTAGATAACCCATCCTAATGAATCATTATAAGCATTTTATCTTAGTGGTACACAAAAAAAACATTTTAGATAATAAAATAAGATTTACTATAGTAAGATGAGATTACCATAGTGCTTATTCATAATTAGTTTATTTACTCTGAATGCTATAAGATATTTGGTCAATTAGTTGTGAGATATAATAATTTGTAAGTTAATCTATAATATTTGGAAGAATCTAATAATAACTCACTATTTAATTTGTCCATTCGAAGATGATGTTGCGTAAGGGAAAAGAAATACTTGAAAGTATCTAAAGCAAGAAGGTCGAAATTCTTCTAGAAAGTATTTTAAGAATTCTTCAATCTAATTAAATAATGACTTAGTGGTATGGATTGCGTCAACACCTTTATATAATAACATATATGTTGTTGACGTATACAAGAATACAATGAAGAACCTTATGTAAGCTTAATAGTTTATTAAATAATGAATAGTTAGCTTTTGATTACTTATAATCAATTCTAGTAATTTTGATGATAATTTAAGAAATCATTATCTAAAAGATAACATAAACTATAAACGTGTATTTTATTTTAAAAAGTAAATTACATTTTTTTTTTCTTCTGAATTTTGGGAAATCAAGAGGTAGTGCCATACAAAATTGATCATCAAGAATCCTATAAAGAAAAGCACAACTTACATTATGTTGGTGAAGATGTAAATTTTTAATGACCTCATATAAGTATGACAAAAGATGCAAAGTCTCTTGCTAGTTTAGATCCTTCTACTAATCATGTCCCTTTTATCATAAGTCTAGATCGAAGGCTGAAAGTGGAAGATCCAGAACCGAAAATTCAATTTTTCCGAAACTAAGAAACCGGCACTAACGCCAATGATATGTGTGTAAAATCTGAAAATTCCTTAGACCTCGGGTGACAGAATGGACCTCACCAATAAATTCATCTAGCGGCTTCGTTGCCTAACTAATTACGCCGACTCGGCATCGGGCCGAATTTCATCGCACCAAGGTGATACGGTAAATGGCATGACAGAATACGCCAAGAAGGCTACCACACTTGTCATCATGACTTGAATAGTGATAATACGTTAAAACGCCATACTACGAGACTACGCAAGCGCCTTTAAAGATCAAATGGGGTGGATAAGGACGATGAAAGATCAATGAGTGGTTTGGCGTCATGATGACACTTACATCACCAAATGGTAAACAGGTGCCGGGACACATGGGAGTTATGTCACACCCCTAAAGAAAGCATCAAGTGGGCGTGGATAAGTGATCATAAGGCAAAGATAAAAAGAAAGGGGAAAGAAATGAAAGGAAAAACGGGAAGGAGTCCAGCTTTTCTACCCAGATTCCAGCTGCTCGAACAAGAGTTCGACAGCTAAGAAGTAAAGAGCTTCCTGACCGCCTCTAAGAGTGCAGGGTTCTCTTACTCTAGCGGGTCCTCGTTTTAAGGATCATTCACGTCTACATGCAAATTCTTAATGGCTAAGGACCAAGAACAAATAGATCAACCAGAATGTTGCTGCACTGGCTGTCCTTATGCTTCAAACTGCATTTAAACAGTTGTAATCTACTTAAAATAATGAGCTTAAGTATGATGATTTCAGAGTGTGCCAAAGGCTTGATATGACCGATATGCGAATCGTGTGTACTATTCTAGATCCGAATACGAAGATCCAATTTTCAGGTGTTGTTGGTTGATCAATGACATGCAAGTGTGTGAAAATCATGGATATATGTCGAACCGATGTATTTATACGGGTCAGATATGGATGTAAATTATATGTCAGAGTATTATGATTACCCGCGAATCATAAATGTCAGCGATGTAGCTCCCATCATGCATGTAACATGAAAGGACATGCAACTACATTCCGCGACGCATACGCACGGGGACATCAATGAAATGTGTGAGTGCACGGTACAGTTAACACTATGTCTGGGCGTTTTAAATCGTGGGCTTTTGAAAAAGCACCCACGCCTTAGATTCGTGACGGTTTGAAATTCAGGTCGAAAAGAAGAAGAAGTGATGTAACCTCAAGCGAAAAGTGCCTATATTCTTTGGCCATATGCATCCAGCGATGAAAGTCCGCAAAAGTGTCGTAAGGTGTACGACGCCTACGGTGAAACCCTCGAAAAGTCTATTACCCACAAAAAGACACATGACTTTTGAATAAAGCGATTTTTTGGAGACTGTCCAAGGAGTTAAAGACAAACAAAATCTTTTTGTTTGAAATGAAGGTTTTTCACATATGACGGTGCATGTAAGGGAGTCATGAGGCTCTGGGACATTGGTATGACATGCAGCATTCGCGTAGAAAATGCATATGTTGGCTGCCTGGGTAATGTGTTTGTAATGGTCAATCATGGCATCGCACGCACTTAGGTGGGAGTAGCCCTGCAGGAGAATTCTACTGACATCGCTACTCCCGTCGTGGTCGGGAGGTACACCAGAGGTGGAACTCATCCGAGCCTTAATGGTAAAGAAGGCCATATTATGTTTATCTCGATTTTGTAAAATTCTGGACAAGTATCCACTTTTCGTTATGTAAAGATAAGAGTCGAATAAACCCATTTCAATTGTTTAATACAACTTAACAAGTTTTTCCCATATTTATGTCAGCTTTTATTATGCCGAGGCTATCAGAATAACTTAGAGTGTCTTCGGGAAAAAGCCGGAGGTGAAGAAATGCAGCTATCGAGGTCTGCAAGTTTGTGGGTTGTTAGTGGGCTCTCCTGGGGCCAGCGATAACGCTTCGGGTCCTCGTGTCTCGACGGGGTTTCCTATGTCACTTCATTACGGTTCTCAAGTCGCAGTAGCTACTCGTCACTTTACATAGCATTTTCTGCTGTCGCGACAGTGCTTTGTTTCTTTGTCGTGACGATGTCGTGACAGAGGTTTCCATGTCGTGACCGAGATGGTCACGACAAGAGGTATGGTCAGAACAGTTCGCTCAGCGGTGGATTTGGCGTCGGGACGCGTTTTAGCCGCGATTAGCCTGGGTCGCCAGAGTTTCTATGTCATGACAGTATTTTTGTGAGAGTATCGTCACGACAGAGTTTGGTCAAGGTCAGGAGTTTCTATGTCGCGACGTAGCTCGTGGCCACCAAGAGTTTTGTATGTCAGCAGTAATATTTTTAATGTCAAAGAATTCAGAGTATTTTTGTATCACAACAAAGTTCGCCTTATAGGATTTCATGTCGATCGAGTATTCCCACACAAGAGTTTGGCTTAGACAGATTTAGGTCGGCGCAGCATTTTCAAGGCGACCGAAGCCAAGTAAAGGCCAAGAGAGTTTACGCCGCTACGTATCGCCTAAGCTTGTGTCAGAACAGGTGAACCTCCGCTTTAATGCAAAAGTTCCGTGATTACGAGGTTTCCTATGTCACGACATAGCGCCTATGTCGCAGAACAAGCAAGGCACCGCGGCCACAACCGTGTCAGGTGCGCAAGATGAGACGCTCCGTCACGACAAGGTGGCGCCAGGTTATGTCGCGACAGAAGGCCATGCGCCGACAAACCAAGCCGCACACACGAAGGCTTGCACACCAAGGCCGGGCGCCGCAGACAACAGTAGGCATTTGCCGCTACAAAGATTTTCTATCGCGATAGACTTCAAAGTGTTAAAAAAAAAAAAAAAGCGGACCCTCGATCAAAGTCACAAGCTCGCACCTCCTCATTCTACTCAATTCATCACTCACTCGCTCGTGTTCCAACGATTCAGGCCACTAAAACAAAACCGAAGCATTTATGGACACCGCCATTTCGCTATTATGTGTTTTCCATTAAAAGTCGAGATCATGATATTTTTGAAAACCATTTTAAAATCTGGGTTGAGTCGCGCTTATTTTTATTTTTTTATAAAGGAAACAAAATAAGAAAGAAAAACCCTAAATGTGACTCTTATGGAAAACAGTCCTGAAACCCAAGTCCAAGTCCGAGGGTCGTGCTCTCGTTGAAATCAGATCGTAGAAGGTCGAAACAAATCAAGACAGAGCAGAAACTCTGGAAGAGCCGGAATGGCGGAAAATTGACGGGAGGTTCGTGGAGATGGTGATCTTGTAAAACGAAATAAGCTGAGAAAAACATAACCAATGGAAGAAAGTTTTAGATCGCTCAAAGTTTGGTGTCTGTTCAACTATGAACCAAACATAGATGAATAAGATTTAACTTTCATAGAGTATTAAAATGAAGCTTATAGCTCTCTATGAGCCGTAGTACTTTGATCGTAAATTAGTGGACCCATCATCACCACCACACATCATGATTCTTGGTCGTTCACCAACATTGTGCGCGATTAGGCCATGAGTGTGCCTGATTATTTGCTAAGTGCTCTAAAATCTTGTCATACCACTTCATGAGTCACACTCCATTACCTCTATAGGTGATTTCATTAAGTACACACTGCATTTATATGTACTACCCATAAGGGATATGAAATCATTAAAAATATTACTCATTCTCTCAAATTATGCATTCAGCACCATAACCACACCATAGAAAGGGACAATTTTGTTGGTTCTAGCAGGATTTAGCAAATGACTTGTTATTACCCATATGAATATTCTTCATGGGATCTTTAATCGCAAAGGTTGGGTTCCTATCACTGCTAATCTCATATTGGCTTAAGTCCCATTCCACTCGATGTTTCCTAAATTAATTTTCTTCCAAAGGCTTAGTCGAGGATCGCCAAATTCACTCGACTTTATGCAGTCAATGGAAATAATTCCATCTTTCAAATGTACCTATTTCCCACTACTCTCATGTCTTAGACGAATGTGTCTGTTTTTCCCATTTAATGATTTATTCTTTGCGATTGATCTTTCTACTTGGCAATCATAATGCATAAGGTGTTAGTTGTATCCCAAAGGAATTCCTTCATCAAGAAGTTCCTTAACCACCTTCAAATTTTCTTTACCCACAAATTTAAGAGCTATAAACTCTTACTCCATGGTAGAAGTAGCAATGAGAGTATGTTTAGAAGATTTCCAAGCAACAACACCACCTCATAAAGTAAAGACATAACCGCTTGTGGATTTTATCTCATCTGAATCACAGATCCAGTTAGCATCAATGTATCCTTCCAACACAACGGGAAATCCACTATATAGGATACCTTAGTTCATGGTACCCCTTAAGTATTTCATTAGTCTGGCTAATGCACTCTAGTGACGGCCATCGGATTATGCATATTCGGCTTCGACCACACACTGCATATGCTATGTCTAGTCTAGATATGTTCATCAAAGGCATCGGACTCCTAATAATCTATGCATACTCAGCTTAACCCACAGGATCACCTCGATTTTTCATTAAATGGGTGTTAGAATCATAAGGGGTACTCACAGGTTTGGCATCGAAATTTCCGAAACAAACCTCTTGAGTATTTTCTCAACATAATGTTCTTGTGATAGCATTATACTATCACCCATCCTTGTGATCTTCACACCCAAAATTACCTTAGCTTCACCTATATCTTTCATGTCAAACTATGAAACTAGAAATCTCTTGGTACTATGTACAATACTCAGGCTAGTGCCAAAAACCAACATGTCATCTACATACAATGTAATAATTACACATTATTTTCTTATACACTTTGTATATACACATTTATCCACTTCAACAGATAAAAACATGTTTTCCAACAAAGCATTATCAAATTTCTCATGCCACTGTTTAGGTTCTTGTTTTAAACCATATAGAGACTTGTTCAATTTGCAAACTTTATTTTCCTGTCCAAGTGTAATACAACCTTTAGGTTGTAATATGTAAATTTATTCCTCTAAATCTCCATTTAAAAAAGTTGTTTTAACATCCATTTGATGGATAAAAAGTTTATGAATAGAAGCCAAAGCACCAAAAACATAAATGGAAGAAACTTAGTAACAGGAGCAAAACATGGCCCAAAGCTTAGTCACACTTGTTTTCATGAAAACTCTCGTCACTAACCTAGCTTTATATTTTTCAATAAAACCATATGACAAATATTTTCTTTTGAAAATCCACTTGTAACAATATGTTTTGCTCCTGAAGGTAAATCGACTAACTCCCACGTTTGATTATTTAAAATAGATTCAAGCTCAGTTTTAATGGCTTCTTTTCAAAGTAATGCGTCAGAGGATAATCGCTTCAAAAATAAGAGGACGGTTCATTTTCAATCAAATAAGTATAAAAATCAACTCTAAAGGAAACCTCTTTTCTTTGTCTCTTACTCTTTCTCAACTCATCATGAGAGCTTTCCATATCATCCATAGTAGTAAGCACATGCTCATCATATGAGTTTTCTATATCATCCACACTTGTGGGTGTATGATAAAATTTTTTCGTAAAGTGGAAAATATATTCAAAATCTCTGCATTTTGTTTCCCCACACAAGATGCATTCTAAAACATCACTTTTCAAAACTAAAACTATAAGCCACTATTACTAGCATTACCCAATACAAACATGCAATCGTAGTCTTTGATCATATTTTCCTTTTAGGATCAGGGGGTAACAAAACCTTGCAAGACACCCCATACTTTCAAATATTTAAGGTTAAGTGCGTGGACCTTTCCATAACTCATGTGGTGTTTTACTCACTTTCTTGTATGGAATTCTATTTTTGTAGATGATATGTAGACAATATGGCTTCAATTCCCACAATTATTAAATGTCAAGCACTACCAAGTAGAGGAATTCATCATCTCTCAAGAGCCATATTCTTTTTCTTTAATCCAGACAGACTCGTAAGTGAATAAGGAGGAGTCACTTCATGAATTATTCCTTCCTTTCTCACATCAATCATTTAAAAGAGCCGTATTCGCCTCCTTTATCGATCTTATCCTTTTGATTTTCCTATCAAGTTGATTTTCTATTTCAGCTTTATAGCTTAAAAACATGTCAAATGCTTCATCTTTATTTCTGAACAAGTAAACTCTAGTGAACCTAGAATAATCATCAATGAAGGTCACATAGAATTTCTTACCTCCTCTAGTCATGGTTTGTTTTAAATCTCCTAGATCGGAATGAATAAGTTCTAACGGTTTTGTTTCTCTAGTCATTGAGTCACATGCCTTTCTAGTTAGGCTTAGAAGTGGCAAATATTTGACATTTACTTAAGCCTAAATAATCAATATTATTAATAAAGCCTAGAGTTTTCATTTTCTTAATATATCTACTACTCACATGTCCTAATCTAGCATGCCATATATCATAGGAATCAACCAAGTAAGCAGAAGAATAAGCATTTCCATTTATAACTTCAGAGATACTAAGTACAAAGAGCCCCTGATTACAAAACCCTTTTCCCGCAAAGATATTATTTTTTGCCATAAGCCTCTATCGATTGAGTCGACACTTTAACCCCCACCTTTCCTAATAGAGCAACTAAATTAAAATTTGCTATAATATTGGTAACATGCAGCACATCACTCAAGGCCAGAGTCTTTCCCAAAGTGAGCTTCAACATGACTTTGCCTTTTCCCAGAACCTGAGCAGTGTGAGAGTCACCAAGGTAGACAATCTTTTCATCATCCCCTACTGGAGTGTAGGAGGTAAAAGCATCTCTGTTTGCACAAATATGCCTTGTTGCACCAAAGTCTACCACCCAATTCTTGGAATTGGTCACCATATTAGCTTGTGATACAACAACAACTATTATGTCATCTCCTTCGACCAAGTTGGCTTTTGGAGGATTTCAATTGTTTTCAGTTTTACTCTCTTCGCACTAAGTTGTGATGTGATTGCCCGCAAGCAAACAGCGAGTGCCTCTCTTTTTTAAAGTCTGGGGGTTAGAAATCTTGGGTTTGTTATCAGAGTTTTGAGCATTATGTTTTTACCTTTTTGGGTCAATTTGGACCAAGTTTGCCTTGGTGGTCATCTGTTTTACTTTGGTTACCTTTTGTTCTTTGCGGTTTGTATCCTCTATGATAATGTGAGTGATTAGATCATCCAGTTCTTGCTTCTATTTGTGTTTTAATTGATATTTGTAGTCACTCCATGAGTCAGGTTGTTCCTCCAGCAATTTATGGCACTTGTTGATTTGGAGTTTTATGTCCTTGTTGTTTACCATCTCCCATTTGTTGTAGTTTCCTACAAAAAATTTTTGCTTGCCAACATCCTCAGTAGTGTATTTTCTGAGCATTGATTCCCATATAACTTTTGATTCCTTATAGGCACAGTAAGCATCAAACAATTTGTTAGATAATGTGGTTGGGATGGTATGTTGACAAACCTTGTTCGCGTATGTCCACGCCTTAGAGTTGGGAAACTTGTTTTCAGTTGACTGTAACCACGCCACTCCATGTATATCAAGTGTAGAATATATGCGTTCCTGCTAGAGCTTGAAATGCTGGCCAGAGAAGACTTCAATTCTAAAGTTGTCTAGGAAGGGCTTGGCGTAGGCGGGAAGCACAGGAACTAGTGTAGTTGTGGCTGGGTCTGTGATCGATGGAGGGAGAGGAGTCACGTGGGAAGAGAGTACACTAGGAGAAGTTGTTGAAGTTCGGCAATGACGGAGACCCGGGGCGTAGCATTGTTGGAAGCAATGAGGGGGGCTGCGAGAAGGTCGAAGCTTGATCGAAGATAATGCTTTGAGGCTAGAATACGAATCCCTTTGGATGGGAAGTTCGGGACTGATGGTGACGAACTCTGGAGCAGGAATAACAGAGATGAAGACAGGTGGAAGGAAAAAAGTGATTTCTAAGATCATGACCCGTTTGTATTTATAGGCAAAAACTGTTTTGAATTTCAAAATAAGAATTAATTTGAAACGTTACGAATTAAATGTAAACTTAATTGTAATAATTAATCCGAAATGTTACGAATTAAATGCAAACTTAATGGTTAGAATTTGAATTCAAAATAAACCCATTGTGAATTTACTGTGAGATTTTATGACTTGAACCATTTTGATTTTAAATACACAAAAATCAAGGTTTTTATTTAGGCTTGGAAAAAACAAAAGCAAAAGTTTTGGAGTGGCAAGTATATGTCTGGGTTTATTAATGTAAAACCTAGGGAAAAAATTTAATTTTAAAAATGACCACTTGATAAAATTGCTAAAATGGTTAAGGGAAGCTTGGAAATTTTTCTAGATCTCGGATGATGAAACAAAATTCACCTTTGGATTCATCTACTTAAAGATTTAGTTTCCTGAAAATTTTTGTGAATTCAAGGCAAATTAGATTTTCGCGTTTCGACGGCAGTGTCAAATGACCCAGCGAGATTTTGAAATTTTCAAAAGTTGAGAAATAAATTAAGTAAAGTTCATTTAAAATAATTTGAACTTAAATCGAGGATGGAATAAATTGTTTCGGGAAATAGCGGGCGGCTTAGTGGTGACTTGAGTGGCGCGACGTGGGCCAAGCAATTAAAACTTAAAAGATATGTTAAAAATGTGAAATGAAGGAAAAAAAAATCATTTATTTCTTTTTTGTTCGCACTAGAGATAGAGGGAGAGAAAAAAAAATCTAAACTTCTCTCTTCGATCTATAGGTTCCATCGGTCGGAGTCGATCGATGAGGCAGTTCATATACTCGAAGAGGGCTACGCTTAGATCGAAAGTATGAGATTTCACGAAGTTCGAGAGGAGTTCGAAATCGAGGTTTGGAGTTTAGGAGATGTCATGGGACTTCTAGAGTTTCCTTCTAGGCTCAGAGGTAAGGGATTCTTCCTACTTTGGTTATTTTCATTCTAGGGGGCTGTTTGGTTGAGCTTTAATGCCCTAAAGGGGCTGTTTGGTCCTTACACTAAGGGGCTATTTGGCGAGTGTGGGTTATGGGAATAGTGCTGCATTTGACTCACATATGATGTCCAGTTTTGGGGCTGATTTCGGTTAGAATTGGAGGATTTGAACTAGTATCCTTTAAAGTATAGCCCCTATCTGAGAATTTGATGTTAGGCTTTTGAATCACCCCAATCGGACCTATAGCAAGTTATGGTTCGTTTTCTGGGCCTACAAGGCGCCTGTTTTGGCCGAACCTACTGTCTAGATTTTGGGATTGATTTTAGGTTGGGAAAAAGTGAGACTTTGGACTAGTATTCTTCTAGTAAAATGTAGCTCTATCTGAGAACTTGATGTTAGGATTTTGAATCACCCAAATCGGACCTCTATGCTGGTTATGGTGAGTTTTTCGAGGCCGATACGGCAGGCTGTTTGTGATTTGTGTCTAGATTTTTGCCACAATTGGTATATGATTGTAGTATATCATTGCTTGAATTGAGTGATATACTTGGTTGAATTTGTGTGGAAGCCAAATTGTGTGTTCTAATGGTTTGGCTTTTGATGTGTTTGTGTATGAACAAGGCCATTGCATAGCTTGGTTATAGGCTATTTGTGGACATGGTGTCACAATTAAGCCTAGAGTATAATTTAAGGCATTGCTTGATTGGTGATGACTTGTAGATGTCAATATATGGGTGTATAATATGTTGACATGTATTTTGTGGTTTATTTGGAAATTGTATGTTAATTGATATGATTGTCCAAATGATGCATGGGTATTATGCATGGTTTAAAATGTTGAAAGCCAAATTGTGTGTTCTAATGGTTTGGCTTGTGTTGTGTTTTATTAATATGAACAAGGCCATTGCATGGCTTGGTTGTGAAGCTATTTGTGGACATGGTGTCACAGTAAGCCTAGAGTATAATGTAAGTCATTGCTTGATTGGTGATGACTTGTAGATGTCAATATATGTGTATAATATGTTGACATGTATTGTGTGGTTTATTTGGAAATTGTATGTTAATTGATATGATTGTCCAAATGATGCATGGGTATTATGCATGGTTTAAAATGTCCATATAGCACTCATTAGATATATATGTCATGGTATAGGCATGGAATGGCATAATTGTATTTCATATGCACAGGGACATCGCATTAAATGGGTGCGTGTGCATGGTCATAATCATTCATCGTGCAGGTGTAGTGGGTGGTAGGCGGTACTTTGGACTCGTCGGCGGAGTCTCACGGGTGCATTTCATAGCTTTGAATGAAGTTGTTTATCGGAGGCATCGATGCTTTTGAATAAAGCGGTTTATCGGAGAAGCGTCGATGCTTTTAAATAAAGCGATTTTGCTCGAGAGAAGCGTCGATGCTTTTGAATAAAGTTGTTTATCGAAGGCATCCCGATGCTTTTATTAAAGCGGTTTGTCGGAAGCTGTCAATGCCACCCAGATAAAGCTATTTATAGAGATTGTCAATGTTTTAATAAAGTTGTTTATCGGAGCGTCGATGCTTTTGAATAAAGCCGGTTTATTGGAGAGCATCGATGCTTTGAATAAAGCGTTTTATCGGAGACTGTCCAATGCTTTTGAATAAAACTATTTATTGGAGAGTACCCAATGCTTTTGATTAAAGTGGTTTATCGGAGACTGTCCAATGTTTTTTAATAAAGCTGTTTATCGAAGACTGTCCAATGTTTTTGAATAAAGTTGTTTATCAGAGATTATCCAATGGCTTTGAATAAAGCGATTTATCGAAGGATGTCCAATGGGTTTTAAAAACAAAAAAGTGATTTTGTTTTGGATAAAGGGTCATTGGGTGAAACACCAATGACAAGTTTTTACACTTGGCATAAGCATGAGTGAGGGAGTCGGTGAGGACTCGTGTTAAAGGCATGGTGAGTGACACTTCATTCATGGCATATAGGCATTCCATAATAGAAACTACATTTTACTTGGAATGCTTGATAGTGTGAACATGACCTTACATGTGCACTTAGGTGGGGAGTAACCCCTGTAGGAGTTTACCCTACTGAGCATTGCTCACCCCGTCATAGGACCCCCTTTTTAAGTATAGGGAGTATGCAAGTAGACAACGCTTCCTCGAGGCCACATTTATGAAGAAAGCTGGGTTGTGACTTGTAATTAATTTGTTGTAAAGAAGCTTGGAACAAACTAGTTCTAGCTTGTATTTTGTGTAAAAGTGTAAAAATACTTTGGAACAACATGACCTGTTTGTAATATTTGTAGAGTGTTGTAATTAAACTCTTGAGGGCCCCATGGTAATTAGTCCTGTATATTTACTATGTAGTGTGGATGAGTGGGCCTCGGTTAGGCCTTCGCTCCATCAATTGAGCTCGGTGAAATTCATTTGTATTATATTAGGTCATGTTGCCAAGTTTTTTTATACGAGGTTATGTATTTTGGGTAGAAATTTCCTTATCTGAAAGGAGACTGCATGCGATTTTCCTTGTAAATCATGGGTCTCGAAAAGGGAATGCGATAGTGTAGTGTTGGAGTTCTGACGTGTGAGTCTTAGCGGATTGACGGGTTGTCAGCGGACCGGGTTTGGAGCGTCACGAGGTTGGTATCGGAGGCTTAGGTGCTTGATTACCCTAGGGAGCTGCCGGTGTGGTATCACAATAAGTATGGTCGCGATCTTAGTTTGTCTAAATCTAGATATCAAGAGTCTAGGTACACAAATACCTAGGACTGTTTGGCATGGGTTAGATCATTTCATGGGGTGCATTATATGTTTTGTGTTCTAACATGCTTAATGTTTGTGTGTTACAAATTATGTGAATTTTATGCATGGTAAAATGTATATAGGGAAAGACGAACACTAGGGTTAGAGCCTGTAACAGGGTTTGAAAATGAATGAGCAATTAGTTCGGGATGTGAGGTCGTAGTGGTTGGCACGTACCCAGCTACTAGTTAGACAAGGAGAGGAGTCTCAAAGTTTATGGAGATCACCTCGGAGTGCCCACTAGGATAAGGCTGGCGCATTCCAGCTGGGGGCGAATCCCAGTATGGTGGGATTAGGAGTGAAGCCTCGGGAACTTGGAGCGATGACATGGGAAGAGTTTAGTGAGCTCTTCATGAGCTCTTCATGAGCAAGTTCTTCCAGGCATTTGCTGGGCATGTCGAGGCTCGGGTTCCTAGGTTGAGACAGAGGGCCGTGATGGTGATGGAATGCATGGTTAAGTTCACGGAGTTACCAGTTTTTGGCGTGACTATGTGGCCATAGGCATGGCAAGTGAAAAAAATTCAAGGATGGCGAAGTTGTCCATACGAGGCAAGATTGTGGGATTTCTCCTGCCGAGTTATGAAGACTCGATAGTCGGAATGATGGCCATAGAAAGAAGATTGATGATGCGGGTATAGTGATGTGGAGTCTTGAGTAGGAAGAAGAGGAACCAATCTTCTTTTAACTCGGGGAAGAAGCGAAATGACACCTTCATGAGGTTTCGGGGATGGGCGGAGTCATCTAAGCGAGACGAAGTCGGGCATCAGCCCGGGCGGGCGAGATGAGCATGCTATCCTTCACCCGACCTGAACATGAGACGGGATTGCCCATGAGGCGAGATCGAGGTTGGGGCGCCTGGTCTGATCATCGGTGGGACATGCCACGGTCTGATTTGTCTCTCCTTACCCCAGCACGAGCCAAGGGAACCAGTATGAGTCCCATGGTGTGGCACAGGCACCGGTTATTTCACAAACAAGCTACAGAGGCCAAGGCATGGGTCGAGGAGTTGATCTGGCTCACGAAGCTGGGACTTCGGGGACCAGGAGGTCGTGTCTGCGCTGTCCCACCTCAAGCGGCCGGCAGATCAATCGATTATTTAGGGCATGTTTCTACTCTCACGCCTATGAGCAAGAGTATTGTTCAATTCTGTAGCATATGCATGTGATTGTGTGTGCTAGTGTGTGAATTTCGAGGAATGAAGTGCACATTAGGGAAGAATGTAAAACCAGGAAAATTTTAATTACTTTTGAAAAATGGCAAAACATTAAAATTAACGCAATGGTTCGAGCTTGAAATTTTAGATCTTGGATGATGAAAGCAGATCTTAGTTGGATTAGATGTAGAAATCTAGTTACCGGAAAAATTTTAAGTCAAATTTAAAAGCGATTAAGTATTTTCACGTTTTTCGAGACTTCGTGTTCGATGACCTAAAAAAGGGATTTTGGGAAAATTTCAAAATTTGGGAAATAATTTAAGTAAATTTCATTTTAAAATAATTTGAACTTAAACCGGGATGAAATAAATCGTTTTGGTGCATAAACGGGCCCGAAAAAGTCTTGACACGTGGCGCGACGTGGGCCAGGCAATTAAAACTTCAAGATATGTTAAAAATGTGAAATGAAGAAGGAAAACAAAAAGGAAAGAAGTCATTTCTTTTTGGGTTGTAGAGAGAGAAAAAAAAATCTAAACTTCTCTTGATCTATGGGTTAAGTGGTCGAGGGGAGTCGTTGGGCGAGAAAGAAAGTTCATCTACTGAAGGGCTACGCGTGAAGTCACAGAAAACACGAGATTTTATGGGGATTGATGATGAGTTCGGGAAATCAGGTTTCGGGTTTAAGTGTCCATGGGACTTCCCTAGAGTTTACTTAGAGCTCAAGAGGTAAGTGTACATCTTTTAGTTATTTTCCGTTCTAGAGGCGGTTGGTACATTTTTCCACAGAAATTTGTTTGAAGTGTGGAGTTATGGGAATAGTGTGTTTGACCTACTTTGATGTCCAATTTTTGGAGCTGATTTTCGGTTAGAAAAAGGGAGAATTTGGACTAGTATCCTTCAAGAAAATTATAGCCCTATCTGAGAATTTGATGTTAGGATTTTGAATCACTCAAATCGGACCTTTATAACCCAAGTTATGGTCCGTTTTCCAAAAACCCTTTGTTGCCTGTTTTAACCAGAACCTATCCAGATTTTGGGACTGATTTAGGTTGGGGAAAAAGTGATAATTTGGGCTAGTATCCTTCAAGGAAATTGTGGCTTTATTTGGGAACTTGATGTTAGGCTTTTGAATCACCCAAATCCGGGACCTACATATTTCGAGTTATGGTCGGATTTTAAGTCTTGATATAGCTTAAATTTTGTTTAATGATTTATTTCTAGATTTTTGCCACAATTGGTATATGATTGTAGTATATCATTACTTGAATTGGGTGATATACTTAGTTGAGGAGTGTCTTGGAAGCGATTGTGTGTTCTAATGGTTTGGCTTGTGATGTGTTTTTATGAACAAAGGTCATTGCATGGCTTGATTGTGAAATTTATTTATGGTTGTAAGTTATCCCTGATTAAGCCTAGAGTATAATGTAAGTCATTGATTGGTTGGTGATGGCTTGTAGATGTCAATATATGTGTATAATATGTTGACATGTATTATATAGTTTATTTGGAAATTGTATGTTAATTGATATGATTATCAAATGGCCTTTATAGGTATTATGCATGGTTTTAAAAATGTTGGAAGACAAATTGTGTGTCTTTTATAATGGTTTAGTTTGTGATGTGTTTGTGTATGAACAAGGCCATTGCTGGCTTGAAGTTATGATATTGTGGACATGAATTGTGCAATTAAGCTACAGAGTATAATGTAAGTCATTGCTTGATTGGTGATGACTTGTAGATATCAATATATGTGTGTATAATATGTTGACATGCATTGTGTGGTTGATTTGGAAATTGTATGTTAATTGATATGATTATCCAAATGATGCATGAGTATTATGCATGGTTTAAAATGTCCATATAGCACTCATCATATACATGGCATGGTATAGGCATGGAATGAAATAATCGCATTTCATATGTACGGGGACATCGCATTAAATGGGTGCATGTGCATGGTCGTAATCATTCATCATTCTTGGCGAGTGGGTGGTGAGCTCAGTACTTTGGACTACGTCCAACGGAGTCTCATGGGTGCATTTCATATCTTTGAATAAGGGTGTTGTCCCGAGTACGTCGAATGCTTTTGAATCGCAGTTTATGGAGCGTCGATGCTTTTGAATAAAAGCGGTTGCTCGAGGTGTCGATTCTTTTGAATAAAGTTGTTTATCGGAGACTATACAATGCTTTTGATTAAATCGGTTTATCGGAGATTGTTCAATGCTTTTGAATAAAGCTGTTTATCGGAAACTGTCTAATGTTTTTGAATAAAGTCTTTTATCGGAGACTGTCCAATGCTTTTAAATAAAGCGATTTATCGAAGACTGTCAAATGCTTTTGAATAAAGTTGTTTATCGGAGACTGCCCAATGCTTTTGATTAAAGCGGTTTATCGGAGACTTTCCAATGCTTTTGAATAAAGTTGTTTATCGAAGACTGTCCAATGTTTTTTAATAAAGTTGTTTATCAGGGATTGTCCAATGGATTTGAATAAAGCGATTTATCGGAGGATTTCCAATGGGTTTTAAAAACAAAAAAACGCTTTTTTTTTATAAAGGGTAATTGGGTGAAACACCAATGACAAGTTTTTACACTTGGCATAAGCATGTGTGAGGGAGTCGGTAATGACTCGTGTTAAAGGCATGGTGGTGACCGCCGTTCATGGCATGTAGACATTCAGTAGAAGGCTGCGTTTTGCCTTGGAGATCTTTGATTGTGTTAACATGGCATGTAGCAAGTGGGAGTAGCTACTGTGAGAAGTTTACCCTCTTGGGCATTGCTTTCGTCGGGTGGTGCCCCACTTTAGTGCAGGGAGTATGCGGGTGGACACTTCGCTCAGGCTGCGGAGTTATGAAGAAAGTCGAGGTTATTGGCTTGTAGTAATTTTTGTAAAGAAGCTTGGAACAAACTAGTTCTAACTTGTATTTTGTGTAAAAAGAATTGTAAAAATACTTTGTAATAACCTTGTTCTAATTTGTAATATTTGTAAGAGTGTTGTAATTAAATTCTTGAGGACTATGGTAATTAGTCCTGTAGATTCTATGGTGTGGATGAGTGGGCTCGGTTAGGCCCCTTTCACTCATAATTGGACCCAATGAGGTCATTGTATTATATTGGGCCATGTTGCCAGGTTTTTTATACAAGTTGTATTTTGGTAGAACCGTCTGAAAGGCTGTTGATTTCGTTAAATCGTGGGTGGGAAGGGGTTACGATTGGTGTGTTATTGGGTTGACATGCACGAGTGTCGCGAGTTGACAAGGTGTCAATGGATCCCCCGAGTTTTGGGGCATCACAATTCACGCTCAAGGGGGAGGGCGCAAATCCATTTATTTGCAACGGCAGGGCTCGGCCCATTCCTTGTGCTTGTGAGGAGGACTCTTACTTTTACGAAGTCATATACAAGCTATGGTGAGGTTTTAGTATATAAACCAGTAAAGACTCTTGTCTTTTTCCATGTAGAGACAACACCTTTGTTTGAAAAACTGTATGCATGTGATTCTGCTTGCTCCGAGAGATCTACGTGTAGTCGTAGCACCTCCTAAGTCCCTAAAAGTCGGGTTTCACTAAACAAACTAAGGAAAATCTTGATTTTTTATTGTCGATCAATAAATACTAAAGACAAGCAATATATAAAATTAAAATATATATATATATATATATATATATATATATATATAGAGAGAAGAGAGAGAGAGAGAGAGAGAGAGAGAGAGAGAGAGAGAGAGAGAGAGAAGAGAGAGAGAGAGAGAGAGAGAGAGATAAATAAATAAACAAACAAAAATTATGAAAAATATATACATGAAATGGCATATCCCAGGAAAGCGTATTAATTAAAAACAATATTAGTAAATAATAAATACAAAAATTTACAATCAATCAAAAAATTGGGTCATAGATCATGTGTCAATTTATTTATTAAAATGGTGTATGGAATGTCAGGCCCAACCTAAACTCATTTATTTATTCATGAATCAATTCCATAAAGTTCCATTTTATTGGAACCATAGGAAGTGGTCATGTTATTTTTAAAAATAATTTTCTTAATAACTAAAATAATAATGATGAGGAATTTTGAAAATAAGTAAAGAAAACTTAGAAAAAAGAAAGTAATTATAAAAATATAAAAAAATGTTTTAAAATTAGATTCTAATTGAAATCTTATACAAGGAAAGCAGGTTCGATATTTGAAAATGTTGAAAATAAATAAATAGTAATATTTAAACTTAATTAAAAGTTAGTGTTAATAAGTTCAATATAACTTTTTTTGAGTTTAATATTGAATAGTCTTAATACCATTAACTATTACGTTGTTTGTTTTTTAACATTTAGTAATGAGTAGGAGATTCTGGCGGGACGAGGTTATTTCGGTTAAAGCTCGCTCAGTCATAATGGGACATGTTTGGTTTAACTATAATCGGGTTTTTAACGGGTTTGAGTTTATTTTCTCAAACCCGAAGTGGGTTCGGGTATTGTTATTCTCGCCCCGCCCCGCCCCGATTTTATTTTAAAAATATTTTTTTATTATTTTATTTTATACTTTAATATAAATAATAATAATAATTAGAATGTTTTTAAATAAATAATTGCAAAACTTATAATTTTTTTATTTTATGAAATATATTATTTTAATATAATAAAAATGAGGTAAAAAAAAAATCAAATGTAAGCTTGAGGTGTCAGGTTTGAATTTTCTTATCATACATGACCAGGCTTTGGCAGATCTAGTCCCATTTAATTTTTTAAATGAGAGGTTTAAATTGAAAAAAAATAAGCAGTCGAGGAGTCGAGATGGGGTAGCGTCTTGAGCCTCAGTTGTCGTCGTTAATGGGTGTTATACTAGCCTAAACCTTTGTTGACGATGGTAGATTTTTTTTTTTGTAAAGATGACTTTGTAATAGAAGTAAATATTTTCATTTTTACGATCGAACTTTTTTTTTTTGAAATTTCGTGATAAGTGGTAAAAATTAAAAAAACAAGCAATGGTGTTAAAAATTTAAATAGGCACCGAAAGTTAAAACGAAACAACCATTAATCGAGTGGTATAAATATTCCACTATAAATGGGAGTCAGGTTGAATTCCTATTTTGCATTTTAGAAATTTCAACACAATAAGTTGTAAAAAAATTAAAAAAGCAACAAATTGAATGTTAAAAATTAAATAACTTACTTAAAAGTTAAAAACAATAACCATTAATCAAGTGGTATAAATATTTCCACACTATAAATGGGAGGTCAAAGAGTTAATTCCTTTTGCATGCATGTATACAAATTGTTACATGCCAAAATGAAAGGTGAAAGAGGATCGTACAGTTATTAATTATTATTAATTACCATTTAAAACTTAAAAAAAGAAAAAGGGTACGAGCTGGAGTGAAGTGGCGGGGTTGTCCCTCCACCAAACATGATTCTCCACCTATGGTGCTTTGATAGGCCCACAACACCAAAGGTGTGTATCTCTGCCTTACCCAACACCTCTACCGCGTTGTTAGAAGCCGGATTCCTCCATCGCCGTCGCTAGAAGCCAGAGATATCCACCAGAAAGCTACTAGAAATGCTAAAACCTCCAAAATACAGACCATTACTGATAGTCTATTGCTATGCTACCATAGTTGATGCTAAAAGATCTCCAAGAATATAATAATAAAAAATAAAAAAATCTGCAAGACTGCAACCCAAGATGCTAAATGCAATAATAAGTGTCCCAAAATGGGAGTAAAATACAAATGTAAATAATGCTAACTACTCCTTTTAGCACAAACCTCCATTAACATCAAAACTGTCATGGTTTCACGCCATTTTCCCTTACTTCCCTACATGGATTTTAATTTAGTGATGACATCAATATCAAACTCAGCTCCTAAATCAACGCTTCCACAATCACCAACAATCAAACAAGCCATTAAATCACCTAAGTTTTATTGATGTAGGCTGAAACAGAAAATAGGTCTTATGGACCTGGACAAATACAGGGTATATAAAACAAAAAAGAGCTGAAAGTGAAATCCCATTTCATTCTTTCATCTATGGGCTAAATGTCAATGTTTGGGTTCAAAAAAACTTCTCGAACATAACAAGCAACAATAACCAAGAAAACAGAGGAACAATGAGCAATAATCTTTGACAAACTCATGAGAGAATCATAAAATAGATAAATCGGCCTCTAATATTCATGTTTAACAATCAATAAATGAAGAAGATAAATGATGATAAAAACAGAAACGAGATAGCTACTACAATGTACTAAATGAAGCTCTATGGGTCTCAAAATCACATGTTCTACTTTGCCTTTCTTTCTCAGTCACCAATTTCCTCTTCTTCAAAACAACTGCCGATGAAAACTCTCCCAGGCAGTGACTTTCCTCCCTCTCCCGAAATGGTCCTCTTTTCTCTCTCATAGTGTGAGTTCCTCCCTAAAGTCTCCAAATTTTCTTTATACCCTCCTCTGCATAAGAAGCATCTTAACCTAAAATCAAGTCCTTCAAATGCTTTCTTACGTCATCTTGTAAATAGGCTAAAGTTCTCAGCAATTATCATACAAATAAAATAAAGTAAATAAAAGAAACACTAATTTAGGATCTACGCTTTGCCGATGAAGCTTTGTAACTAGAAGTGCGATGAACAACGGAGGCGCTTGCACACATCCCTACTTACTCAAACCTCACTTCACGAAAAAGGGAATGGAAGCGGGATCAAGCGAGATAGAACCGAGAGGAATCGCGTAGGCAGAATTTGTTGATTTTCGTATGTATTTTGGTGATAAAAATAAAATAAAAGTACGTGAACCTAGGAAAGCGTCTCGTCCACTGGAATGAGCAATAGTAGGATCTTATTGTTGGAAGCTCAATTCACCGAGCAGTCTGACCGCCTATGGCTGCTGTATGACGAAAAATAAAAAAGAAGGGTGACTCAACTTCTCAAAGTTGGGGGTGGGATTTGTTGGCATAATAAACGTGGGAATTCGAGGTCTCATGAACTATTACTAAAGACCTACTTTGTTTTTTTTTTTTTTTTTGTTCGTTCGTGGACAAACACAATCAGGCCTATGGATGGATCCTTTTAGATCTACGGCAGGCCGACCCCAGCCCGTTCACATGAGCATAGGGAATCTAGCTTCATAGCACCTAATACTAACCATCAATTTATATGTCAACTTGTAAACCCTTTTAATACAATATCCTCTTTATCAATAAATAATAAAGTTAATTCCTAGGTGTGTCTAACATTTAAAACTTTGGATTTTTATTGCCATAGCATATGGCCAATGATCTTAATTAGGTGACCTATTCAATATTCTTAGGTATTTTGCAAAAAATAATGTATGCTCATGATAAAATTAGTGTATGCTAAATGGTTACAAATAGAGTGTGGAATAATTACAAATAAGGAGAAAGATGTTGGACATGATATCTAATGATCACCTGTTCGATTTCTCTTAGGATCATTGAAAATTTTATTTAACTATTAATTTGAAAGCTCCTTGAAATTAATCGAGATGCGTTTAATCTAATTGGGGACACCCACAAAAATCTATATAAGATGTTGGACATGATTACGGTGATAAGCTTTAGAGCTCATGAAATTATAGGTGGTCCAAATTGATCCATTAAGGACTAAGGATTTGATTGCATTTGTTTGTTCATTGGAAATTGTATATCAGATTTGGGGTTAAAGAACAATAGTGCTAAGAGAATTATTTGAACAATAGTGCAAAAAAAAAAAATTGTTCCATGAAATTGAACATCTATAGAAACAAGAAATTTCTGTGTTGTATATCTTGTTGACGTCATAAATCTTGTAATTTTACGTGGAAAAAGGTATCCGAGAAAGACAGTTTGATGAGTAGCTTTCGTGTCCAACTTTGATTTTGACGCAGTAGCACTCTTGTCCAAAACAAAAAGAAGGAAGATTGGAAACTTAAGGTGTACGTCTGCTATCAATAATCTCATTTATACTCTTTTCAAAATAATAATAATAATCTCATTTATACTACTGTAGAGTCTAGACAATGACATAACCTTTTTGATGGATTATTCTTTTTTCTAAAAACAAATTTTCATATCAGAAACTTAACCTTATTACCAATGCAGATGATTTTTATTCAAGCACCAAATCAGGTTTCAAGATAGGAATATTGTTAGAGAGAACAAGTCTTACTTTTATTTGTCCTGAGGCCCCACTCAGCTGAATAAGGGGAAAGGCGATCAGGAGGTTCCAGATTCGAGTCATCGTAAAAACAAAGTACTACAATCCCGAGTAACATAAATATACAAATATTTATTTTGTTACATTTTCCCTTATTCTAGTACAATAAATTTTAAATGTTTGCAACTCATAATTCCAACTTTCATGTTATTGGTCTGACATTTCAAATTCCACATGCAAAGATTTTAGGTGAAGATCAGGAAAATTAAAAAAAAAAAAAAATGAATAAAACAAGTTAAAAGATGTAGAAAATTGGATGAAGGAAAGCCATTTTAGAGTAGTTTTATTTTATTTTATCTACATTTAATACTTATTAACTTTTTAAGAAACTTTATTTTCACATAAAAAGTAATTCTTTTTCTTTTATCGAAATGAAAAATCACTTTTCTCCTTTCTATTTTTGTCCTTTTTGTTAAAAAGCATACATCTAACAAATTTAGCATGTTCTTATGAGGAGCATAATTGTAAATCTTATTTATAATTCTGGGTTACCAATTCCCATCTAATTGATATAACATCAAAATTTTATTTTTCCCAAGTTTTAAAGGTGCTTTTCACAATATTAAAGGTGGCTTCTAATAAGCAATATTGTCTTATTGCAATATTACGTTTGGTTAGTCATCGATTTGTTACAATGTGTTTTTTATTGTCTTGTTGTAGTGTTTAATTAGTAGATGAGTGATTCAGACAGGCAAAAGGGATTTGATCAATAGAATACATCAAATTATGATCGTCAGTATGTTAAAGAACTGAAATCGTAGATATTTTAATCACTATATTATCAATTTTATAAGTTTTTTGTTGATTTATTATGCTATTGTGGACCCCGCATTTTTCACGTGCGTTCCCACTAGATGGCAAGACTCCTTTTTTTTCCTATTTTTGAAAAACCATATTTTTTTTAAAAATGGTTTGGAGTCATCACTTAATTTGTTATTAATTTAAAGAGAAAACAAAATAAGAAATCAAACCCTAATATAACTCCTTATTTAAGAAAACACGTTTCATGGCGAGTCAGAATCAGGAGATTAAGTATTCTGCACTTATCGAGAAGGTATGGTAGTGGTAGTAATACCCACGTCTAGGCACCGTATAAAAACGATCTCTCTTAAACAAGTTTAGGGAGGCGTAATGATGATCGATTAATTACAGGATATCGATATAAATCATAAAGATGGTAAATAAAGAGCAAAATTAAGGAGAATAAATGTGTACATTGACGGCGAATCGAGAACGCTATCAATAGAAAATCATGTTAATTTGACACAACAATATAGAATATTCACATTTAATTAAGCAGTTTTATAGATCATAAGTTGAATTATTTATTAAAGTAATCGTGAGATGTCAAGGCCTCCATACAAAGCTCATTATATTACATCAATTAACTCCACTATATTCCATTTTCTAGGAACTATCGAATTAATCATGTGTTTGAAATTTTAAATACTAATTTGAAATTTAAAATTGGATATTTTGAAATTTTGGAAGTGTGAGAATTTGAAATGAATTTGAAGTTTAAATTTTGAATTGAGATTTTTAGAAATTGGGTTTGAGATTAAAGAAACTTGAATTTTATGAATTTGAAGTTTGAAATTTAGAAATATGAAAATTTGAAGTGGAAATTTTGAAATTTTAAATTATGAAACTTGAATTTTGGAATTGGGAAATTGTAAATTTGAAATTTGAAACTTTAAGAGGTAAAATTATGAGACTTGAATTTTCGAGTTATCATACTTAAAATTTAAGTGAGAATTTTGTAAATTAGAAAAAATTAAAAACTTGGAAAAAAATGAGTGAAAATTAAAGGAATTGAATTTTAAAGTTGAAATTTTGAATTTTAGAAAATGAGAAAATGGGATTTGAATTTTTGAAAATTTGACATTTAAATTTTAAAAATATGAGGAATGAAAATTTAGTACTTGAATTTTAAGATTAAATTGAAAAAAATGAATTTTAGAAATTGAGAAATTGAGAAATTAAGAAATTGAGAAATTGAATAAATTAAGGGTGGAAATTTATTAATTTAAAAAATGATTAGAATGAGTAGCAAAGGAGCAGATTGATGTACAATAGGTTGGGCTAGATGGGTTAAAACATGGAATTTAAGTACAAGTGGATTGTAATATATTAGACCTAAATATGTTAGACCTAATAGGTCGGGCATAAGTATGTTGGGCCTAAATTAATGAGTTGTGCCTAATTTGATGAGCCTTATAGCTAGGAAACGACCAGCCTAACCCGTTAGGCCTTGAGCTAAAGCAGTAGTGCGATTTATTGTTCGGGCGACTTTTCTTGGTCCAACCCGAGCACGATGCGGGCTAAAACAAACCAAAAGCAGGCCAAAAATTTTAAAAATGCAAAAATTGTAACTTATCTAATTGTCATTGTTCAAATAAAAAAACAACCTTGAAGTGTTTAATGATAGTTAATGCCAAATGATGGAGCCTAGGCTGATATAATAATATTTTGAAATCTTATATAAACGTAAATATTAATATCATTATAAATTTATAACCAAACTAATAGTAGCTATTAATCAACTAACTACAATCACATAATAATTACAATTAACGCAGTACCAACCACAATCAAGTTCAAAGTGTCATGATAAAAAATGAAACATCAAATCATAAACATGTCAAAGTTTAATAAACAAGACTAATAAACATGTTCATATTCAAAGTAGTAAAAAAAAATAAAGTGAGAAATAAATGATATCTTAAAAACTACAAATCCAAAATTTTGAAATAAGAAATCCTTATGCCTTAATCTTCATGCTTAGTTAGTATGTATATTTCACCATAGGGTTTAGATAAAAATCTCAATATATATATATATATATATATATATATATATATATATATATATATATATGTCATTTTTAAAATTAATAATAATAAATATAAAAGAATTCGGGCCCAATCCTAACTTACAGGATGGGTTGTGGGCGTTGAAGTAGAAGCTGGTAAATAGACACGGATTCTATGTTGCTAATTTGTGGCAGAAATACTCAAAAATATCGGGCAGTGGCAAACCCGTCAGGCTCGACCCATATTTAACTTCTAATATCTGCGTAAGTTAGGTTTATGTGATTTAATTATAAAATTAATAATTAGGAGCCTAATTTGATGAACCTAAGTAAGTTGGGTTTATGTAAGTTGGGTTAGGCTATTGGGCTTTGATCCTATTGGGCTTAAGCAAATGGGTTTTGTTTAATGGGTTAAATTATGGGGCTTAACACAATTTTCTAAATAGAGGCATACATCAATCATATGTCAAATGTAATAAATTTTCGCCAAAAGCGAAAAGAAAATGTCTCACTGTCCAGATACATTTATTCACGGACACACAAAACACTACCTTTAGAACTCAAGCCTCAATCTCCAGATTTCAAATGAAGATGTTAGAGTTAAGAACCTCCTCCCGAATATCAATTTGATCTCGGGCCACAGACGATGCGGGATCAGACCCTTGATGAAATATGGACAATGAAAAGAAAAACATCGATTTCTCTCTTAGAGGCTCCAGAAAACGAGAAGCCTTTGTTCTCACAAGATTGAAGACTGACTACGAGGGACTCGTCAATCTTCATGGATTCATATTGAAGATCTATGTATTATCTCAAACATATCTAAAACTCAAAATAATCCAACGGTAGAATGAGAAGATTGAAATTTTACACTGAAATCGTTTGAAATTGAAATGAATTCAGCAACTACTAGTTCAAACTAACATAACTATCAAATGAGATCTCCAAACATAATCTCCACCGTTCATAATCTAGATCTATGTCTTATCTCAAACATGTCTAAAACTCAGAACAATCCAACTGTAGAATAAGAAGATTGTAATTTTACACTGAAATCGTTTGAAATTGAAACGAATTCAACAACTACTAGTTCAAACTAACATAACTATCAAATGAGATCTCCAAACATAATCTCCACCGTTCATAATCTAGATCTATGTCCTATCTCAAACATATCTAAAAACTCAGAACAAGCCATCAATGGAATAAGAAGAACGAAAGCTTACACTGAAATCGTTTGAAACTAAAACTGATTTCCAAATATTTGAAAATGACTTCCGATATATAAAAATCTAACCGTTGAAATTTTTATCGGAAACCATGAGGAGGTTTCTAGTGTTGAGTAGAACAAGATATCTAAATTTGATGTCCATCGAGTCTAGTTTGATCCTCTGATTGGTCTCCAATTTCTCCCTTCCTCTCATTCTCTTCTCTTATTTTCTTCTCTTTCTTCCCTCCCATTCTTTTCTGGAGCTCCCTCTTTTTTCTATTTTTTTTCCCCCGCTTCTCTCCTTTTTTTCTTGCCTTTTCTATTTTGGAACTCCCCCTCCTTTTCTTCTCTCCTTTCCTTTTTTCTCCTCCTCTTGTTCCCCCCCTTTTCTTTTCTCCTTTCCTTTTTTTTTCTCCTCTTGTTCCCTTAAAAAAAGATAAAAAAAAAGAATAATAAATAAAATAAAATAAAATAAAATCACCCCCTAAAACCTTAGTTTTGAAGTGCAAAATATCATAAATGTGATAAAAGTTCGTGAGTGTAGTGAATGTGAGCAGTGAAGTTCGGTGAAAGTGTGAAAAGGAGTGAGTGAAGCGCGATAAGGCTACATCGAAAGAATAAAGGAGACCCCAAAAGTGTCCCGCAAAAGAACACTAGCTTACCAGGCTCGAAGCGACAAAGGGTTCTAAAAAAATCATCGGCGAACAACGAGGGCAAAACAACCTAGAGGCCAGCAAAGTCATGACACATATCCAAGCCCTCTCTACGAAGGTCATTTCAAAGGTGAAATCTATATCGAAACCTGAAACAAGCGAAAATCGGTCGGCCCATGGGTGATAGAATGGTCATGTGCATTGTATAGCGATCAATACCCGTCATTGACAAACTCATGAGCTAGCAAGTGGAGAGTACGACAACCGAAATAAACCATGTGATAAAAGTGTGCGATGATAACAACCATGAATACTGGTAGCGATATCTTTAATAAAGATGAAATATGAGTCGAACTATGGTGAGTATACGAAGATGTCTGGTGAAGCAGGAAACCTGGCGAAGCTGCTTTATTAAGATGTGAAGGTAAAGGCGAAGTCTAAATGCTTGATATGTAGAAGACAAAGTCTAAACGTCTAATTGTGGTACTAGAAAATGTGATACATATGAAGTTTGAACATCTTATTCATATGAAGGCAGTACAGCGCCTAATATCACGAAATACAAAGTGCGAGCGTCTCAGAAGCTACTGATGCTAGCACATGTGATGCGAGATGGAAATGCGAACATCTGCATCACATATGATGGCGGAGTGCGAATGCTTGATCTGAAGACGGAGTTTGAGCGTCTAACTACGGTCTTAGCAAATGTGATACGGATGAAATAAAGACATCTAATCCATATGAAGGCCGAAGTGCGAGACACGATATCTGACGAGAGTCACGGACATACAGTGCGTTGATAGAAAATGTAGTGCGAGATGAAGTACGAACATCGATCCATATGAAGGCGAAGTGCGAGCGCATGATATCGCGAGAAGACGAGTGCGAGCGTCCTAAGCTGCGGTGCTAGCGAGATGTGATGCAAATGAAGTCACGAGCATCTTGTCGTATGAAGGCGAAGTTTGAGGAACGCGCCCAGTATCTGAACAAAGTCACGAACATATAAGCTGATTGCTAGCAAATGTGATGTAGATGAAGTTTGAACATCTAAACTGCGGTGTTAGCAAATGTGATGCAGATGAAGTCTAAACATCTTATCCATATGAAGGTGGAAATCACAAGCGTGATGTCACGAGAAGACAAAGTTTGAGCGTCCCAAAGCTGGCGATTGCTAGCAAAGATGTGATGCGAATGGCGTCCCCCAAACATGCTATCCATATGAAGCGAAATCACGAGCATCCCCGATATCTGGAAGAAGCGAAATCTGTTTCATCCCCAAGCTTCACGGTCTTGCACAGTGATGCAGATGAAATTAAACATCTTATGCATATAGTCACGAAATACGAGCGCTTGATATGCGAGAAGATGAAATACGAACATCCCAAAGCGTGGTGCTTCGCGAAATGTGATATCTAAATATGAAGTCTTAACATATGATCCATATGAAGGCAAAGTCTAAAAGCTTGAAATGCAGAAGACGAAGTCTAAACGTCCAAACTGCGATGCTAGAAAATGTTATGTGGTTGAAGTTTGAACATCTTATCCATATGAAGGCGAAGTCTGAACACCTCATATGCAGAAGACGAAGTCTAAACGTCTAAACTGCGGTGCTAGCAAATGTGATGCGGGGATGAAGTGCGAACATCTAATGAAAATCCATATGAAGCGAAGTCACGGGCATGATATCTGGAAGGCGAAGCACGAACGTCTGAGCGTAGATAGTAAGGCGAAGTTAAGAGGTATGCCTATTAAGACATCTAACATAAACATGATGAAGTCGAAAATGTCATAACGATGAAACCCTTATCCTCGATAAGAACTACGGGACAAACTGACCACCTCGAATGATCGAAAGATAAGGGATATGCCCCAGTGTGTCATCTATCAAAACATGATGAAATCCCAAAAATGTCATAACAAGACTCATCCTCTCGATAATGACTGTATACATAAACAAACAAATTCCTGATGATCTTGACGGATAAGGGATATGCCCAAGTATGACATGTATGTCATCGATGAGATGTGATGAAATTTAATATATCAAAATGTAACAGACATCTCGTAAAAATTAAATCTACACAAACAAACAAATCAGATGATCGAAAGATAGGGGTATCTTGCGATATGGCGTATCGAGGAATCGATCTGGAAATCCATGCATCCCCGATAGCGAAAGGCAACCTCGGGGTCATCGGAGCCGCAGCTAGAAGTGGATCTAAGCATGATTAGAAGGCATATCTTAGAAGAAGCCGCATGATAGTAATGGGATATCGATAAGTGCGAAAATCGCATCAGTAGATGTTGTGAAGAAAGCGTTAAATCTCATGGTCTTAAAGTGGTCTTATATTACAGAATAGTAATGACTCAGTGATAAGGTAAAAGAAATGAAGAAGGGAAACTAGGCTCAAATACCCGATGATCAAACCCGTGCCCTCGTGTGTGGAATGCCACATGCAAAAGAAGTCTCATGAGGCCCGGTAAGAGCAGAGCATCCGATGGAAGTCTTGTGTAATGATGTGATGCAAAAAGTGTAACATACGGTGAGATGAGTAAAGAGGAAAATGATGTAGAGTAAGAACATCAAACTTGAAATCAATAAACATATAGATATGGTAAATATGAAAATGAGAGGTATGAAGTGAGAGGATAAATATGATGAAAAAGCGAAGATGATATAGTGAATCTACCCAGTGCGCATGGGAAGACATGTCGTCGACAAATGGGATAATGAATATGACACTGACTTAGAGCCCCTAGGAGATGATCAGTCATCTCACATACCACTAATAAAATCTCAAAGTAAGCACGATGTGGGTCTTGAGAAGCTCCTGTCGACTCCCACAGTAATACATACACACTCGAAATAATGATCTCATAAATCTATATCGTACTCGGAATGCGTCACGAATACATATCGTGCTTGTTATTTATATATTTTTTTCTTTTTTTATTCTCTTTTTTTTTTCCCACATAGACTGAATAAAACAATGAGAGACAAACTAATATGGCAATAACAGATATCTCAAAGCATGAAGAATCTGATAAAACAAATTTCGATAGTAACATAGCCTCTTAAACTAAAGTCTTACAAGCAAATATCGATGGAATGGTGAAGGGATGACATGACAAACTCAGTGCAGTAAAATGAATGAATCCTGTCCCATTTAGGAAAGAATGAATGAAACGAAGTTAGATAGAAAGAAAGTGATGAAAACATAGAAACTATGAAATGGCGGATCTGATGATGAATGTGGTAGGCGATGTAAAGAATATGTCAATGTCCATAACTCGAGAAGACCCTAAACTAAGAAATCCACACACCGGAGGTCCCACATCCCGGTATGAAGAAGAAAAGGATAAGTAGGGCTATAAAGAAAAATATGTGCCAAAATCTTGCGTAGCGTGAGGCTCAATGGGCTAGCAAAGGTAAAAATGTGGTAATAGTGATGAGTATATATTCACTTAGAATGATGGCCACCATCCCTCGACCATGGTCTCAAACGTAAAAAAATTTCAATTGATCCACGTTGGTTGTCTCTAAGAATTGGTTTCCATCTAAGTCCATCAACCATGCAGCTCCCTCTAGGGTCAACTCTCTAATAATGTAAGGTCTGCTCCAGTTGGGTCTAAACTTCCCTTTAGGGTGGGTGACCAATCCTCTAATGACTCTCAAAACCAAATCGCCTTGTTGTAGTGGTCTAAGTTTGACCCGCTTTTTGAAAGTACGGGCCATCTTCCTTTGATAGCTTTGAATATGGTCGGCTCTCAGGCTCTGCCTGCATCTAACTGGAGGCTAAGCTAGTGAGCCATGGCCAGGCACTCCGCCTAAAAAATCTGTTGCTCTGGGACTACTCTCAGGGATCCCGTCTTTATCTCTCAGCAGTAGCCTCCATGCCATAAACTGGGGAAGTAGGCGTGGCTCGTAAAAGTGAAAGGAGGTGCGAGTACGCCATAATGCGAAGGCTTCTCGGACCCAATCTGAAGTCTCAAATGTCTTCTTGTGAAATCCTCCCAAATATTCTTGTTCGCGGCCTCCTCTTTGCCACATTTGTCTACGGCTTGTCACGCGAGACGATATGTGATCTTTGGATATCCTCTCTACTGCCAATAAGTGTCGACTCGCGCTTAATCACACACCTGCGTCGATATCAATATGAGAACCCATTATACGCATATAATGTGTGATTTAATAAAGGTATTACCTTAATTAAGCATTTAGCTTTGCATAAGAAGTGGCCTCTACCCACTTCATGGAAATAGTAATAAGCGATGGAATGAACTCATAACCACTAGAACTTGTGAAATCTTCCTGATAACATCTGCCCCATGCGGCGACGAGGTGAGATTCGATGGTACAGCTCTAATGATGGAGCATTGTATAGGATCTCCATGCATCGATACTCTAATCTCTAAACAAGCCGACAACGTCTGTCTCATTGGTCGACGAAATGGCCAGTCCTTATAATCTTACAAGCCAACATATGTCCTCCCATGTGGGGCCCACAAACTCCGACATGAACCTCTCTCATCGCCCGATCGACTAAATCTCGATCTAAGCACAACAATAACACTCCATCAGCTGCACGTCTATATAGTGTCTCTCCATGTATCACAAAGCGGGTGGCCAGTTGTCTCAGCTCTCTGTCCTTGTATCAGCCTCGGGGTATGTGTCGTATCTAAGAAATTGATAAATATCCTTGATACCACGGCGGACCATCATCGAACCACGACTCGTCAATTGGCGACAATAAGCGGGATCAACCAGTCTCAACTAGCAAGGGTGAACTACCACCCTTGCCAGGAATGTCAATTATGGAAGCAAAGTAAATGAAGCATTAGCTGGCTATGCCTCTAGATGGGTGAAGTGCTTCAAAGGTAAGCGAATCTCCCACCTAGCAACTCTAAATAAGCATTATATGGCCTAAGCTTCAAATCTCTAGTCTTCCAATCACCCTGGATTTGTCTAATCACTAGATTAGAATCACCGAATAGCTCTATCCTTCTAATCCCGAACTCAAGTGCAGTCTGACCGAGGATACGTGCTCATACTCTTGATGTTGTTCGGTAGTAGGATAACAGGCTAAAGGCGAATAGCTGATCTCGAATGTAATCACCATATGGAGAAATCAATAGAATGCTTATCCCATATCCATAATGGTTAGCTACACCCTCCAGAGAATGCATGCGTGACAGACAGACTAGTCACCCCTGCGATCTCCTCACGAAAAATCATCATCGATCACTCACTATCGGTAGCAGGAAGTGAGACCAAGTGATCTACTAACACTCCTTTTTATAGACTTTTGGGTAGTATCTTGAATATCAAACTCTATCAAAGAAATCTGAAGCCATCTCATAAGTCTACTCATCAAAACTAGTATATCAAGCAATTATCTCCAAAGGATCTGAAACAGAATAGTGCACGAATACTCTGTCATGTAATATCTCAATCTTGATGTGAACTAAAGCTAAGCGAAGCACTCAATCATAATGTACCTCGTCTACGACCTCCGACATCCTCACCCCCAACGATATACGAAACTAACAACCATAACAGAGAGAGGTAGTCAAACATGGAAGTGCAAAGCAAGAGAGAGGACGAAATAAAAACTTATGATCATTTGGGTAGCTGCGGCGTTTGGATGTCATCTATGACATGTAGACAAACATGGTACTGGAAGGTGGCTGTGTATATGTCAATCCCCGACAATAAACTTTGGCACGATATATTACCTTACGAAACCCGGATTTGATCTGATGCAGTAGTGGAGACATATCGAGATAGCTGTTCTGCCAGTTTTGCACCATTACCTCTTTCACTAATCATGTAACCCGAGAACTTCCCGAAGTCTCAGTGCACTTCTTGGATTGATCTCAATTTAAAGCTTTTCGATCCTTTGGAAAGAAGCGCTCTAGATTTTGCGGTGATGCGCACATCACGGGACTACAATCACCATCATCCACATGAGACCTCGACATCCTGCATCATGTCGCTGAAACAATGTAGTATTTGCTCTACGATCATTAGCACCGCGTTCTTGACAAGCGGCGCTGACTCTCTAATAGTATGTGTGCCTTGGTGATAGAAGATGTCTTCTCCTAGCCCTTGGGAGCCATCATAATGCAGTTGTAACGAAATCCATCCATAAAAGACAACATCTCATGCCTACGATTACTATCAACAGTATGTTAATATGGGAGAAAATCATCCTTAGAAATTTGGCCTTATTGAAGACTTCTAAGTCCACCTGAGCTTCCCAACCTTGTTGATTCTTTTAGGAAACAGAGTGTGACATTAACCGGCCGCTCGGAATCACGAACCACTATAATGAAGCTAACACTAAGTTGCTTCTGAATCTTCTTCTTCATCTGCAAACTCCATCGAGGGTGTAATCGCCTCAATTTTTGCTTAACCGGTCTAGCATGTGGCACAAGAGGTAGATGATGCTGAACTATAGAAGGGTCGAGGCCTGGCATGTCCTCGTATGACCCGCATAGCTGTATCAGTATGCGAGTAACCTGAAGCAAACTATCTCTCTCATCTCGAGCAAGTGGTACGATCCTCGACTCTCCCATAAGGCGAGTCCCATTGTGCAGGGTCATTGTCTCAAGGTGTGAGGAGGTGAAAGCTCGCTCGCTTGATGAAGCTATGATCAAAGTCGGACCGGTAGCTATCATCAAAATCAAGCTGCAAAGGCTCATCATCAATACCATGAATATGTGATGTGGGTGAATGAGGTGGACATGCATCAATATCATCAATAAAAGATACAGGTGAATACTCGAAAATGCTCAAATCCATAGATGAAAAGACAAGTACATCATCCAAACATAAGACAAATCCCGACAAAATATCAAAAGAAAGTAGTGGGCCCACAAAATCAGACTCTCCTACAACATATCCTAAAATATCGAGGAGATCTGATCACTTGATAACATCATCCATAATGCGGCATCATCATACGGATCGAGGAGCATCCTCGTCATCTCAAGCGAGCACACGAAAATAACTAAGTGCGAGAATCTGAAGCAGGCGACCATGCAGGTAGCTCCTCAACACTAATCCTTCGAATGGCATAACTCCATCATAATACCCTCCTGTCGGCTATCGTTCGAGCACATAGTGAACACATTAGATCGCTCAAGGGAAGGCGAAACGATCAAGGTAGTAGAAGTGTTAGGAGCCCCACCACTCAACTGAAGCTATGAAAAAAGTTGATGCGACTCGGCTTATCTTTGGATATCGATGAAGCTCATCAACCGATCCCATCAAGATCTGATAATCAACTCACAAAAGCCTCTGAAATAGTCGATCAGTATATTTATAAGGGCGAACAAGATAATCAAATGGAGCATTTATTGAAGTTGAGATCGACCCTCTCCTCGCATAGCGCCTTGCATCAAAAAATGCACTGCAGATGCAAATCTTAGCCAGGGTGGAGTGCGGTAAGCTATGATAAACTCGCTACGACCATGCGTGACAGCTCCTAAACCTAAACCGAGGCATGTATGACATGCTCTCGTCATGTCAAGCCAGCCCAGGGCTACTATGCTGATCAAATGACATGGGTATTGAATCTCTAACAAAATCCCCTAGCTCTATGGCATGTACCTCATCAAAAGTGAATCCGGTCATAAGCAAATCATCACCCCCATGGCTAATCTCCAATACTGGCTCATAAGTCAAATGTGCCTCGCCTATAAATGAAATAGTGATCACTCTCGGCTTCATCATGAATGAACTTCACCTTCAAATGAAGGAAGATGGGATAACACCAACACTATGAATCCATGGGGGGCCCAAGAGTTTGTTAAAAGGATATAAGGGTCCTCAAAACCTAAAACATAACTTGAAAAACGGTTGACCAATCATGTTTCAGAAGTCAAGTGCCCATCACTTACCTCTCTCTGATCTTGCCATAAACTCTCCTTTGTTTGTGTAGATGGCTTTCAAACACAGTAAGGCGCTCATATCCTAGAGCGATAGCAGTGGTAAATGGACAGACATTTAGGGCAAATCCATTGTCTAAAAGGACAAATGAAACACGACGGCCTAAACAACCAACTAATATATGCAAAGGTCGAGTGTGGTCTAAACCCTCCGGAGTAGATCATCTCAGAGAAAGCAATCTGTGGAACGACCAACTACTGGAGCATATGTATCAGGCCCTCTGGCGATGTGGTCGTGTTAACTCGAATTCGAGCTGAGGCTGCAATCAAGGAATCTATATATAGAGTGGTAGGAAGGCCTTGACTCAGAATAGAATGAGCACATGTACTCTATAGCTGCTTGGGAATCTCACCATCCTCTCTCATTGTCTCGTCTCTAGCAGTATCAGGATCTATGGGCCGAGATGGAACTAGAAGCTATTGTCGACCATACCTCCTCACATTAACTATCTTGAATCTACGGTTCAGGCGTCGTCGGTGTGGAGTCAAAATAAAGAAAGTCGAACACTATAACACGGCGAGTCACTAGCCTCGTCTGAGGATCCAAGCGGAATGATGCTCGGTGTTGAAATGACGTAATGCGTGAATGCGCTTGTAGAGCACCTCATGAACCAGTCATCGCCATAACCATCATCAAATGCTATGGACCTCGACCCACGATCATCCCGACAGCATATGGATGCAGTCATGAACTAATAAAATCAATAAAATGAATACCTCTCGTTGGAGAAGGAACTGCATGTGTAGAATAAGTCAGAAAGGGATTAGAACTAACACTAGGGCGTCTGGCTTACACAATACCACGATCGATCGAGTCTTGAGCGATGTCTCAATGTATGGCGATGCGTAGTATGTCGAGGACGCCTTGACGATAGGCACAATGTAGTACATCGAAAATGAGGTGAACAACATCGCGTGTGGCCTCGGTGCTAATGGGTGAGCAATCCGTGATCATCAATGTTGTAGACCTCACCCAGAAGCATGCCTAGTGGCGTAAAGTGTTTGAAATTTGTTTGAAATTCAGCGTGTAGGAACTGTGGGCGTTCGAGGTCTAAGATGAGCAGTAGGTGGTCTCTCCACAACCTATGCAGCGTAAACTAGGTGTGGTGGAGTGTATGGAGCTAGTAACCTAAGCGGCTGAGGTTGTATGGAAGGTCTATACTGAATTGAACTTTGGGCGTAAGAAGCCAGTGCGGTGAATAGAGAGCATATTGAGGCACAGGTGCCCCCTGTTTGAATGGGCCCGGTAAATCTACCTCCACAGTCCTATATGATCCGGATAATGCTTCCTTTATCGAGAAGAGAATACGACCATAAATCGTGCGCCATACCATCCTCTATACCATTATTATTAAAGCTCTGTAATCCATAATCGGTACCCCCATAAGATGTCTAGCATAACTGGGCTGTAGACTCCTCATGATCATGCTAATATGCTCTCTCTCTGATGGACGATCAATCATCTGAATAACCTTCTCCCTCCAACAGGAGATGAATAATGCTTGATCTCATGAGCTCCACGCCTCGTAGCCTCAAACTCTCTCTAGTGACATCTATGATAGTCTTGAAAAGAATTGTTGGATAAACTCGTAGGCGAGAGATCCTCTAAGTCCACTGTCATAAGCATCGGAGTGGCAAACTAGCTCTATGCCACACTACTCAATGACAAAGGGAACAACATGATGAATTGAGCCTCATCCAAACCCATGCCCCTCATCAACTGACTATATATCCTCAAATGAGTACGTGAGCATCCTCTACCTGTATACCGCTCCATGTTAGGCATCCGAAATTTAGGCGACAGTGGGGTCACAGGTGCACTATCAAATCCATCCCACATCCATACCTTCTACAACTCTTAACTGTCTAAGCATCTGCTCTACTCTCTATATGCGATCATCAAAAGCACCAGTAGTCTAAACTGGAACAATCGCATGTGGTGGGATCACCTCTATGGGCCTGCGGATGTGAGTGCCTTGAGGGATGGCGGCGGTGCCATCGGTCCATTGGGAGGTGGAGTGGTGCTATGTGGCCCAGGTATCCTCTGTCTTTGAAATCGTAGAGTGCAATTTGTCTATCAATCCTCTTACTAAGGTCATATATTGTATCCTAGAGCACGACGACAACCGTAGCAATCTACTCAATAGCCGCTACATGTGGATCCATATCTGTCTGATTTGATGTACGTATTAATCTACCCTCAACTCTAACCCACGAAGATGGTCCCAGTTTATATCAATGAATCCTGAAAGTGTAACCGAAAAATAAGAGTGTGTCCCCAGAAATCGAACCCCGAAGAATGTTGTTATAATGGCCAAAAATTAGCAATCTGGCATCAACATGCAAAACATACAAACTCAATACTCTAATCAATCTCTGTACACCCTCGAGAGGAAACCAAAATGGAAAATTTTGGATCCATATCATGACTAAATCGGCCTTGAAGGCTCACAGATGCATCCACTTGTAAGATAGGAGTCCTAATAAATAAGATCTAAACTCAACCTAGAAGGTCAATGGTGGTTCTAAAAAGACAAGGGTGGGTAGATCCTTTAAAGGGGTCCAGCATGAGCGGTGTACTTAAGTGGTGTGACCTCACTGCCGTCTCAGAAGAAGCAAGGCGGCTTCCATGCGAGGTGGTCATCAGCCCCCGCACATGCCACTTCCTCGACATCCCGGGGGCGGCCTATGGTAAAAACTCTACTACTCTCGGCACTCAGTAATAAACTAAGGGTATACGATAAATGTGTGCAGGGTGCATCAAAAAAAAAAACCCTAATAAATCTAACACAAAGAAGAGCACATTGTAGCCTAAATAATATCTAAATAAGTACAGTTATCGAAGACTAAAATCGGACTCCTTAGCATTCAGTAATAGAACACCTCTGGAATGCTCCCAAACATAAATACAACCCATCATTGGACCTTACTTCTAATCATTAGCTCGATCGAAGATCAAACAAGGAGCAACAAGTCTCCAATCAAATATCAAACACAACAACAAAAGAGACAAAGTCAACCGAGACTAAGAAGTCTGAGATAAGGGGATAAATGTGTGTCCCACACAGACAAGTAACATGCAGTCAAGTAAGAGAGGGGTAGTCATACAACAAGCAGTCATCCGAAGAACAAGTATATCATCAAAATCTACACACATTCTAATCAAGTGATATAATAATCAAGATACCGCGTTGTTAACAATAAAGTATATAAGAAGCACAAAGGGTGGTATCCATAATCTAACCAATTAAATGTCACATTTTCCTAAATTAGAGTTGAAGCTTGACCCACACATTTGTCCCTTGTGTAGTCGTCATTTTGTGGACCCCGAATTTTTCACGTGTGTTCCTACTCGATGGCAAGACTCTTTTTTTTTCTTATTTTTGAAAAACCATTTTCTTTTTTTAGAAAACTATTTGGAGTCACCATTTATTTTGTTATTTTTTTTAAAGGGAAAACAAAATAAGAAATAAAACCCTAGTGTGACTCCTTATTTAAGAAAAGACGTGTCCACTAAAAACCAAATCCGAATTAAATTGTGTTATATATGGGGAAGGTACGATAGTGACCGTGCGCCTAAAATATGATATAAAAGTATACTAAACAAGTTTAATTAGCGCGTGACAATTGTGATTAATTACGAATCTTGGAAATAAATCATATAGATGGTAAATAAAAACAAAATTAAAGACAACAAATGTGTACCTTAGCGACGAGAATCGAGGCGTTATCGATAAAGAAAATCGTATTAGTTCAGTGTGATATAGAATATTCATTCGATTAAACGGTTATAGATCGAGTCGAATTATTTGTTAAAATGATACATGAGATATGCAGACTTCACCCAGGCCCATTTATATTTTATGCAATTAACTCCACAAGATTCCATTTCTAGAACCTATCAGGAATTAATCATGTGTTTTGAATTTTTAGCGATTGAAATTGAAAATTGAAAAATTGAGAAATTGTGAATTTTGAAATATGAATTTGAAGTTTGAAATTTTGAATTAGTTTTGGAAATTGGATTTGAGATTAAAACTTGAATTTTATAAATTTGAGATTTGGAATTTAGAAATTTGAGTGGAAGATTTGGATTACAAATTATGAAACTTTTAATTTTGAAATTGGGAAATTGTAAATTTTAAGAATTATAAACTTTAAAATTGAAGTGAAATTATAGAGACTCAAGTTTTAGATTATGATACTTAAATTTTGAAATTGAGGAATTTTTGTAAATTGGAAAAATTCAAAACTTGTAAAAAAATGAAATTGAAAATTAAGGGGTGAATTTTAAAGTTAAAAATTTGAATTTTAGAAAAGTGAAATTGGAATTTGAATTTTGAAAATTGGACATTTGAATTTGAAAAAAATGAGAATGAAAATTTAGTACTTGGACCACGAATCTTGAATTTAAGATTAACTTGAAAAAAATGAATTTTAGAAAATGAGAAATTGATAAATTGAATAAATTAAATGTGGAAATTTGACGGCTAAAGAGCTAATCAGAATGTGTGGCCAAAGGCTTGGTCGAATGACCTAATGGGTTGGGCCTAGATGAGTTAGACCTAATGGGTTGGTCTAAGTAAGTGGATTGTAATAGATTTAGCCTAAGTATGTTGGACCTAATGGATTGGATCTAAGTATGTTGGGTCTAAATTAATAAGATGGACCTAATTTGATGGGCTTAAGTAAGTTGGGTTTATGTGAGTTTGAGCATAATTTGATGGGCCTAAGTAAGTTGGGTTAGGCGATTGGGCCTTGATCCTATTGGGTTTAAGCAAATGGGTTTTGTTTAATGGGTTAACCTATTAGACTTAACAATTCCCAAATATAAATCTGTCAATCGTATGTCGAATATAACAGTACTATTAAAACGAGAAAATGTCTTCTGTCGAAATCAGCGTTCGGGACCTGAAACACTACTTTTCCGAACTCTGACCCCAATCCTCCACCGTTGAATGAAGATCCCGATGAGTTAGGCGCTCTCCTCGAATTTCAAGTTGATCGGTCCTTTGCGAAGTGGGATCGGACCTTGATGAAATGAATGATAAGAAAAGAAAACATCGATTTTCTCTCTTAAATCGAGAAACATAAACCTTGTTCTCGGCGAAAGAGCGGTAGTCGGGACTCATCCGATATTCGGATTCGGGCTTTGAAGATCATGTCTTATCACCGACGTATCTAAAACTCAAAACAATCCAGCAATTGGAGATGAGAAGATTGAAATCTTCTGGTAAATCGTTTGAAATTAAAAGCGAATTAAACTATTCTTAGTTCAAGTAACATAGCCATCGAATGAGATCCCCGAGCATAATCTTCGTAATTCATAATCTAGATGTGTACTTTATCTCGAGCATATCTGGAAACTGAGCAATCCAATGGTGGAATAAGAAGATTAAAATTTTACATTGAAATCGTTTGAAATTAGGCTTGAGTCGGCAACTCTTTGGTTCAAACTAGCATGCTTATCAATGAGATCTCCAAACATAATCTCCAGATTCATAATAATCTAGATCATGTTTTATCTCAAACATATCTAAAACTAGAACAATGCATATGTGGAATAGAAGAGCAGAAGAACTGCATTTGAAATCGTTTGAAACTAGAACCGATTTTCAAATCTCGAAAATGACTTTCCGATATATATGAATCAACCTTGAAATTTTATCGGAAACCATAGGGAGGTTTTTGGTGTTGAGTAGAACAAGATATCTAAATTTGATGTCCATCGGGTCCAGTTTGATCCTCCTATCGGTCTCCAATTTCTCCCTTCCTCTCATCCTCTTCTCTCATTTTCTTCTCTTCCTTCCCTCCCTTTCTTTTCTAGAGCTCCCTCTTTTTTCTTTTTTTTCCCGGCTTCTCTCCCTTTTTTTTTCCCCTTTCTTTTCTGGAACTCCCCCTCCTTTTCTTCTCTCCTTTCATTTTTTTCTCCTCTTGTTCCCCCCTTTTCTTTTCTCCTTTCCTTTTTTTTCTCCTCTTGTTCCCTTAAAAAAAGATAAAAAAAGAATAATAAATATATAAAATAAAATAAAATCACCCCCTAAAACCCTAGTTTTGGGGTCTACAGCTATTAACCTAGATATGATTTTCAATAATTTATATCTTGCATCTATCGATCAATTGCAAATTTGAATCAATAAAATTATTTTTCCTTTCAAAAAAAAAAATGGTGGCTCTGTCTTCACATGTATAAACTTCAAGGATAATTTCCGATTAGTCAGGCGCCCAGGTTTGCTCATAAATAAGTCACCGGTTTGAATCCCTTACAAGTCTGTGGAGGATTTGTTATTAACTTTAGAGATTCATGATATCGTCGAGATCTTGCATAATCTGTAGAAACACATGATTATAGGCAAACAAAAAATCACTTTATGCATAAAAAAAAGTAAAAACCATTTAAAAGTATTTTTAGGACTAAAAACACTTTTTAATAAGGTTTGCAAAACGGGCTCCAAATAAATCCCAAAATAAACCACCTCAAACTCAACCCATATAACAGGTAAAGCAATCAGATTAAAATCAATGTCCAACAAGGGCCTATATATGTGACAGCTAGGATTAATCCAAGGATTCCCAAATAACAAGAATCAAACCTGTGGATGTCCAGCAGTACCCTCAGCCAACAGCAGCTCATGAGAATTTTCACACTTCATTTTTTTTTTTTTTTGATAACTGTGGGTGTCCAGACCAGCTCTCGCGCATTTCGACTAATTCCATGAGGCCCTGAAGCTAACAACTGGGTAAATCCTCTAGTGACCCTAAAGGGACTCAAACTAGTGACCATTTGGGAGCAAACTCAAGGCCAAATCAACCGAGTTATCCCCACTTGCTATCCTGTGATGACCTGAAAATCTAGAGAACCTGCTATCCTGCAGATATTTCATACCATCCTCCTTACCAAATCTTATGGGGATTATTATTGAGATAGACTTCAAACCAGTACACCCAATACTTCCCATATTTTTACAAAAGTTCTTATACCTCATATGATATCCAACTTGAACCAAAAGTATTTTGCGAGGGCCATTGAATGACATATGGCTTTAAGAAAAGCACATCTTTGAACGAGGATCAGGTATTCAAAGTATTTTAGATAAAAAAGACTGATAATGGTGTTACCTCCTGTGAGGTTAGGACCAGAGATGCCAATCCATAAACTTGGAAGAGGTATGTTGCAGCAACAGGAAAAAAGAAAAGAAAAAAAGAAAAAAAGGTAATTCAAGTACTTATAAAAGCAGTCAGCTTCATCTTTGATCTTATATTTCAAGATTCTTCTAAATAAACAAACTCGAATACAAGTATTAAACATAGTAGATTGACATATACACACATTATAACAGTCTCTACATAAAAAAACGATCCTTGACTCCACATCTCATAATTATATTTAAATATTCACTATTGAAACATGTTTCACATGCTAACTACCGATAGGCAAGCGGAAAGAAAAAATTTATTTTACTAGGCTAAAATGGCAAAACATGATTCAGGTTTCCAACTACAGATGATTTACAAAGTAGTTGTTGCAGCAGTCCAATAAAAAGCTATAGGGAAAGCATGATTTTATGTTTCCAACTCCAATTACAAGAGACATGTTGGAAGACCTTCCTGTTTCAGACTCTGCTACTAGTAGTTGTTTGTTCACTTACAATATGAAGATGGATGGAAAGGTTGTAAGAAAGGGAAAATTATGCAACAAGTTCAACTTCAGGCACTCCAATGTTTATAGTTCAATTATTTTAGCTCATAGATCTGAGTTTTATTGAAAATGTATCTTTCAAAATCTATTAAACTTTATTGGTCTTTTGTCAACATAAAAATTCATTTCCGCAACAAACCAAACAGAGCATGTAAAGTGTAAAATATATAAGGAAATTCTTCATTTCTTGATAGTCACCAAACAAATAATCAGATAAAAGATCAATACAAGCACCACACTCCCCAAAAGAACAATAAAAAACCCAACTCAATGGCTGAATATTTTAGGTCAAGACACAAAATTACAATGTCATCATGAAACATACAGAATGCAGCGTCGATACAACAAAAGGCTTGCTGAAGTAAAAATCGCCCAAACAAAGACAACCCACCAAGCTAATAACAAAGCAACATCTTTAAATAAACTATTTATGGACTGGAAATTTTCAGATAAGTTACTCTCGATGCGAGACAAGCCAAGAAAGAGAAGTACCAGTGCTGGTGGTGCAAAAAACTGCAAAACTACAAGGCATAAGTAGTGATTGTGTAGAAACACCTTTGCCCTGCTAAAATCCAAGTCCGGAACCTTGCTAGCGTGCAATCGCTGGTACCATGACAACACTGCTTCATTCAAATACATTTGCAAGTTCGGGCGCAAAGCAATGACTTGCAAAATTCCCGAAATTAGCAAACACCAAACTCTAAGCTTCTCAAATTCTGATTGAGATATACCCAAATTCCCAACCAGTTTGTCAGCATTCCTAATCCTACTAACTAAATGCGCTTCATTAGCATCACTATTGTTCACATTGACAAGAACTGCAGTCATCGGTTTAATCCAGAGCAATGCTGTGAACATTATGAACAGATAATTAACATAAAGGATCGTTCTAGCAATCCAACCACATGAAATTATCGACAAATTCCATCGAAGCTGATCAGTTCCAATCCAAAATGCCCGAGCAGACTTGATTGCAGGAATAAACAAGAAACCCGAAAAGCAGCCCATCAAAAGAGCAACGGAAATCCTCCCAAACCCATCAATTGATCCAAATTTAACATCAAAAACTGAGGGAACCAGCTCACAACAGATAATAAACCCTAACAAAAACCCCAAAACCCCCACAGCAACACTCAATTGCTTCTCAGACCTCTTCGACGCCGATTTCTCGAACGATGCCTTTCCGAGAATCACAAACAGTTTACCCACACCCGCAACCCCTAAAAGCACCGGAATCAAAACCTCATTTCCCAAAACCCCAGAATCCTCCGAAACGCTTAAAACAATATGAAGCAATAAACAAAAAACCCCAACGAAAGAGATCCTAAAAGCATCAGAATACTCCTTGAAATAGATTCGCGTCTCGAGATGACCCTCGTCCAGCTTCAACCTGAAGATTTGAGCCTTGTTTTCTTCGAATTCGTACTTATCCTTGGGCTTTCCCCTCCTTTTGAGCTCAGAACTTGAAGAATCCGAATCGGGTCTTCGAATAGCTGCTCTGATACCCTTCTGGGAGTTGTCAACTGTATCTGGATGAATGTAAGTGAAGAGGCCATGAAGAAAAAAGACTGGGATTTTGAGCAATTTGAGAATAAGGGCGACTGTTAGACAGAGTGATATATGCAAAGTCAGATTTTTGTAGGAAAAGACCATCTTTTTTGAGGTTTCGAAGAGGAGAGGGACATAGATCTCTACGGGTTGGGATGCACCATGGAGGCGGCGGACATTAATAGAGAGCAAACCTTGGGTAACGTCCTATTCAAGAAAAGCATATAAGGGTTAACCTATAAAAATATGGTTTTTACGTCTAACATGATGATTTAACATATATCACAAAAAATAAAATTGATATTTAATAGTGTAAATCTCATTTTTATGTGAAAAGAGCATTTTATAACTAAACCTAAATTAAAAAACCATACTTTGGGGCTGCAACTGTAAGTATAACTAAATCAGATGTGGGCTCTTCCTGGTGGGATCTGGATCTTCTGCTGCGGCTTTGCGTCTTCTATTCGATAGCATCATCAATGGAAATCATTGACTGGTTTTTGAAGATAGTTAAAAAAAATAGATTTTAGAAAATAATAAATATGGATTTTTTTTATAACTAATCACTTGTTACAATTAAGATTAAAATATTGGTTAATACCTGGGTACTCAGATTTTATGAATATATTAGAGATAAATTGATGAATATTTTGATAAAAATATCGGTAAAACAAAATTCATAAAAATACATGAGAAACAATAAAAAATGGTAAAATAAGTCAAAATAAGTGTGTTAAATTATTTGATTAATGAAATTAACATACGGATGAGAAAAATATATGTAAAACTGAATATATGGATAACTTTTGAAACATAGGTCCTATTTGGTTTAATTGATAGCGATAGCGTAGTGATTATAAATTCTTGTTTGATAAAATAACCTTGAAAGAGTAAATTTACCTATATATATATATATATATATATATATATATATATATATATATATATATAAATATAAAGAGATAAAAAAAATTATAATATTTAAAATAACCATAAAAAAGATAAAATTTTATTTTAAAATGTAGCCAGTAATTGAATTTCTAAAATCCAATTTATTTTCCATAAAAATCAATTCCTTGATGTCAATAGTGAATTTGCTATCTCATCTTGCAACAAATAATACTTTTGTGTGTGTATATATATATATAAGATCGACTTTCGTCCCTGCTCGATGGATGGGTCTTACAGTCAAGCTCCCATCTGCCTTTGCACTCAAGGGTCATTCTCCGTTTGACTCAAGGAAACCTTTGCACGCCTCCGTTACCTATTAAATTGTCTACCTAAGATTATTCCTTGGCCCGTAGGTTTTGACACAAGGTTAGAATTCTAACTCTTCCAAAGTGGTATCTCACTAAGGGCTCGTTAGCCCCCCTCGGAAGGAGGCCTTCTTCCCCCTCCACCTAAGCTATGCAAGAAAGGCTCAAAGCCAATCCTAGGGAACAATGAAGCTTCATAGGGTCTTTATGTCCAAGTGCAGGTAGTCCACATCTTCACAGAGACATGTCTATTTAACCGAGCCTCTCTTTAAGACAGTGCCCAGATCGTTACGTCTTTCGTACGAGTCAGAACTTACCCGACAAGGAATTTCGCTACCATAGGACCGTTACGTTCCAACCAAGTTCCAATAATGCACTTCTCGGATCGAGAAAGTGGAATTGTTTGGCATTGCATATTAGAACTCATTAAAGCTCGATTCGCATCATTATTGTGGGTACCATGGCTATTGACCCAACATCCCTATTCAGGTCACTCAAACGGATCAAAGTCCACGGGAGAATGAACGGATCAAAGTCCACGGGAGGCTAAGCAGGATCAAAGTCGAGGAGGCTGAGCGGATCAAAGCCCACGGGGAGGCGGACGGATCAAAGCTCACAGAGCCCGATTATCCTCCAGCGAACATGGATCCCGAACCACGGCACGGCTTGAGCTCGTGAGACTATCCGATCACGTGAAGAGTACTGAGATTTGCCGAGCACATCCTCTTCTAGCCCATTCTTGAGTCTCGAGAGCGATGGCCGGCCAATAATTTCTTAGGCGGCCTTGTAGCCCCAACACATCCTCCCCTGAACCACGTACATAAGCGCCCATAGGATGTCGAGCAATCCTTAGGCGAAGGTTCGATGACTTGATTATCGAGGAAGCCGGTTGATGCGCGAATGAAGCGCCATCTCCATACAGGAAACCAATCACCCGCTTTCCATAAAAAGTGGATCATTCTCCTCCTTCATAAATAGGGAAGGAATCGTAACAAAAAGGTATGTGAAAATACACTACTAAAAAAAAGCGGCATTGTCTCTCTGTTCTCTGATCCTAGCAAGCATCGGAGGCGGCTAGCACGCCACCGCCGATTAATGCTGTTTGTTTTTGCGAGGTCACTTGCCTACAGGTTAATGCCGGAAGCGATTCGGAGACTCACGAGGGAATTCGAGACAATAATTGGCGCCGTCTGTGGGAACGACCAAGCAAAGAATCTCATTGGCAACGTGAGAGGCTACGTCGGCTATCAAGCGATCCCCCACACCCCGAAGGTTCAATAGTTCCCACTCACTCATCCTATCGCTATGGCTAGCAACCCTGCAAATCAGTCCCTTGAGGACCAGTTTCTTCGCTGGCGTCAAGATATGGAGAAGAAGCAAGAAGAGTAGGCCAGACAGATGGTTGAATTGCGGAACCTGGCTGACCATCTGCAGCAAGAGAACGATCTCATGCGGGCTCGTTTGGAAGAGGATCAAGGCGAAAATGCACGAGGAGGCGACCATCTTTTGCAATCGAAACGAAGATTTGGAGGGCCGTCAGTAGATTGATTAAATGCGGTATGGATGCGGTCCTCCAGAATTTTCGAAGGAGCTTTGGGCCGACCACCCCATTCTTCCACTCACTATCTCTGGATCCGCCTACAACGATGGAAGAATTGTACAGACGAGCGGATAAATATTCAACACTGGGGATAAGATGGCCTCAAGCGGGCGATGATCACGACGAAGTATCAGCTTAGACGGCTGAGGACATTCTGAACCAAAGGGAAGTCAAGGTAAGAATCAGAAATGCTCTTGGGACCAACTAGAGAGAAAGAGGGAACCCCCACAGTTTACCCCTCTGAACATCTTTTACGACAGACTCCTTCCTCTCATCCCAGGGATCGAGACTTGAATGGCCCACACGAATTCGGTGAAGATCTTGCCGCAACCATAACTTGATGCTTTGAGATGTGATTACCACAAGACCACGTCATAGAACCAACAATGTCGAAGCACGAAATTTAGGTTGAAAGATTAATCGGGGACCGAACCTTAGGAAATATGTTCGGAAGACGGTTCGTTTGAGGCCTTATGGTTGAAAGAATAGCGGCGGCCTGGCTCTACGAATCTCGGCCCGACTACATATTCGAGTGCGGCCCGACTATACGTATCGATCTAAGAGCGGAAAGAAGGTTGTTGTGTGCGTACGATGCAGGCGGGTAAACACCATCCACGTCCCAGACAACAACAGAGCAATCCAGCCGATCGACAACCCTATATCTTTTCCCCCTATTAACCTATCCAGGGTCATTACTCCACACCACAATGCACTTGTACTTACTTTGTAACATTAACAATTTGATGTGCAGTCTTGGTTGACCCAGCGGCCACGATAACTTGCATTTGCCCACCTTCAAGCAGATGAACATCTCTTTTGATAAACTGAGTTCAACTGGTAGAATCATGTCCGGCTTTAACGGGGCAACCACAGTAACGATGGGTGACATTGATCTCCCCGTCGAGGTAAGGCCGGTAGTCTAACAAGTCTTATTTTCAGTTGTCGAGGACCTGGGCCCGTACAATGCATTGTTGGCTAAGCCTGGCTACATAATGATTAGTGCTCAAAAAGTGCTATTTTGAACCCTGTTTATTTAAGGTTTTGAGCACTTTTTGTGTACTAATCAGCGTAATTAACCCGATTTGCAAGGTCCCGGTTATTCCACTGATTGCATTTTGTGGCTAATTTTGTAGTTTTGCAAGCTATTAATGCCGTTGTTGAATCGATTCAAGCACGAAGAATTAGTCGAACTTCGGCATTTTAGTCCCGAGAATCCAAAAGGAAAGGAGGACGAGGAGCAAGAAGCGAGAAGCGGGAGCAGACACGTGCGAGGTACTATCTGCACTTTTATTTTGTCATTTTACTCCTTTTCCCATTTTTCCCTTCATGTGTATAAGTGTGAATTGAGGGTATTTTTGTATTTTTCTTATGAGAGCTTTATATAAGCTCAAACCCTTGTAGAGAGGGGGATTGATTTTTTGGTGGACTTTTGATGGAAATACAGAGCAACAGTAAGTTTTCCTGCTGCTTCCTTTTTCTTTCATTTTCTTTCCTTTTCTTGCGTTTTCCCATTCATTTTCTTTATTTTTCTTAGTTTTCCCACGCGAATACCCCTTGAGGACAACTAGGGGATGGTTAGGCTAGCCTGCATCCTTGAAGGGTACACTAGGCTAGAGTAGGTGTGGCGGGTTCTCACATTTAATCTTTAGCGTTTATGTTCATTTATCAACCCATCTCTCACTCTAGGTTAAATCGCTTAAATATACCTTGATTAACTTTTTGTATTTGGCAAACTTTTGGGTTCGTGGATGCTTATTGCTAGATCCACTGACATCCGGTTAGTTGCCCTCTATTAGTTACTGTATGGTAGGTTTAGGAGGTGTGTTCGCATGTCTAGGAGCATTTATGCTCATTAAATGCCCTTTTCAAAAGGAAAAATTATAAGGGTTCAGTTTTTGTGGCCAAATGAAGATCCGGTTCGGGAAATGACTATATGTCATTGATTAGTGCTTAAAAAGTGCTCTTTTGAGGCCTATTCATCGTAGGTTTTAGGCACTTTTTAGGTACTAATCATTCCAAATAACCCAATTGGCATATTGATGTCCCTATTGTGTTACTAACGACATTTTTGTGGGTGTTGGTAGTTTTGCGGGCCAAACACTTCTCCATCTTCGAATGGATCGAGGACGGGTGGAACATGAGGTCGAGCCAAAACTAGCTTTGCATATTAAAAATCGAGTGGGCGAAGAAGAGCAGGAAGCGAAGAGGAATGGAAGCGAGAAAAATTGGCATTGATTGCCAATTTTATGCCTTAGTGCCAATTTTGGCGTGGTGCGATTTACCGCCGCAGTGCCAATTTTGGCATTAGTGCAGGAAAATTGGCATTGGTGCGATTTGGCATTAATTTTGGCATTAGACACTATCACGGTGGCATTGGTGCGATTTTGTAGCAGTGCCAACTTCATGTGTGCGAAAATCCCCTTGTTGACTTTTTGATTTTCTTCTCTTTTTTTCCATTTTTACCCTCTTTGTCTAATGCTTTTTGAGGGCATAATGGTATTTTACCCTAAGAAAAACTTTATATAAGCTCCCATGTTTTGGAGAATTGTAACTTTTGGAACTTTGGAATTTTAGTTTAGTGGAAATACAAGCCTTTATCAGTTCTCCCGCTTTTCTTTACACTTCATTTCTTTCCTTTTCTTTTGCTTTCTCATTTGCCCAGACACCCTTGGATGACAACTCAAGGGATGGTTGAAGCTAAACGCTCTCATGAAGGAGGGCTATTGAGCTAAGGTTTTTAGGTAAAATGGCTTGGTTTTTCATGTGTTTTAGTAATCATTTATGGGTATTTATGTTTCCATCTCTCCTCTAGGTTAAAAATCTCTTAAATGTACCTTGACTAACGTATTTGGCAAGCTTTTAGGGTTCGATGGATGCTTATTATTAGATCCACTTGAGATTCGTGGTGCCTTTATTAGTTACTATAGGGTAGATTTAGGGGATATACTTTTATTGTCAGAGCATTTATGCTCATTAAATGCCATATTTCAAAGGAAAAATTATTAGGGTTCGGTTGGTAGCCAAATGAAGATCAGTTGAGGGGAAATGACTATATGTCATCCTCCCAGCCTTGAGGAAAAGGGCAGGGACCTCTCGTGTAATGAACTCGACCCGGTGGCAGATGCTTGAGGAGTTCTTTTCATATTTTAGCTGTTTATTTTCGATATAAATCACCAACTCTCCTTTGTTTTTACTAAAGCCCGAATCCAAATTGAATTCACCATTTTGAACTCCATTTTGCACTTCTCATTTCCTGAAAACCCGTCCGTGTTCGACCTAAATAGCTATCTTTGCGAGTAAAAATGTCATCACTTTGAGGAAATAGCGAAACGGGTTGATCAGCAGTGCCTAAACACGCTAAAGAGACCGAGAGAAGAAGGAAGTGGGCGAGCATATTCATTAAGAAGATTGATGAAGAGAAGCATGCCTCATCAGTTTCCCAGCCGCAGAGCGAAAGAGGCTTCTAAGCGAAGGCATCTGGAAATGCAGGCGGGTAAAAGGTGAACATCAGCATTTGACATGATAAAAGCGAGGTTCGACCTATATGCTAAATTTCTAAGGACACATTGCACCGATCAAGAAAGGGTTGGGCATTAACGAAAGGCCTTCTGGCGAACCGTGGCTCCATCGTCAGTCTGAGAAACCTTGGTGAAATACAAAGATCCAGGATCACCCACCATCTTAGTCAACATTGGAGGGATCTGTATAGATAAGGCATTGTTGGATTTGGAGCCCGATGTCGACCTGGCATACTCGGTACTCCTGGCTTGATTAGGTTTGGGGAGTTGAAGCCTCTGACATCACTCTATCCTTAGTGTCGATCCCATTAAAAATTCTAGGGCATAGTTGAGGATGTTTTGGTCAAGGTGGATATATTTTACTATCCGGTGGACTTCGTGGTTCTCGACTGTGACAGGTGGCAAGGCGTAGTCGAGTGCCCGTTATATTGGAAGGCCATTTACGGCCACATCGAATGCCATTATCAATTAGAGATGGGATTGTCTGTTTGGCGTTTGTGACGCAATGCTGGAGGCGACATTTTCGCCAACAAAGCGCGAAAACTAGGCGAGGATGGGGAGCAAATCGGTGAAGTTTGTTTAGTGGTACACGGGTAGGAAGGCATGATATTAACAAACCGGCGGGAAGAATTGATGGAGAACAATGAAGCGGTTAATGAAGATCACAATTCCTCCTGCAACGGTCCATTACTGCCCTGAGACCGGATTGCCCCAGCAGGGAGGCGGGCATGGGGCACCCTCGGCGCACACCACCACTTTGCATGCGTGGAGGAGCTACTCCTCTGGACCACCGAGATCCAATGGCTACCTGGTTGGGAGTGGTTCTGTGGGAACTGGAGACCCTCCAATTTTTTGTTGAAATTTACACTTTTATATTATTTTAAGTCTTAATTTGGGCTTAGTGGTGACCTTGCTTTTACACCTTCCTTTTCAAATATTTTCGCATTTACAAGCTTATCTTATCCACGATTTTTGGTTTGAAATGTTCTGGGAGTTGTAGGGAGAATCTGTTTCCTCTGCATTGCGGTCTGATCTCGGAGTGCCTTTGTTCGACCATGCCATTCCTCCACGGATTCGAGTAGTTCGTTTCATCTTCTATTGGAGGTACCACCTGATTTCTTTTGAAAAAGGCGATAATTTTGTGAAATATGCGACAAAGTATACCATACAACTACATTTTTACGCACTTTTGTAACCATTTTGCCCCCATATTTTTGTGTTTTGTCTTGAGATTGAAAAATTGGAGCGTGCATCATTATCGTGTTTTGTTAACTGGTTATACTTATCTAATTGTTGGTCGATTTGATCCACACAGTCTTCGCCTTTCTCTTCCAGAGAGCTAGCCACACCACGGTGCACATCGGTTTTTCGTGTAGGCTAAAGTACCTTTGCCCCTTTTTATAGCGAAAACTAGCCTTAGTTTAGGTGAGCCGCTGTAATAGGTTGCGGTTCCCCATAAAGAGAAGACAATATGTCTCAAAAGAAAAGAAAGAAAAGAAAGAAAAGAAAAAGAAAAAGAAAAAGAAAAAGAAAAAGAAAGAGTTTATTGGCCGCGGCTCGTACAGAAGCAGAGCACGGTCACGAGGTATATGGCGGCACTTTAAAGCTGGTGCTGAACCAAGCGGTCGAGGCCACCGATTTAGTGCTTGCTACATGGATGGATGGGTGGAGTTTAGCGAGTTGTGAGTCTTGAAATTCAAATGTTCAGAATAGAAAGTGAAACGTAGAGTTTGTGAAGATCCTTTTGGCTTGATGCCCTAAACCTTAGTTGGTTGGGAGTCATCGGTGGATCCTCGTTATATGGACTTGGTGAGTTGAATTCACCATTGCATCTATTACTAGAAAAGGTATGAAATAAGAGTGGAATCGATTCTATTTTAGTTGGTCACCAGCTAAGGCATTAGCGTGTGGGTTGGGGGAGTATAGCAACTAGTTGGTTTGATGCAAGCTGATCCCACATGCATAGCACTCGGTGGAAGCTTGGGTTGATTCCTTGGGTGAACAACGCCCGACAATTGATGCGTGGCATCGCGTCTCTGGCCCGAGTTTTAATGCGGGCTCCAGCCTTTGTGCCCAGGCGTTTCTTGCCTGTGTGTCCCAGAGCATTACCTATACCACGCTTTTGTACACATGCGCATGTTCTCCTTTTTATTGGTTGTGTGTTTCATTCTTTAAGGGACTAGCAATGTGTAGGTTGGGGTGTGATTAATGCTTACAAAGTGCTCTTACGAGGCTATTCATCGTAGGTTCCAGGCACTTTTTAGGTACTAATCATTCCAAATAACCCCGATTGGCATATTGATGTCCACTATTGTGTTACTAACGACATTTGTAGAGTGTTTTGGTAGTTTTGCGGGCGAGCACTTCTCCGTCTTGGACGGATGAGATGTTTGAACAGAATCAGAGACGAAACTAAATTTGCATATTAAAATCGGGAGCGGGCGAACGAGGACGAAGAGAGGGCTGGAAGAAGACGAAAAATTAGCGGTGCCAATTTTAGCATTAGTGCCAATTTTAGTAGCTGGTGTGATCTGGCGTGGTCGCGGAAAATTGGCATTGGTCTCCAATTTTGGCCGTGCGAGGAAAGATTTTGGCATTTTGGCGCGGTGCCAATTTTGGCATTGAACGAATTTTGTATGGTGCGATTTGGCATTAATTTTGGCATTGGAGCACTATGCAGAAATTGGCATTGGTGCGGTGCTTGATGCCAACTTCATGTCGCGAAAATCCTTGATGACTTTTGATTTTCTTCTCTTTTTTCCATTTTACCCTCTTTGTCTAATGCTTTTGAGGCATAATTTTACCACTGAAAAACTTTATATAAGCCATGTTTTGGAGAATTGTAACTTTGGAACTGGAATTTTGGCTTAGTTGAAAAACAACCCTTGTAGATTCTCAGCTTTTCTTTTACCACTTCTTTTCTTTCCTTTTCTTTGCTTTCTCGAGTGCCCGAACACCCTTGGGGATAGCTCAAGGGATGGTTGAAACTAAACCGCTTTCTCCTTGAAAGAGGAGAGACTGTGGAGCTAGGGTTTTTAGGTAAAATAGCGGTTTTTCATGTGTTTTAATGCAAGCATTTATGGGTATTTATGTTTCCATCTCTCACTCTGGGGTTAAAATCTCTTGTCTTAGCCATTCTTTGTATTTGGCAAGTTTTTAGGGTTCGATGGATGTATTATTAGATCCACTTGAAAGATTCATTAGTTACCAACCTATTAGTTACTATAGGTGATTTGGGGATATGCTTTTGTGTCAAGAGCATTTATGCTCATTAAATGCCATATTTCAAGTGTGGGAGTTCGGTTTTAGATAACAGTAGAAGATCGGTTCGGAAATATTTATAATAATCCTCCCAGCCTTGAGGAAAAGGGCAGGGACCTCTCATTTACCTTGTGAACTTCAGCCCAGTGGCAGATCTTGAGTTCTTTTTCATATTTACTTCATTTTATTTTCAGTCTATAATCTATCTCTTTGTTTTACTAAAACCCAAATCCAAATTGAATTCACCATTTTTTGAGCTCAGCGCATACCATTCACGAAGAAAACCGTCCGTGTTCGGCTGCTGAAGCTAGCTATCTTGCGATAGCCTTCATCTGGCGTTGGGACACCTAGGATACAAATTTTGTTGATTCCGGCACCCCTACCGCACGCGAATCAGTCATCCTCCCCAACACGAGGAAAAGGACTCGAGGACCTCTCATTTACCTTGAAAAGCTATTAGGTGGCAGATGCTTAAAGGAGTTCTTTTCATATTTTTAGTTCGAGTTTATTTTAGTTCATGACATTTCAACCTATTTTACAAAACCTTAAAATCCAAATTGAAATTCACCATTTTGAGCCAACTTCCGTCATTTACCACGAAGAAAACCCATCCACGTGTTCCAGGCCACAGAACCACTATACTCGATGGCTTATCTCTGATGAGGAAAATTAGGTTTATAAATTTTGTTGATTCCGGCACACCCTACTATGACACGAATCAAATGGCGCCGTTGCCGGGGATGGTGCCCTAGTGCAAGTGAGAAGTTGTTGAACTTGTGATCCTCATCACAAGTGTTGGTGGTCGATCTCTTTACTTTACTTTATTTCCCTGGCAGGTTCCTTTGTTGGGTTGATTTAATTTTATCACGTCCATACCTTGAATTTTCATTTTATTCCTGGCTAACATTAACATTTGGTAACCCTGCTTTCTTTTGGTTGTTTGTCGTGTTGGTTTGCTATGCACCATTAGAGCGGGGTTTCTTCTGAAAGGGTCGATTACTCCACTGAGCAGGCATTGAAGTGGCGTTAATAGTGGTCGAGATGGAGCCAGAACTGACGAAGTCCCGAAAATCCCAATGCCTACAGTCAATGAGGACCATACACCCACCAAGGGTGAATGCCTCATGTGTTGCCTCATGCGAGGATGTAAGCGTGGACCCTTGTTGGTCTGCCTTGACTTACATGGTATGAAAATGAAAATCATACACACACATCGGAGATTTTGAGGAAGTTTGCACAACTTTCCAAGGAGGAACAGCGATATGGGCTTCTTGAAGTTGAAAAGCCTTTCGCTAGCCCTTAAGGACAAGGCCGAATTTGACTCAACTCCACTAAGGCCCAGGGGGCCAATCTGAAGTGGATGAAGTCTGGTTGAATTCTTGAAGAAATTTTTTTCCATGCACATGACCAACAGTTTGAAAAGGCAGATCTATACCTTTGCAGCCCATGACAATGAGAAGTTTTACCAGTGCTGGGAAAGGTATTTGGAGACCATCAGTGCCTGTCCTCACCATGGTTTCGATACTTGGATGCTGGTCAACCATTTTTATGATGGAATGTCCCATTATGAAGCAATTATTGGAGACTATGTGTGGAGGACCTAAGCAGAATCCGGGCAGAAGCCATGGATTTCCTCGGTTATGGATGAAACTTCAAAGCATGGGATGAGCCTAACCCCCGAGACCAGGACGGGATGGCGTCCCAACCAAATTAGAGGAGAGCATGTACTCACTCCCGAGAAGATATGGAGATGAAACCAGCTATCCACCTTAGTTAGGAGGGTGGAAGAAGCGGAAAAAAAGACTACATGAGCTTGGGGCAGTGGCCAAGTCCTACCAGACGAAGCTATGCTTCATTTGTCGATCTGGCCCGAGCATGTGCGGGTGAGCAATGTCCTACCATTCCGGCAGCAAGAGAGATGTTCCCTGATCAGGCCAATTTTGTTGGCCAAAGAAAACCTCCACCCGATGCCCAGTATAACCCAATACATATAATCCCAATTGGAGGAACCACCCTAATCTCTCTTGGAAGCCAAATCCCCCTGCTTATATGCCCCTTGGTGCCAAACAACATTTTGGTTCCTCATCTCAACCACAGCCACCACCATTCTCATCCCCTGTTGAACAAGCTATTTTAAATTTGACGAATTAGTGGGTGATTTTTGTGGAAGAGTAAAGAATCAATGAACAAACGACGGAAGGGAGTGATCTTGTTGAAAGCACCACGAGCAGATAGATGGGCTCCAGTGATCTGTCCCAGAAAATGAATGTCTGGGTATTCCATCACCGGGATTACCAATCTGGAGTCTGAGAGAAAGGAAGATTCCCTTGCCAAGCTATTGATCGAGGAGTTCATGAAATAGGTTCACATTGACAACCCAGAATGGATGAAGTAAAGGCCATTATCACTTTGAAAGTGATGCTTAAGCAGGTTGATCTGACAGTTGTCTAAACTTCTTGAAGGAACCCGAGAGAAGAAAGAGGCTAAACTTTGAGAGAATAATAATAAAAGAAGGTCAATGAAGAAAAACATACTTTCAGATTTCTCGGCACTAAGGCGAAAAAAATCACAAACCAAAGTGAAATTTTGGGAGGTGCTAAAATGATGAAGGTGAATATCCCACTTTGCTTAACATGATGCAGTTTGACATATGCAAAATTTTTGAAGGACTTGTGCACAGTCAAGAAAGGGTTGGGCATTGACAAAAAAGCCTTCCTAACGGGCTTGATGAGCTACATCATTCAATCTGAGACCTCGGTGAAATCTGAGATCTAGGGTCCCCCACCATTTCGAGTCGACATTGGAGGACTTACATAGATGAGCCTTGCAGATTGGGAACTGGTGTTAACTGTTGCCATACTCGGTCTTCTTGATTAGGTTTGGGGCTGACACCCTGACATCACTTTATCCTTAGCTGATCGATCGGTAAAAATTCCTAAGGGCATAGTTGAGGATGTTTTGGTGAAGGTGGACAAATTTTATTATCGGAGACTTCGTAGTTCTTGATACGGAGGCGCAGTGGAAGGGCCGCTAACCAAGTGCCCGTCGTACACAGGAGGCCATTTTTGGCTATCCCAATGCCATAATCAATTCTTGGGAATGGAGTAAATGCGACTTGCATTTAGTGATATGACTTTGGAGCTTAATATTTTCCACCTAGGCAGCAAGCACAAATCAACGGAGGAGCGGGAAGCGAGGTCGGATGAAGTGCACGATTGGCGGTGCGGAAAGCACGGTGTGAGCTACGGGAGGAATTGATGAACGGTAGACGGTTGATGAAGATTAAGCGCATCGATCCTCCTCCCGGCTGCGGATCCCCTAGCACCACCGAGAAAGGCGAGTGCCCAAGCGAGAGGGCCGAGCTCAACTCTGGCTGCGGCTCACACCCCTCAAACGGACATGGAGGGGATTTCTCCTCGACCATGAACGAAGGACTACTGAGTAGGAGTGGTTTCATAATAGGTAAGGCACTCGATTTTGTTAGACTTTTATTTACTTTACTTTAAGTTTTGTTTGTGATTTATTCAATTTTTCTTTTTAGATTATCCTTATTTTTAAGTTAATTTTTGTTTTCAGCCTATTTTTTAATTTTTCTGCATTTTTTTCTTAATTTTTTATGTGTTTATTTTTGCAGTTTTTGTTAATTTTTTTGAAGGAGAGGGATGCGATGCAAACGAAAAAAAAAAAGTGAAAAAATCGGTTCTGAAAAGGTTAAAATTTTAAGCACCTGCTGCGAAATTTCGCACCGATCTGAGATTTTTCGCACTAATTCTCCAAATTTTTTCGCACCCGGTGCAAATTTTGCACCGGTGCAGAATTTTACGCCTTGTCTGAAATTGCTTCCAGTGCAATTTTCATGAGCAATGACCCCATTTGTTTAAACTCTTGCTTGTTCATCGAACTCCGTTATGGGTAATTTTGGTACTGTTGGAAAGCTTAGAGTGTAGAATCCAAATATAGCCAGAAAAATTTTTTAAATTATGATGGTGGTGTATTTTCAAAAATCTCAACTGGTCATTTTTTCTCTCTTTTATTCTCTAACTTGTTCATTTGAAGCTAAGCGAGGTGAATAGGTGTCGGTGGAAAGCTTGCGAAGTCTCTATCTATTAACGAAAAGGACAGAGGACCTCTCATTGCAGCAGAACTCAGCCGGTGGCCAGATGTAAGGGAGTTCTTTTCATATTCTTTAGTTGATTTATTTTGGTTCACAAACATTTCAACCTTGTTTTACAAACCTTAAAATCCAAATTGAAATTCACCATTTTGAGCCAACTTCAAATCAGTTACACGAAGAAAACCCATCCCTGTGTTCGACCCTAGAACCACTATACTACAGTAGCCATACTACGGCAATAGGAGGAATTTAGGTTTATAAATTTTGTTGATTCCGGCACACCCTACTGTGGCACGAATCACATGATGAGTGCCTAAAACACTCATATAATACCCGCATCCACTTTATGTTTCTAGTTGATTTTACATTTAAATGGCATTATAGCCCGATGTTGATTTAAGTTTTTGTGAATTGCGGGTGAAAGTGGTTTGGCAATTTGGGGCCCGAAAAAGAAGAAACGGGGAGAAAAAGCGGCAAGGCCGATCAGCGATCTTAGTCATGAGAGAAGAGTCGACAAGTGACTCAACGGTCGCCAATGATTTCATTTCGGGGCATCAAGAGCGTCGCGAGATGCAGGTCGCGGAAGCGAAGACGGCGACTGAATCGTGGAAAGGCAGGTGTTCTTGTATTTTTCTTTTCTCATAAATGACCGATGATTTATAGAATGATGCGTATATTCAGTTCTACTATGTTCTAGATCGGTTTATAAGGTTTTGTTGAACCTTGTCTCAATTGAATGGATTAATGCTTAAACTTATTTTATTCTATTTATTTATGATTTGCATTGGTCGTCTCTATATCTGTGGTTCATATTCATGGTGATGTCGGCAACATTGACATGATCTTGCTGGGTATCCGAGATCGAGAGATAAGGACTCTTAGGGATCTAAATAGAGTGACCCTCGGTTAAATCGGTAAATAGAGATATCCCGATTCCGAGAGTGGCAAGTAGGGTTCGAACATTGGAAGCGTTTCGAATTATTGGGTCGGAAATGCACCCAACCCTCTTTTGTGAGATGTGGGATCTGCGCGAGAAAGGGTATCTGTGGGTGATCTTGAGTGTCAATCATTAATAGAATGAATGTTAACTCCTCTAGATAATAATCCCAGTCAAAAGAAATTGGGGAGACCGTCCTAGTCTTTACAAGGGAAGTAATTCCACAAGTGAATTTGAAAGCTATTTTAATCACATACGTTAGTTAGATAGAAATTAGAGTTTAAGTCGGAATATTATAAGGCGATTTGATCTTCTCCTCGTGGATCATATCGTGCCAGGTACACTATATTACTTGATCCAACACGTGCACTTGAGAACGTAGGCGCTACGTCTAGTTTTTACACATCATGCTTTTGGCCTATCAAGTTTTTAGCGCCATTGTCGGGGAGAACATTTTAGTGTTGATATTGACAAGAGTGCAATTAGATATTACTCTGGAAATTTTCTTTCTTTTTATTTTATTTTGCCTATACAAGTGCTTGTAATTTGGTCTTTTCATTTTGTGTGTAATTGCAGTTAAGGTTACCATGAGTGTATGCGAAGCTGGGGTCAAGTTGAACTACATCCGTTTGACCCTGAACCGGAAAGAACCTTACGTTCACGTAGAGCGAGAAAAGCCTGACATAGAGAGGTAGCAATCATACTGAAACAATGTAGAAGATCACTTAGCCAAGAGCAAAAGCGAGCCATAAGAGGGTCACAATGGGAATAATGGTAAAATCGAGGGCACCCGGGCCATTTATCCGGCCGGATGATCCATTCATGTTGCTAGAAAGAGTTGCCCTACCACTACAATTGTTCAAACTGACTATCAGTAGACCACGAATTCAAAGCGAGTAACTTAGTGGAAGTCGACGCTTCTTGGATGCTTGAACATCTGTTCCATGGATTGCCAAGTGAGAATCAAATATGCATGACCAGCTTCATCGAGAGTATGTGACACGGTCAAATTATAATGAAATTGAAGGGGCACTCGGCTGAGATTGTTCCGCTCATTTAGGTGATAAATTTAAACATTGGTTGTCGTCGACCAGGACTGGAATGACTTAGTGTAAAGTTCGACAAAGTTCTTCCCATCTGCGAAAGTGCGGTTGGTGCAAGAGATCAATACATTCGAGACAATTCGAGGGAAAGGGCAGCAGAAGCATGGGATAGATTCCATGAATTGTTAGAGTGCCACCTTACGGAGTTGACAGGAATGGATGCGAGTCAATACTTTCTATAATGAATTGCAGGGGATGCGACTAGAATAGTGATTGATGCCTCGGCAGGAGGTGCGCTAATGAAGAAGACTACAGACCAAGCATATGAAATCCTGGAGGACGCTGCCACTAACACTAATCGGTGGCCTAGGGATAGGATCACACCAGTGAAAGCTATGGGTGGCATAGATAACGAGGTTCTCAGCAATCTGGTTACTCATGTTGCGTAGCTTACTAAGCGACTTGAGTGAAGCGGTAAAGTACCCTGAGATGTCGTTCGAGACCGGCCCTATGGGAGTTATGTGAATTTTGTGGAGAGACGACCTGGTATTGCGGGAATGTGGTCGGAACAACAAACGATGAAACATCTGAGTATGTGTCGAGGAGTTTAATCAAAATCGGTCCCATGACAAGCGAGTCGGTATAGCGGCTTGACTATCGGGCGAGAATCGGGACGGGTGGGCGTAGTAGTCGAACAATCGGGGTTATGGATGGAGGAGTGTCGAGCGACATGCCACCACGGTGAGCAAACCACCTCCTGAGAAAAAAGTGGACTTGGAACAAGCCCTTGCGCAAATGCTCACCTCGCATACCGCCTTTATGAATGAAACAAAGGCGAATATGCAACACCAAGCCACCCAATTGAACAATCAAGTAGCACAGTTGAGGAATTTAGAGGTGCAAATGGGCCAAATGGCCAATCTATTGACAGAAAGGCAACATGGTTCTTTTCCAAGCAATTCAGAGGCAAACCCAAGAGAAGAGGGGAAAAAGTACTACAAGGCTATCACTCTTAAGAGTGGGAGAGAGTTGGAAATACCAAGGCAACAACCAATGGTATGAGAAGCAAAAGTTAAAGAACAAGATCAAGTTCGCCTAAAAGATCAGATGCAAGGGGAGTGGCCCGAGAGATGAGAGCAGTCAATGACAATAGAGTACAAAAAGAGACCAAGAAAGCAGTGGAAGCGAGATGAACCCCACCATACCAGTGCATCATGGCGGTTGAAGAAGGGTAGAGAAGCGGTTGCAAGTTTCTTGATATGTAAGAAACTACATATTAATATACCTTTATGGATGCACTAGAGAACATGCCAAGATCGTAAAGTTCGAGGAAAAGATATTGTAAGTAGAAGAAATTGGAGAATATGGAACCATCACCTTACTTGAAGAATCGTGCAAATCTACAAGCTTCCCAAAATTGAGAATCGGGTAGCTGCTATCACGTTCTATAGGAACAGTATCGGGAAAAAGCCTTGTGTGACTTGGGAGCAAGTATTAACTTGATGCCGCTCTCGATGTTTAAAAGGCTAAGGTTGGGAGAACCAAAATCGACCACAATCAGTTTGCAATTAGGCGCGAGGTCTACCCGACACACCGGGGTATAATTGAAAATGTCTAGTAAAGTGGGTAAATTCATCACTCCGAGACTTAGTCATCTTGGACATGGAGGAAGATAGCTTAGTTCCTATCATACTTGGTGAGCCCTTCTTGGCCTGGGGAAAGCGCAGAAAAAGTAATGCGAAAGGTGACCTTAAATTAGAGTCCAAGGAGATGAGGTCACTTTCCATGTATTCCAGCGAAGTGAAGCATCGGATGATCCAAATGAAGATATCTCGAGCTTCACCACACATGCGATCTTGCAAGGCGTCGAAAACCTTTCGAGACTCGCCGATTGATTCAAGAAAGGCAGTACCGAAATTCGAGGGCATGGAGCAAAATGTTCATCCACCTTGACGGTGTTTTGAAGTAGGGAGATGTGTCAGCATTCCCAGTTCTTCTAAAATCGAATATGGAGATGCAGGGCTATCGAGCTAACGACGTTAAACAAAGCGCTACTTGGGAGGCAACCCAAGCTTTTTGAAATCGTTCTTTCCGTAGCCTAACTTTGCGTTTTTTTTTAGTTTTTAGCATAGTTTGTCCGTCTCTTTCTGTAATCAGGCGTTTATTTTGTCACCTTGACCCTCTCTGTCACGTCGCGACGTTGTCTCTCAAAGTCGCGATGTTGAAGGACCCTAGAAAAATCAAGCCTCTATCACGTCGCGACGTTGGATCCCAACATCGCGACGTTGGCTATCCCTGTTTTGGACCTCTCTCTGTAACGTCGCGATGTTCACCCCAACGTCGCGATGTTAGTTGGCACCACTCTCTGGAACGTCGCAACATTAGTTGGCACCACTCTCTGGAATGTTGTGACGATGTGATTCGTGCCACAGTAGGTGTATCTGAATCAACAAAATTTATATCCTAAGCTCCTACTGTTGTAGCAAAGCTGCTGCCGGTATAATAGTGAGGTCGAACACGGATGGGTTTTTCTTCGTCTGAAATGATTTACCGAGTGAAGGCCCAAAATGGTGAATTCAATTTGGATTAGGGTTTTTGGTAAAAGCAGGGGAGTTAGCGATTTCTTGATTAAAAATGAAGTAAGTAAAAAAATGTAAATAAAATTCCTTGTAGTGTTAAGGTCAAATTTGAGTCTAAACGTGAGGTTCTCGAAGTCTTTTCCTCACATTAAGGAGGATGACATATAGTCATCTCCCAAGCCGGTTCTTCATTTAACTGTAAAAACTTACCCTAAATAACTATCTTTGAAAAATTGGTATTGCCCCCATTGATGGTCTCGGACGATTGAATAACATCACCTTGACTCACTTTCAACGACTAATAAATGATAACTAATGAATGTCGCTTGTATCCCAACGATAAGTATACAATGAACCCATGACTTACCAAGTACTAGCCGTTTACAGTGATCGAAGGATTAAACCTAAAATTTGGAGAAAACGAAATATCCTTGAATCGCCTTTCAATAACCCATAGATGGTAATAACGAGGGTCGATGGATCCTAGCGATAAGCATCAGTAGACAGCTTATCAAATATTGGTCGTTCAAACATAGAAGGGATTAAAGCCACGTTCGGCGAAACGCCGTGTTAATACCTCCGTTAAAACATGGGAAAAACCACCGATTTGCCTTCGATCCCACGCTTGATAGCCCACTCGAGGAAAAAGGTTTTAGCGCTCATCCTCGAGGATTTAGCCATCTCGGTGTTTAGCGACCGAAAGGAGAAAATGAGAGAAAGTGGAGAGAAAGTGAAAAACGCGGGAGAGCTCAAAGCTTATCCAAAAAACTTTATTAATTAAGCAATGCCCTAACAGTGTCTAGTCTTGGGAATTTTATAGTCAAACCCCCTTTACAAAATTACAAAAATAACATTGCAAAATCTATTACAATCGGGGCAAGGAAAACCATAAGAGTCAGCAAAAATGGGTAGGGAAAGGCGATTAATTTGGAGGCATGAGCAGTCTTTGGAGGCATGAACGATCGATGGGATGAATTTACTTAACGGCTCAATTTCCTTTCATTTACGCTCTTCTTTCATACAGTCTACGATCTGCGATATTGAGTTTATTTCGAATTCTTTGTGCTTGGATCAACTCAACAATTTGGCATAACTAGCTTAAAAAACTATAAGAATTACCCGCAAAATCGATGGAGTAGAGATAGCAGGGACCTTAATGTACAAATCGGGTTAATTACGCTGATTAGTACATAAAAAGTGCTCAAAACCTGTAATAAACAGGGTTCAAAATAACACTTTTTGAGTACTAATCACGTTGGCTTTCAACGTCGCAATGTTGCGATATTACCCTTCTGGCATGTCATGAAGTTGGCTAATAAACCCTGGGCGTGTGACGTTGAGCACGAAACGTCAGCGTTGCCTTTGTTTTAATACCTGACATCTTGATCTTAGCACCCGTATGACCCCTCGGTTTGAGCTCTACGGAAATCCTCGGCTCCTGCAATGCCAGTAGCACCCATCTCCATTTGTCTGACCCGGCCCCAGGACCTCCCGCGACCTGCGCCCATCTCTAGAGCCTCCGTCTCCCATTGAACAACCTGGTTTGGTGCCCTAATCTAGGCTATTTATGAGTCCACGAAGGTTCAGATTCCTTCCATTGGAGTCAATCTGTCTTGCTCTTTGGGTCTTGTTAGGGTTAGGAAGGGACCTTAGGAGTGTTTAGGGCTATTAGAAGTCCTTTGGTAGAATCACGAAGCCCTCAATCCCATTGTGCACTAGGTGTTCGATCAATTGCCTCAGTGAGCTTGGGTGGCTTCATTTGAGCCATTCGATCCTTTGTAACACAGTGGTTGGGAGGTCTGAGACCTGATGTCGGTAAAGCGGCAAAAGATGACCACCAAGAGGTCGGGCTAGTGAGCCCTTTGTAATATGACCATGACAAGTTTGTCAATGAGGTGCGTAGAAGTTCGGCCTTATTTCAAAGCAGGTCGTTCATTAAGGAAAGGGTTTCCTAGCGAGGACTTCTTAAAACAATTGCGGATAAAGTGGCGGGCACTACCCAATCTCTGTGTTGCCATAAGTATGGTATGAAATTTATACTAGCCTCCCATGTTTGAAAAATTAGTGTCTTGGAGTATTGGTAGACTTCGATTACTGATGCATCAATCGATATTATAACCTTGACCCAATTCCCTCTAAGCCCTTTGATTGGCTCTATGCGCAGCCCGACTACTCTAAAGTCATTAGGGTATTGACCAACGGGTAGGGTCAATGGAAGATTAATAGTGAAGGGCATCTGGTGCGCCAGGACGGGCTGTTGGCTACATCCCAAGAGTATGACATCCATGTCCCTTATAGTGTCTCATTAGACTGACGAATGTGTGTGAAGTGACATCCAAACGTGCCCTGATAATTATGCCATCATCTAGGACATACCTTTTGATGTGGGGCAGGTTATAGAGGATGCCTTCCTCCATAACCGGGATGCGAAGATGAACCTAGGGCACCCCTTTCTCATTTACGGCCTATGCAAGCAAGCCCGGGTGCCCTTAGAAGACAATGAGGCGTGGATACACTCGATTAAAGCAATTATGGTCAAGCGTGACAAGTCGAGTGAACCACCACCCGAAGCGATGTATGACTCGGGCAGTGAACCCTCGGATGAGGATGAGCTTTGAGAGTATTAGGCCTGGTTTGGCCTCCTGGTAGACCCCCAGGGTGACGCTGGACAGGCCTCCTCCCATCCACCACCACCACAGACATCCACCCATCCACCACCACCACAACCGTCCCAGGAGGAGGATCCGATCAGTCCTTCCACTATCCTAGAGGACCCGGTGCTAGACCTCACTGCTCATTTCAAGGCCTACTGGGATGAGACCCAAGAGCACAGAGTCCTCGTCAGTAGAGATCTGGAGGCCCTCCCGTGACATACGCCTGATGCGGCTTGACGGTGACCATCCTTACATGTCGGCCGGTCCCTTTGGGACCGACACGGCTTCTCACCCTCCACCAGCCACCGCTGTCACCATCGCAGTGATCCGGCTGATCACTAGGGAAGTTTCCTACACCCTTTCTCATTCTTTCATAGACATTGGGGATGATGTCCACATTTTTTTTTTTTTTTGAGGGGGGGGTGATCAGTTTTGTGATGTTGGTTGTTGGGTGTTTGTTTTTGGGTTATATTTGTGTTTTTTTTTTTTTTTTGCGTTGCTATTTTAGTATGTTGAGTCTTGTGTTTAGTTTTATGTGTCTTGTTTAGGGTTTGTGTGATGATTATCGTAGTGTCATATGTTATCTGTCTATTTGTAGGGTATTTTTTTTTCTGTTTCGGTTCATTGGGAGTTCCCGGTTTTGGTTTGTTTCGGTTGTAGGATTGTTTTGGTAGTTATGTGCGTGATGCTATTCAAGGATCCCTTTAGACCATGAATATTTTTAGAAAAACATAGTATAAATCGAAGGAAGATCGAAGTAGGTCGTTAGATGCTCGGAATTTCATTGGATAGTGGGAGGCAGTGAATCACCTGCAGGATACTAGAAACCAATTCTCGACTAGCCTATCCTTTCCCTTTCATATGATCTCAGGGTATGCTAGCTCCGAACCCAGGCTTACAGATCCAATGACAGTGAGAACTATAAACACTAAAGTGATGAGACACCATAGAAAAAGAGGATTGCCTTCGAGCCCCAAATATATATATATATAAACAAAAACAAAAACAAATATGAACAGAATAAGTGGGATCTTCCTGTCGGAATCAGGGCACGATCAGGGGCCTTTTAAAGCTAATGCCCTAAGCTAAGCGTGAAGTCATTGAAACTCCTTGCTGTTGCATGGGACAGAGGATGGAAGTTTCCACAGCTTAGGGCCCTTAGGTTTAATTGAGTGTTCGGGGTGAAGTTCGAGGGGAACTGAATGCCCAGTGCCTTTAACCAACTGGTGGGGAGCCACCAACAAATCCCCGCTACAGGAACACTCAACATAAACTTACGGGCACTAGTTTTTCTTTCATGAGTAGGTATGTTAAGTGAATAAAAATGGTGCGTTCTTATCCTTCTGTAGTTAGACGCTTCTAAATAGGTGGGTTGAATTCAAGTTTAAGGGTATCATAATCGAGTTATACGCTAGGGATCATGTATCAAATGCACATAGGCTCCTTGGGAATGGCTATTGAAAACTTAGGAGGTTGAGTCACTTGTCAACTGAATCATGTATAGCTGAATTCCTTCGAAAGTCAAACATCCTAATGGATCCTCTGAAATTTGAGTGAAGAGGCAAGATTTGTAAGTCGGTCCATTTTGATCCTTCTTCGAGCAACATGGGCATCATAATCATGGCATCGAGTTTAGTATGTTAGGTTCTTGTGTATCGAGTTTGGAGTCGGTTTCTTGCTTGGGGACAAGCAAGAGGTTAAGTTTGGGGGTGTGATGAGTGCCTAAAACACTTATATTATACTCGCGTCCGCTTTATGTTTTTAGTTTATTTTACATTTAAATAAGCGCATTATAGCCCAATATCTAATTTCTAGATTTTTTTGTAAATTACAGGTGAAGTAGGTGGTTTTTGGCAATTTGGAGCTGAAAAAAAGTAGGAGAAAAAGCGCATAGCATTATTAGTTCCCAGATCCTTAATGACATAGCATTCATAACACGGTCAGCAGAGAAAAAGTCAACCGTAACTCAAATGTCCTTAGCGTCATAGCGTCGCGGCGTCGCCAGCGATTCACATAAATCATAAAAAGCAATGGGGCCTAATTAGGGCATCGAAAGAGCGTGTGGTAGACACGGAAGCAGAGGAAGCGACAACTCGAATCATTTGAAAAGACAATGTTCTTGTATTTTTCTTTTCTCATAAATGACGGATGATTTATAGAATGATGCATATATTCAGTTCTACTATGTTCTAGATCGGTTTCTAGGGTTTTGTGAACCACAATCTCAATTGAATGGTTAATGCTTAAACTTATTTTATTACATTTGTTATGATTTGCATCGATCTTCTCTATATTTATTAGTTCATATTCATGAGTGATATCGTGACTTGATGGCATGATCTTCTTTGAGTATCAGGATCGAGAGATGGGACTCTTAGGGATCTGAATAGGTAACCCTTAGTTCATCGGTAAATAGGGAATGTCCAGATTCCGAGAGTGTAGATGGGGTTCGAACATTTTAGAGCGTTTGAGATGTGGGTCGGGCGGAGATGCGCAACCCTCTTGGTGAGATAAAATAGGATGTACCTTGAAAGGGTATCTCGTCGTGATCAATGAGTCATCGAGAAATCATTAATAGGCGAATGTAACTCCTCTAGATAATAATCCGTCAAAGTGGCGAGGAGACAAATCCTAGTCTTTGAGAGAGGTAGTGCAGTTAATTTAGCTTTATTTTAATTACATCGTTAGTTAGATGAAATTAGTTTAAGTCCGAGATAATATTATAAGGCCCGATTCGATGTGAGAGCATACTCACGTGGATGTCGTACTTAGGTAAGCTATATTACTTGATACGGCCATTGCACTTATGCATATAGGCCTTCATCATTTTTACATCAAATATCCTTTGCATACGATGAAATCGTGCCCTCATTCCCTACCGCTGAATGATCGACTACGACCCGGTGATGGGCGAATTGACCTCGATCGACCCAAACTAAGCGGTCAGGCAATGTATCATTTGTCAATCAGGAGCATGAGAAAAAATGATAAGCTCCTACAATCAGCCTCGGACAAAGCAGAATAAGTTGCATTTCTTCGTCTAAGCAAGGGTGGAGGACAGAGAGCGATTGGCCGTAGACCCCTTGGAATCAATATGCCTAAACGGGCCGGATAAATCCACATATGTTAGTTCCCTCATATCCGGTGCGGAGAAGGAACAAATACAACATGTTTTGCTCCGTAATATGGATGTATTCGCACAGACTCCCTTTCGAACATGGGTGACGGTAACCCCCGTACATACCTCTCACTTAATGGAATGTCATCCACCCAGTTTGACCAGTTAAATGGGAATGTGAGCGTTTCCACCCCAGACCGATATCGAGGTTGTGGGCGAATTGGATAACATGTTGAAAACTGGTGAGGAGATAAAGTATCGGAATGGATGGTCGTGTGGTAGTAGTCTAGAAAAGGAGAAAAATGGAGATTATTAGTGGGTACACGAGTTTCAGCGAGCATGCCGAGAAAAGACGACTGCGTAAAAATGGATAGACCAGATTGTTGATGCGTTGACTGGGCATGGGATGTTGTCATTCCTGGATGCCTTCTTTGAATATCATCAAATACCCATGCATTCGCCAAAATCACGAAAAAAGCGGCCTTCATCACGCGGGTGTTCTGACACAATGTGTGTCGTTTGCTTAAAGAATGTTGACGTCGAGAGGTTAGTGGCAGAGCATGTTGGTAAAGTCTAAAGGCGGCGGACCATATTGAAACGCTAGAGGAAGCACCCGAGACTCCTGCAGTACGGTGAAGCTGATCCCTCGAAAGTGTGCCTTGGTGGTCTCGGGCCGATTCTTGGGTTTCATGGTGACTCAGTGAGGGATAGAAGCCAACCCCGCTCAGCTTAAAGCTATTTTGGATTCCCCGACTCCTGCTTCTAGAAAGGGGGTACAATAGTTGACTGGTCGGTTGGCCGCCTTGGGGCGGTTCATCTCTCGGTTTACAAACCATCTAAAGTCGTTCTTTGTTACTCTCAAATGGGTCAACCAGGCCGGGTGGAATGAGGAATGTGATGAAGCCCTTAAAGCTATCAAAAAAGTATCTTATAGAACCTCCAGTCCTTGCTTGCCCTAAAGCCGGTGAAACACTCTTCGTATACTTGGTAGTTTTAATATCTCGTGTGTTGCCTTGTTGAGAAGATGAGTATAGAAAACAAGGCCATTATTTTTCATCGGCAGGCTAGACAAGCTTCGATACAACCACCTCGAGCAGGCAGCATTAGCCTCCGGTATGAGAAGCTCCACCCATGCTTTAAACACCCCCATTGTTGTGCTAGCAGGCCTTCCTCTTCTAAGCACAATTCTAGCGACATTGGAGGATGGCTGTAAGGCGATTGAATTGAAGCGGGTAGTGTCAATATAAGCGAATTGGCTAAAATGACAAGTTAAGCAGATTTTCTAGCAGAAATTCCCCAATCCAAAATGAGCCTACGACTTTTATGAAGCTGAGTGGACCCTTAATGTAGAGCTGGGGCATCTCGTGGCCGAATTGACATCGATTCTGACTTAAATCTCCATTTGGGGAAGAAAATTGAGCAGGCTATCATTTAAGCAGCCTCCAACTTGTAAATCGGAATATGGGGCCATCCTAAATGAGATTAGACCGGTAGCTATTGTTGCGATAAACCGGTTCGATTCTCGGTGGTGGTGGGACCCAGTAGAAGAATATGAGTCGAGACCACAGAAATGGCAAAGTATATATCCTGGTTAAGCAGCGGCTTGGGCATCTTTTCAGCTTGGAGCTCAGACATCCCGAAACATATTAGAAGCGGACTAGCCCCTTAGCCCGCCGTGGATTGCTTTTCATCCGATGACATAAACGGTGTTCACGCTTATCTATTATCATCAGTTGATTCTTCACCAGGTAAAATCCGGTGGGCCCGAGATCTCCGCTTCCTGGATGGACTGCAGTCGATATATCAACAAGGAGAACTCCCAAGCGAAGACAAAGCTCACAAGATCCAAATCCGGTCGGCGGGTTCTCTTTGGTTAATGGTATTGTTTAAGCGATCCATGACAGTATACCTAAAATGCCAACCTCTGAGCAGGGAACCCGATATGTATTCGCCGAACTGCATGAGAGGATATGTGGTAATCATCCAGGCGACAGAATATTGACACACAGAGCCCACACTCATGGGTATTACTAGCTAACCATGAGATATGACGCCGCTAACTACATATGAAAGTGTGATCGATGCCAACGACTAGCCCCTGTCTTGAGATCACCAGCTTAGGATTTAATTTCCATCATGAGCCCTTAGCCTTTCGCTCAATGGGGAATTGACATAATCGGGCCACTCCCTACCGCCTTGACTCAGAAAAAAATATTGCTAGTAGCCACTAATTATTTCAACAAGTGGATAGAGGTCGAGGCTTTCGCATCAATTAAAGATAAGGATGTCACTCAGTTAATCTGGAAGAATATTGTATGCTGGTTTAGTATCTTACGTCAATTGTATCGAATAAGACTCAATTTGATAATAAGACATACGAACCGCCGGGAATTAAAGATAAATAATCTATACTCCACTCCAGCGGTATTAAACGACGGCTGACTAAGCGAAGCTTATAATAAAACCTGATGGCCTTGTAAAGAAATGAGTGGAGCTCGACTAAAGGCAAGTAGATTGGATGAACCCGGGGTACTTTGGGCTACTTGAGCGATGGCAGTAGACCAAGCGAGCATATCCTTCGCTCATTTTATGGGATGGAAGCTATAGTCCCAATAGAAATCGGTATGCCTAAACCCCGGTGATATGCAGGAGTCGAACTCTTTGAATACGTGATGAAGACACAGACATAGCGGGAGCCAATTGCAAGGTGGTGGCGTGTGGTGCTTTCGATCACAGAGGCTATAGAGCTATCTATGATTTCGTGAAACCCCGAATGTTTTGTGGGGACACAGTCTTAAGAAAAGTTTTCGAGGAACCCTTGGTAGATCCATCAGCGGAAGAAGTTCGACAAGCGGGAGGGATCGTATATTGTAACACGGGTCGGCGAATCTGGATCGTATGCATTAGATAAACTAGACGGGACGCCTGTACCTAGAATGTGGAATGTTATGCACCTCAAAAGGTACTATCAATAAAGAATGATTCAATTTCTAACTGTGTTCCCATCTCAATTTTTCATTACAAAGCCCGGGTAAGGTTGGCGATCTGCAGGCCCGGTATGGTTGATCTTGTTAGTGCATAACAAAGCTCGGATAGGTTGATGTCCCTCTTAGACCAGTATGATTGATGCCTAGCTGGTTCATAACAAAGCCCGGATAAGGTTGATGTCCTATCGGCCCAGAATGGTTGATGCCCCACTGGTTCATTACAAAGCCCGGGTAAGGTTGATGTCTTACCGGCCTAGTATGGTTAATGCCAGTTAGTTCATTACAAAGCCCGGGTAAGGTTGATGTCTTACCGGCCTAGTATGGTTAATGCCAGTTAGTTCATTACAAAGCCCGGGTAAGGTTGATGTCCTACTGGTCTAGTATGGTTGATGCCTAGCTGGTTCATTACAAAGTCCTGGTAAGGTTGACGTCATACCGGCCCAGTATGGTTGATGCCCAGCTGTTACATCACAAAGCCCGGGTAAGGAAGTGATAGAAGAGGGGCTAATGAACCTTGCTTACTAGAGTGTTCATCCGGAACTGATCTATGTCCTACTCAAGGTACATCTTTTCTTGCATTAAATTAATTATGTGATTAGGTAAATAAAACAACCGTCGGATTCAGCAAATAACACATGCTTTATTACTGAGAACAACACATGCTTTATTATTGAGCTTGGTTTCAAAACAACAAAAACTGGGGCGGAAAAACATGGGTGAAGGAACAAGGCTCAACGAGCAATCACAAAATACAACCCGAACATCAGTAACCCTCTCTCCCTCCTCTCACGGATTTACTCTAAGGAAAAAAGCAATTCAGATTACTCGTGACCTCGGCGTGGAGAGATGCTGCTTAGCCTCACTATTATCAGTCTCGGGAGCTGCGGCGAGGCCTCCTCTTTGGCGCATTCGTCAGCTTCCTGGGACGAACATCGATGGGCGCCGAAGCCGGCGGGAATGACACCCGAGGGCGTGGGGTTAATAAAGAACTCTGGAGATAACGGCTTAGACGTGTCCGGCATCCCGTCTGGAACCTCTAGTTGACTTCCACAAATATTGTGTGCAAAAGCACAACAACCATACCCATAGTTGAAAATCACGTCGAAGCCCTCCTCGTAAGCCTCCTCAAAGGCCTTTTTCTCTTTAAGGGCCTCTGCCCGGATAGAGGACACTTCATCCTTACAAGTCAGGGTTAAAAGTAGAGACTCTTCGTTGGCGAAGCGAGCCCCAGCCACGTCTTCCCTTGGCTCGCCCAGCCTCCTCTGTTGCCGGGGCATTTTGGACCCTAACCTTTCGGACTCCACCTTTGGCACTCCTTGCCGCGTCGGCATCATGGGCCATCGAGGCATCATAGGCGGCGGCATCTCTCTCTGCACGGCTCGGGCCATCTTTTCACGCTTTTCGTTGGCCTCATTCTCCAGCGCCCCGGGAGCTTGACTCCCTTAAGGCTAGGAGCACTCGGCGCCGCATTGGTCGGCTTGACGGATTGGAATGAGCGCAACCTCTCCACATCCCTCGGTAGTGGCCCGGAACTCGATCTTTGGTAGTCATGTTCTAGATAGCCTGTAGCTTCTTGAAAGAGCAGCGTTAGAATAAAGTAATGGCTCGGGTGATCTTTAGAGCAGTGCATAGTAGTTGTGAACATACCGACTCCGTCCCGGTTGGATAAAGTTGGATCGCATTAGCATGCCGTCTTGACCACATGCTTGACGCTCTTCTGAGCATAGAGCGAGGATGGGGTATATTCTTCACCACTTCCCTCGCTCGCCTGACTACCGACATAGAAGTAGTGCCGGATATAGTGTTCCATTTGGGCGGTGAGGATTTGCCCACAGCAAGCAAGTCTATTCATGAGGTTTTTTGAATCCATCGATGAGATATACATGAAATACATGAAGGATAATAATTAGAACCATCATATTTGTCGTGTAACGTCCTAAAAATAGCATTTTCGTTTTATTGTTTTACTTTATAACATTTTCTGCTATTATAAAATTTTATTTTATTTATTCGATATTTTATTGGTTTTAAGTGATAAAAATAAAGGTTTTTAAAGTGAGAATTCGCATAGTGAATTAGTGTACCCAAATTAAGCCTATTAGTTTAATGATATGTTTGAGTATAACCTGAGTAAATTTGAATTTTGAATTTAAATGCTAAGAAAATATATATATATATATATATATATATAATTATCAAATGAGGACTCAAATGTCATAAATGAAGAAGAGTATATATTAAAGTAGAAATGTGATAAGTTGTTGTGAAAATGAAATAGAAATGAAGGACTTTAATACAAAAATGGGAAATTAAGTCAAAAATACCTTTAACCAAACATGGTCTTGTGCATGAAAATGAGATAAGACCAAATCTTGTCTTGTAAAGGGGGAAGAACACGTTTTGGTTTTGGGAGAGCTTAGGGCTACGGTGCTTGTGAGGGATGAAGCCAAATTTGGTTTGATTTACTCCGTTTTGTTCAAAGTTCTATGTGATCGAAAGGAAGAAGGAAGAAGAAAGCTGTAGTGAAGATCGAAGATCAGGTTAGGAACCCTCTAACTCCCTCTTTGACTGTGTTTGGGTTTGGTAAAACCCTAATTTTGTATATATATGTTTGAGTTAGAGTTCAAGCAACCTTTTTGCTTTGATTAGAATTGGTTTTGAGGAATTTTTTTGTATAAAGGAAATGTTGGGGTTTTAGGGGAGATGCTGCCAAAAATTTTCCAAAACCCATGTTTTTATTTTGGCCATAACTTGGCCATTACTTATCCAAATTGAGTGATTAAATTTTTGGGTAAACTGGACTTCTAGGAGAACAATTTTCTTGAAATAAGTGTATTTGGATTTGGACCCTATTGGACCAAGAAATACGTCAAAGTGAAGCTCTGTTTTCGGGCAAATTCTAGTTCTGGTTTGGTACAATTTTGGTGTTTTGGTACAATTTTGGTATTTAGGCCATAAGTTGAGTTTCACTCATCCAACTTGAGTGATTCAAATTTTTAGGTAAACTCGACTTCTAGGAGAACAAATTTCTTTGAAATAAGTGTATTCAAATTTAGACCCTATTATACCCAGAAATTCATCTAAGTGGAGCTCTGTTTACAGGAAAATTTTGGTTATGTTTTAAAAATATAGTAGTCCCAGTTATTTAGAATATATCTTGAGTTTCGGTGCTCCGAATTGGATGATTCCAATTTTTGAATAAAATAAATTTATAGAGGAATAATGGACTTGAAGGAAGTTGGGTAAAATATGATTCATTTGTTCCCAAAAAATTTTACAAGTGAAAGTGTATTGGGTAGAAATCAACCTTAACCAAAAACACTAGCATGCACGACTGATACTTTGTAAGACTAGAAATTCACGGAAAAATGGCAAAATCGCAATTTCGATTTACAAATTGTTAATTTTAGTTAAAAATCAGATTTATTCTCTGAATCTCGGATGTGAAGCGAGTTTCAGTTGGAATCGTCTCGCGGCTCCCTAGCCCTAGTACGTCAAATTTCGTTTGAATTAGAGACAATCGGAGTTGACCGAGGCATCACATTTTGGTCTTGGTAAAAACGATTTTCGATCTTGACAAGTCACATATAACACGTAATCATGTATGCATAAATTGGTATGAGTAAGAAATAATGAAAATGGTGACCGAAATAGTCTTAGAATGTCCAAAAGCCCAGGAAAAAGAAGGACATGACGATCATTTTGGAATTTGTTTTAAATGAGCTAAATGACAAAATTCTGAATAGTAACCATCTCCTTCATTAAACTAAAAGCAAAAAAAAAAGTGAAGGAAAGAGGGGACTTACAGTAGGTTCAAAAATGGCGTTTTAGAGAGAGAGTCTTTGACTTCTCTCTAAGTTTTCGACAAATCCGACCGTCGGCAGTCTTCGGGACAAGAAGGAAAGCTGCTCTACGCGGAGAGGGCTTCGCGTGGGTACCGGATTTAGGGAGTTTCCTCAAACTCCGTGAGGTAGGGGTTTCTCCCTACTTGGGTTTTATTCATTCTTTAAGTACTTTGTCGATGTTTGAGCTGAATGAGGCCGTGAGGGGCCGTTTGATCGGTCCCAAAACTTGGGACAGATTGATATTTTGAAACCACATAATGGAGCGGCCAGTAATTGTCCATGGGTGATTCAGGTGGATTAATTATGCATTGTGTGTTGATGCATGTATTGATTGGAATGAAATTTGAAATGGCGAGTAGAGCAGGTTGATAAGTGAGCCGATGATTTGTATTTTCGAGAATAGTAGCAGGGTTTCACATATTCAGCTTGATGTTCTGAAAATAATTTTTATGAATTAATATGTTTGGTCGAGTAATTTAAGTAGAGTTGCTTGTGTTTGATCATTAGCCGCGAAAAAGGCTAATTTAGTGTGATGAAATGAGAAGTACATAACATGATTGTGTGATTTAATTTTTATGTGAATATATGCATTATGATATATTTGCATGTGTTATAGTAATGGAATTGGCATCATGCATTCCATATGCCTTTAGGACACCTAGGGCGGTGAGTGAGTGCATGAGATTAGTCTAAAAATGGTTTAGTTAGTCTAAAATTGATAATTATCGGAGGGTAGTCCATCTTAGGTAAATATCAATCGTCGAGGCAGCTGATTGATATACATCGGATTAGTCCATAAATAATATCAATCGTGGCGGAAGTAGCCCCAGAATTGATATATATACATCAGGAGGGTTGTCCACAAACAAATAAACATAATCCTCATACGAGGCTTAGGCGAGTGTGGGGAGTCGATGGTGCGAGATGATCAGTTAGACATTCAAAGTAGGATCATGCATTTGCTTGAATGTGTGTTTATTTAGACATTCTGCTTGCACTTAGGTGGAGAGTAGCCCACTTAGGGTAGTTCCACTACTGAGCATTAGCTCCTGCAATAGAGGGATACTATTTTGCAGTCACGGGGGCGTGCGAGGAGACGGCTCGATCTAGGCGAGTTTGTGAAAATAGGGTTGTGGCTTGATGATTTTTATCATGCATTAGAATTCTCTAATTTTAATATATGTGTTGTATAAAATCAAAACATTTTGAACTCTTAGAACTATTGGATATAGTTGGATTCATAGTTGGTATGTTTATGGGTGTGTTTATGGGCCCCGAGTAGCGTTTTACTCATGTTGTGATTATATTGGACTATTTGGGACATGTTTCATCTGGTGTTGTATTTGGGTGAGCTCATGCAAGGGGCTACGCCGATTTTCTGAAGTGGCGTCGGGTGGCTTGACATCCCACTTGTATTCAGCGGGTTGACGGGATCGGACTTCGAGGTTTGGGCGTCACGGCAGTATCGAGCTTAAGGTATCACAGAATACCTAGGGAGCTTGGGTTTGGGTATCGATCGCCACTTGGGTGGTTAGATGTAGAGTATAGGTATATGAAAACCTAGAGATTGAGGATTTGGGCTTAGGGCATAGTTGAGTAAGAACGTCACACTAGGTGTGGTTCGATATGGAGTTTAGGTATGAGATTACCTAGGAAATCACGGGACAAAACTAGGACACCGCATGCATGTGTTGGTATGTTTTGTGTGATTGGATTTTGTGAAGTGTGCTTGCATGCTTGGTTGTGCATAACATGAATTGTTAGGTGTTTTGTGATTGAAATTATATGATTGATATGTTGGTTGATAGCATAGGAGGAAGTGTGGAAAATTTTGGAGTTTACAGCATGTAAACTAGAACAAAGGAAATAAAAGAAATAAATTTTACTAAATTTATTTGGTTTAAGGACACATGAGGAGAAAATTTTTTTTTACAGTGTAAAGCTGGAAAAAGAAAATAAAGAAAATAAATTTTATAAAATTTATTTAGTTATGAGTGAAGAAAATAATATTTTTGGATTTTACAAGGTGGAAAAGCCCAGAAGAAAAGTGAAAGAAAACGAAATTTTTATAAATTTATTTGAGTATTACGAATGAGAAAAAAATAGGTATATGTTCTTTTTGTAATTTCCAGCAACTGAAATGAAAAAAAGGAAACGAAAAAAAAGAAAAAATGTTGGTGCGAGGTGGAAATGGGCTCTTGCCCCAGGTGTGTTGTGACAAGGGCTAGGCAGGCAGGCGCGGTCTTGTGGCACGGCGGCGGGGCGCGTGGCACGGCAGGCGCGCGAGGCGCGGGGCTCATGGGCGCGGGCCGTGACCCAGGCGCCTGGCCTGTATGGCCCCTTCCAGGCTCATGAGAGCGCGGCGAGCTCGGGCGTGCGCGGTGCCGGGCTGGTGTGGCACAGGCGTCTTCTTTGGGGCGACGAGTGTGCACTCGGTGCGCTCGGCTGTTTTGACCACAGTTTCGGCTTCAGTCTTGTTCCTGAGTCAATTTTTGGGGAAATTTTTTTTGAAAAAAAAAATAAAAAAAAATATATATATATATAACTAACTATATATATATATTTGAAAAAATCAAATGGGAATTGAACAAAATTTTCAAAAAAAAAAAAAAAAAAATAAAATTTTCAAAAAATGAAATTTTGTTGATCAAAATGATTTGTTTAAAATGAAATGATTGCCTTGCATTGCTTATAAATCTGGGGACTTGGTATATATGCTGTGATTTTGTGTATGATTGTCTCGAGGTTTATGCCTTCGAGATCGCATTGTATTTAACCGCCATTTTAATTGTGTAGATGGCTGCAGAGGACTCCAGGGCTGGGCGCCCACTCCGGTACCGGGTCAAGCACCACGACACTCGCCACCGCCTGCATTTGATCGCCAGCTCACAGTCAGAAAATGCAAATGTCGCCATCTCAGCATAAGCAGGTAGTCGTGGGAGGTCCTAGTAACCTCCGTGAGATTTCCAGCCACCCTTCACCTCCGAAGGGACATTCACTGTGGGGAGGAGACCCGATGGTGGCGGCACCATTGGTTTATGCAGATCGAGAACTGCATCGAGGCTACTGAGATCACCTCCGATACTTCCACTCAGATCGTTAGCTCGCATTCCGCCCGAGGGCGAGGCCCCGGTATGGTGGAGAGATGGCTAGGGACCCCCTGTGAGACTTAGAGGTTATGACACGGGCAGAGTTTCTCGTGAGTCGCTCACGGGTAAGTACTTTCCGTAGACTGCGAGGCATGCGAAGGCTCAGAGTTCCTGCGGAGCCAGCTGTGTGGGCGACGACTATGATGGACTACGTGGCTAGATTCATAGAGTTAGCCCGATTTGCTGGTGATTACGCGGCCACCGACCTGGCTAAGGTGAGGAGATTCGAGAATGGACTAAAGTTGTCCATTCATAGGATTGCAGGACCTCTGGGCTGTGGAGCAGGACCCATGGTCGGGACGTACCGACCATAGAGAGAGAGATGGAGGATGTCGAGCACTCTGACGCGAGTGTTAAAGGGTAAGAGGAAGGACACACTCTTCTTCCGTCAGAAAAAGGCAAAGAGCTTCTGGGCTCACGAGGGTTCCAAAGCTGCGCCATTCGCTGTGGACAAATGAGAGTTGCCGGTCAGCGACGCATGGTGTGCTACCATTATCGCCACTCGACACATGAGACGAGATTGCCCCTCGTAGACGTGGATCCCAGTGTTTTGGGATAGCACGCCCCAAGCCAAGAAAGGGCAGATAGAGATGATACAAGACGTTCCTCCAATGCACGGCACAAAGCCGAGGGAGCGCCTCGGCTGTGGAGCTACGCGGCACCCCCACATTTCGCAGCCCGAGAGGCCAAAAGTAATGGGTAGGCAGGACGAGGCCCATACGTGACATCCCGGGGTCCAAAGTGGTCGTGTCTACGCCGCCACAATCGCAGCCGTCAGCAGACGTACCCAATTATACAGTGGTACGCTTTTTGCTATCTCACCCATGGGCTGGGGAGTGTTATTTGATTTTGGGTGCTCGCATTCATTCATCACGTGACCGCTTATGATCGAGCCTGGGCTTGGAGGTCGAGACCCAGAGGAGCTCGCCAGTTCTCCCTAAGGACAGTGGCGAGAATGGGATGATATGTCGAGGTTGCGAAATGGAGATCTCGGACTCTACCACGGGATCCCAGGATCATGGACATGTCGAGTTCGATGTCATCTTCGGGGGATGGATTGGTCGACAATTTATGTGGTCGCTATCGATCAAGGGAGCGCAGAGGTTACCGCCTCACACGCCAGATCTTCGGCATCAAGTGGGTATTTCGTGGAGACAAACATGACATTTTACCCTGACAAGAGATAATGAAACTACAGTGTCGTGGACGCTTACGGGTTGGCTAGCGAGAGCCTTTACCTCGGGAGGACGAGGAGAGACCAGACTTAGACCTACCTCGAGTGGTTTGCGAGTATGTGGATGTTTTTCTAGATGAGCTACCTGGACTACCTCCACATAGAGATGTAGACTTCGGTATCGAGTTACACCCTGGTACTTCACCCATCTCTATGACTCCGCATAGGATGGCACCCAGCTTGAGTTGCAGAAATCCCTCAGTCCAGCCTGGCAGAGCTATCGGACAGTGGGGTTCATAAAGACCGAGCACTTCATCGTGGGCGCCCTGCCTGCTTGAAGAAGAAGACAAGACCCTTCGACCGCATTGACTACGTACGCTGAACAGGTTACGATCAAGAATCTAGCACTAATACCGAGGATTGGCTATTCGTTTGATCGCTTGAGAGGAGAGCGCGGCCTACCCAAGATAGACCTTCGCACGTTACCATCGTACTTGAGGTTAGGGATACAGATATCCCTAAGACGCTAGACGCGCGGGCACTTTGAGTTTACTTCGCGATGCCCGGATCGACTTAATGCGCCAAGAAAGATTCATGGATCTCATGCAGATATTCCAACCCTAGTTTAGATCGCTTTGTCGTAGTCTTCGTGGATACATTCGATCTACTCCCGCCGTAGTGGGCATGAGGTTACTGAGGGATCGTTTTACGCTGGCTGAGAGACCATCGTACCGTACGCTGCTCATATGATTAGTGCCCAAAAGTGCTATTTCAACCCTATTTATTATAGGTTTTGAGTGCTTTTGTATACTAATTCATTCTAATTAATCCCAATTTATACATTGTTGTCCCTACTATTTTAATGATCACATTTTATGGCAAATTTTTGCGCTTTTTGCTACCTAATTATGCCGAAATTGTCGAACATCCAGTTAATCTAAGAATTCTAGTCAAACTTAGCATTTCAAATCAAAGATCAGAAGGAAAGAAAGAGCAAAATGTGAAGAAAACACCACCGCAGAAAACATTCCGCGAGCACCGCCTCACTCTCCTTCCGGCACCTGCCTCCTCCGCAGCTATTCCTCGCTGAATTCTTCACCTTTTGTTACAATTTTTGGTTTTTCTCCTTTCTACCCTTGTTGTAATTCATTTATGTTTGGATTGTATGGTATTTCACTTAGTTTGTAAGGCTACATAAGCCATTTTATACACCGCTGAGACGAATTTTTGTCAGAAATAAAAATTAGGCTCGCTCCCGTTTTCCTTTTCTCCCCTTTTCTTCTAAGAATAAACACACCTCCGAGGATGACAACCTCGTGAGAGGGATGGTCAAGTTAGTCGCTTTTCCTCCTCAAGAGGAGGGCCGGGTTAGGCTCGAGGTGACCCGCGGTCTCCGCTTTTAACGCACATTTATGGCTGTTTACGTCTCGCTTCACTTAGGTTAAAATCTTTTTAAGCATGCTCTTTAATGTGTATTTGGCAAGTTTTTCGGGTTCAATGGATACTTCACCAGATCCATTGAGGCTCTGCTAGCTGTCTCCCGGCTAGTTATCAGGAGTAGGGTTTTCGAGATGTGTTTTCACCGTTAGGAACATTTATGCCCACTTAATGCTATGTTTCGTGCTGGAAAATCATAGGGTTTAGCTTTTAAAGCAATGAAGATCCGGCTCGGGAAAATGGACTAGAGTATGTCATCCTCCCAACGCCGGAGGAATAAATACCCGGACATGTTGGTTACCTTAGAACCCTCCTAAACCAAAGGGCCCGAGACTTCAAGGAGTCTCTATTTTACATTTTACTTTATTTAAATTTCGCCTTGCAAACCACCAACCCCCCTCGCTTACCCAAACCTTAAAATCCAAAATTTAATTCACCATTTTTTACACTTAAATCATTTGTATGAAGAAACCCATCCCCGTGTTCGACCCTAGACCGCCATATCGCAGCAGTTCGACTACCGCAGCAGGGAGGGAGTATAGGAAACAAATTTGTTGATTCCGATCACCCCATCAGGCACGACCAAATTTACGCTCGTCAAGCGATGGTGCCAAGGCATATGATGATTGGTTTAACACTTGTGATCCCCTACCACAAGCCTCGTGAATTTTTCCTTTATCGTTCACCGTCGGCTTTTTAGTTCATTTCACTATATAAAAAAAAAAAGGGGTGCAAAGTAGATCTGTTGGGTTTCCTTCTTTGTCATGTGAATCCATTTTCGTTGATCAAAAATTCTAAGGCAAGCAGTTCAGGTTCCAGGGGAAAATTGACTGAGAGAAAATGGAACCACCACATGAAGAGCAATACAGCCAGGAGAGTAACCCTAGGGCATATATGACACGAGGGAACTATAGGAACCTCACATGGCAAAACTGCAGAACCCCGAGAGAAATCCAAACCCATATAGCTCCATGAGGGAATATGAGACCAATGGATGAGTGCACCCCGGGCTATACTGTTCCTCAACTTATATACCTTCCCGCTTCCCCACATTTTACCTCAACTTCCCAAAGAAGAACAACCACCACCCTTATCCCCTCAAGGACGTGCCATCCCTAATTGGAGCAAACAAGGGACAATTTACGTGGTGATAATACGGCAGTTGAATGCTCAAAGTTAATAGGGAAATCGAGACAAAGGAGAGCTCCCTAACAAGGAATCGATGGGGTTTCAAAGCGAAATTGGATCGAAATTGACATCCCAGAATCCATCTCAAAGCTCACCAATCGCTTTTGTTCATCAAGAGGAGGAGAATTCCTCGAGGAAGAGTGCTCGACCGACACTATTGTGGGTGAACAAAGCTCAATTGCAACTTCAGAGGAATTGAAAGAGGAACTCAGGAGAAAAATCCTCCCGAGGGAACTACAAGCAGGCCCACAATTATGTGAATATGGGCCATGGAAAAGGAGAGGTAAAGAAGAAACCTCCCCAATGCCGACCGAGGAGGTAATGGAAAGGAAGAAATGGAAGAGCCCCTTCGGGCTCACTACCAAAGCCACCAACAACTCCATTACAAGAAGACTCCTCGACTCCGCCTCATATCGCCTGGCATGCCCGCAGCACAATCCACACCAAAAGCACCCACCACAAAGGCCACCCCATCACTGCTTGTGTTGCAAAACATTAGGAAATTAGTGGCCTCTGTACAAAATTTGGCCACTACATCAAAGACAGTATAGCCTTTCTACATCGCATGGCACGGCTGGTTCTGGTGCTCTGCCTGGCTCGAAAGACCTCGAATCTCGCATTTCTAAGCTCCCCCACTTTTGTTTTAATTTTTCTTGTTTTGTTTTATTTTATCGTGCCTATTTTTGATTTCAAGTAATTTTTCTTCTTAGGTTTTATCTAATTTTTTAGTTAATTTATGTTTTTAAATTAATTTTTGCTTTTCGCAATTGTTCCTAATTTTTCTGTGTTAATTTTTGCAGCCATAAGGGTAAATTTCAAGATAAATGCAAATTTCAAACCCTGAATCAAGCAAATCTAAGAAGCAGAGCAAAGAGAATTTTCGCGAACAATAGCTTAAAATTTCGCAATTGTAGCGAATGAAAATTCGGGCTATATAGCTTAAAATTAAGCACAATTTTCGCTAGCTAGTTAGTAACCTCAGAAGCACTGTGGCAAAATTGCAAATGTTGTTCTTTTTCTTTTTTTTTTTTTTTAATTATTTAAAAACGTTTGTTTTTTTATATATATTATTTTATTTCCAAAAAAAAATAAAAATTTATTTTTTATTTTTATTTTTATTTATGATATATTATTTCATTTCAAAAACAAAAAAATTTTTTTTTTGTCTCTCAAAAAATAGAGCAATAAATAAAAAAAAAAAAATTTTTTTTAAAAATGTTTTTAGTTTTTATTTTTATTATTATATTATATTATTTTATTTATCCTATTAATTATTTTATTTGATTTTTCAAAAAAAAATTAATAAATCAAAAAATCAAAAATTTCGCTAGTTAATGCAATTTTTCGCTTAGTTTAAAAATTTTCGCTGAAATTTCAATGAAAATTTCACAACAATGAAATTTTTCGCTATTAGCCCTACTTTTCGTTTCTCCAAATTTTTGTTTACCATAACTTTTCATCCGAACCCGTTTCTTGAAAGGTTCTCTTGCACCGCTGGAAAGCTGTAGAAAGTGGAACTGAATATGGCCATAAAGAACATTTTGAGATTATTCTGAAAGTGGAATCTTAAAATGCTCAACCGTCACTTTTTCCTCTCTTTTCTTCTCCTAACTTGTTTATTTGAAGCCCAAACGGAGTGAATAAGGTGTCGATGAAAAGCTTGCGAAGTTTTCTATCCAGAAATGATCACATCTCATCAAGGAGGTAACACTTCCTTCTCTAATTTTCCAATCCGAGCCCCATTTTGGACACCGAGATGTTTGGGTTGGGGGGGAGAGTTAGCAAAGAAAGTGGCTTTTGCATTTATGTTTTGTTATTATTTTGTGTAAGCTCATTTTGTGATGTTCTGTGGCTTGTTGGGTTCTCTTTCTATAAAGTTGTTATACCATACAGCTTACTTTTTCAAAATCTGGACCCATTTTGCAATCAAAATTTTTTTTGTGGTTTTGCCTAACCTGCAAAGTGGAAAATTTAAACTTTGTCCAATTCTATTGATGCTAGATTGGTTCCATGCTTGGTTGAGTGAATGATTAGTTGAATTCTTATTGATTTCGACCTTTTTTCCTCCACCTTTAGCCTAACCACACCGAAGACATTAGGTTTCAATGATAGTTTAAAACTCGCGCAACCTCTCTTTACTTTGCATAACCTACCCTAGTTTCATTGACCGCCTTTAATAGGTTAAGGACCCCCGTGGAAAAAGAAAAAGAAGTAAAAAGAAAAAGATATGAAAAAGAAAAAGAAAAAGAAAAGAAAAGAATAAAAAATCGCAACGCTTTGCCTCAAACCAGAGTAACGGTCCGAGGGGTATATGTCTAAAGCCTTAAAGCCCTAAGTGTCTCTAAACCTTCACCGGGTCGGGAGGATGGGGGTGAGTTTAGCAAGTTGTAGGTGCCGGAGTCTCGAAATCACCAAGTCCCGGGTGAAACTCGGCGAGTTTCCAGGGTCGAGCATCCTATGACTCGTGCCCTAAGCCCACCGGGTCGAGTCACCCAGATCCCGTTACATGGACTCTGTGAGGTTTCCATTCTCAGCATTGCACCCCTACAACGCAAAAAGAATTGTGGAATAAGAGGTGGGTCCTGATCTATTTAGTTGGTTAGCATGCTAGGTCGTGGTAGTAGCTAGGTTGGGAGAGTGTGCTTTAGCGTTTTTATCATTGAGCTAATCAAATAAACACTTAGATTTCGTGGAAGTTTCTGGTTGATTCACCAAGAAGGAGGCTCATTTAATACCAATTTTGTATGGTATTCATTCCCTCATGATAGTTATTGGACACGCTGATGATTCTTACTAGGTTGTAAAGACCACTTCATTCACAACCTTTTGAAATATACTTTGCGGAACGCGTTTTGCGTTATTTTGTATCGCTAGAGTGTTCTCTCTTTCTTTCTTTCTTTCTTTCTTTCTTACCGCTAAGGGACTAATAATGTGTAGGTCAGGAGCGATTAGCGCCCAAAAAGTGCTATTTCAAAACCCTATTTATTATAGGTTTTGAGTGCTTTTTGTATACTAATCATTCTAATTAATCCAATTTACACATTAAGGTCCCTACTATTTTAATGATCACATTTTATGGCAAATTTTGCAGTTTTTGCTACCTAATTATGCCGAAATTGTTGAGTCGATCCAAGCACGAAGAATTCTAGTCAAACTTAGCATTTCAAATCAAAAGATCAGGAAGGCGAAAGAAGGTTAAAATGCCGAAGAAAACACCACCGCAGAAAAACACCCCGAGCACCTGCTCTCACTCCCCTCCTTCCCAAGTACCGCTCCTCCGCAGCTATTCCCGCTTTGACGCCTGCACTTTTGTTACAATTTTTGGTTTTTCTCCTTTCTACCCTCTGTAATCACTTATGTCTGGATTGCATGGTATTTCACTTAGTTTGTAAGGCTACATAAGCCATTTTGTATACACTGTTGGGGGACGAATTTTTTCACAGAAATAAAATTAGGGCTCGCCTCCCGTTCTTCCTTTCTCCCTTTTCTTTCCTTTTCCCTACTAGCCTAAAACACACCTCTCGAGGATGACAACTCGCAGGTCGCAGTCGTGGCTTAGGCCGCTTCCTCCTGGAAGAGGAGGGTCACGGGCTAGGTTCGAGGTAACTCATGGTCTCCGCTTTTAACACACGCATTTATGGTTGTTACGCTCCCGTCTCACTTAGGTTAAAATCTTTAAGCGTGCCTCTTTAATGTGTATTTGGTAAGTTCGTTCAATGGATACTTCACTGCCTGAATCCATCGAGCTCAAGAAGGTTCCCGCTAGCTATCGGGAGTGGTTTTTTGAGATTTGTTTTCACTATTAGGAACATTTATGCCCATTTAAAATGCTATGTTTCAAAGTGGGTAACCATAATTAGTTTTGTGAAGAATGAAGATCCGGCTCGAAATGACTATATGTCATCCTCCTCACGAGGTAGAATAAATAATTCGTGGACATGTCAAGCTACCTTAGAACCCTAAAACCAAAGGGGTCATTCGAGACTTCTCAAGGAGTTCTATTTTTACATTTTACTTTTTATTTAAATTTCAGTTTGCAAACCACCAACCTCGCTTATACCTAAACCTTAAAATCCAAATTTAATTCACCATTTTTTAGCTCAGCCTTAAATCATTTCAGACGGGTTAAAACCCATTCCCGTGCTGCTCACCCTAGACCGTTATATAAAATATAAGAGGCTGACTACCAAGTAGTTAGGAGGAAAGTATAGGAAATAAATTTGTTGGATTCCATCAACACCCTATCATAGTGGGCACTAATCAGCAAGTGCGAGTTTTGGCCACTGAGGTGAGATTTTGGGACACGTGGTGTCGCATCGGGAGAGTGTCGGCCGACCCAGAGAAGGTCGAGGCATATCGTGGGAGAGCTCTCAAGCCCGCCTCAGATACGTAGTTTCTCGGGATCGCCGGGTATTACAGAGATCACCGTGAGATTCTCCAGATAGCAGCACCTATGACTAGGTCAATCTCTAAGGAGGTCAAGTTTGATTGGGATGACTGACACGGAGGCATTCCAGGAGTTGAAGAGGAGACTTACTTTGTACTCTCCCATTCAGTTCCTTAGCAGGGTATGGTACACAAATTGTATTGTGATGCTCTGAGCCTGACTGGATGTGTTTCATAGTCCCAGAGGGTAGTAGCTTGGTGGTTCCTCGTCGCCTGAAGAATCACAAGGTAATTAATTCCAACATGCACATATGAGTTTGAGGCCGTAGTCTTCATTTCTTTGAAGATTCAAGGCGCCACTACTTATACTAAGGCGAGGAGTTCGATACCTGCACTACAAAAAAGTCCGTATTTTCACGCAAATGGGACCTCAATATGAGGCAACGCAGGTGGATGGATTTTCTAGAGGATTATGATTTCACATTGCAATACTATCCCAGAAGGGGCAAATGTGGCTGATGCACCCTACCAAGTCACAAGAGCGCCAATAGTATAGCTTCCTTATGCCATATGTTTAATCGCTGGACAAATTGGGGCTACGAGATAAATGAGCAAGATCGTGGTGTACCTGGGAGTTTAGTGGCTACAATCGCCTGTGAATAATAGTTAATGAGTCCAAGGGCGTGGACGTAGAGATAGTGTCCATCGTGACCGAGTACGCCGTGCACGTGGACGCAGGGTCGGACCGTTCACGATGGTAGTCTCGATAGGGACGTAGTGGTTCTGGCTGAACCGGGATTGAGAGATTCCTCATAAAGGGAGTTCATCGCTTCTCCATTTGCTTGTAGGCATCCGTGTGTGCGGCACGGAAGATGCAATGCCGTGATCTCGCCGCCGCATTATCGAGTGGGATTTAAGAGACACGTAGGGGACTCTCGTTTCGACGATGTCTCACATGTCGCCAAAGCGCGCCGAAAGCACCGTAAGCCGCAGGTTAAGGCCGAGCACCGTGGCCGCCAGGCTACTTCAGCCATACCTGAGGGCCTGCAGGAAGTGGGAAGCACGTCACGATGGACTTTAGACCCACTTGCCACTAAAAGACAAGGGGGTAAAGCATGACGTGGTACTGGTGATGTTCATCCCGCCACGGTCCCAAGACATTTTCTAAATTGCAAGGATGACCTTCGCCTCGAGAGATCTCCGCCTGCTATACATTCGAGAGATAGAACCCATTACATGGAGTACCATGATCCATAGTGCCTGATAGGACCCGAGGTTTACGCACACCCCGAAGAGTTTCCAAAAGGCTACGCGCACACCTACCGACAAATGAGTACAAATGCTCCACCGTATAGATGGTCGTTGATGACTACTATATGTATTAGAGGACAAATGCCACGAGCATGCTGCCTGATCATAAGGGTACTGGAGGTTAGGCTTGCTCCTATGGGTCTCGCCACAAGAACAAATATCAGCGAGTATACGATTTCACCGTGATGCAGGCAATCAGACGGGGAGGCCATGTGTGTCACCATTATGTCGACCGAGGTGGGAGAGAGCTCCATCACCGGTCCCGATCTGATTTGGGGAGATGGCCCTTCGAGAAGGCGAGCTTGATACTCGACAAATAGTTTTCACGCCGTAGTCGGCGTAAGAGCTATGCCGATGTGAGAGCTTGTAAGTCATCCATTTTCAGTCCATTTTCCGATTGATTTCTATCTAAAAAGACTGATTTATGTGCGTAAATGTTGAATAATCTCACCAAACTCTATGGGCAATATAAAAATCACATGAAGGAGGATATTGCGCAAAAGGAGCGTAAATCGTCAATAGGAATGACACGATCGGGTCAATGATGTTGCAAATGTGAAGAGTTCTACCAGCAAGAGGTGGCATCTATCGTAGCGACGCTGACAATGACTTCAAAGAACGATAACATACGCAACCCGGCAAACCCGCCGCGATATTAAGGCAACCTGGCGAAGAACGAAAGGTGTGTCTTCAACGTAACCCAAGTCGCAACCATAAATTAATGAAGAACAAGATATGATGTCGCAACACAATTTCGAGGTCGCAACGTAATCAAGGCCGAAGGGACATGGAGGTCGTGGACACCGGTCAGGTTTACATAAGATTTTCAAGAGACTGAACATAGAGGTCGCGACGTCATTCAGTGGTCGCGACATCAGTTGCAAAGAACTAAGGTCGCGATGTCATTTAGTGGTCGCGACATCAGTTGCAAAGAACTAAGGTCGCGACGTCATTCAGTGGTCGTGACATCAGTTGCAAAGAATTAAGGTCGCGACGTCATTCAGTGGTTGTGACATCAGTTGCAAAGAATGAAGGTCGCGACATCATTTTACTTCGCCGCGACTTCGTGATCCAAGATGCTAAAGGCAAGTCATACCAAATAAAATCTTCTGCGACGTAGCTGAGACAACTGAGGTCGCGATAAAGAATCAAGGTCGCGACATTAACAACCAAATGGGCTGCATAATTCAAACCCACACGATGCAAAATGGGTTAGGGCCCAACTTTAACCCTATAAATACGCTAGAAATGCTACTAAAGGAAAGCAACTCATTACCAAAAAGAGAGATCTGAAGAAATGTACAAGTCTTATTTTGAATTTCTTTCTTTTGTTTGTTTTTATTTTAGATTAGTTTGTTATTTCGTTTAAATTTGATCCCTAGATTAGTCAAGAAGTATGTCAATGCACTTATTTCTTTCAAATATCACTGATTGGTCTGACTCTACAATTTTGGAATTCGATTTCCGCTTCGATTTATTAGCTGGTTTTCTTGACCAAAGAAGTCATCGTAGGGTGTAATCTAGTGATTTAGAAACCCGCCTATCGAATAGACTCGTTGTCGAAATTATCTTTCCATAAATTTATTAGAAGCCATTGAACCATCGCCTTGTAAATCTACTCATTTGCCAGCATTCAGAATCGATCCCAATGTAAGCGCCTTATACCCATAATAGTGACTGGTCTCCCACACTGATTTCTAGGAGGCCTTCGCAGTGACACAGAAGTGGGCAACCCGAGAGTGATGAACAATTTCAAGGGTATGATCCGATAATGGTGATCTAATGAGTTTCACCTAAACCATAAATCCTCTTCTCTACTTGAAATCGAGAATGAGTTGAATGATTTATCCATTTAAATAGTTATAGAAGTTCACTCGATCTCACAAAGACGCTCAACCCGTGTTAAGTATGATCTAATCACAAAGGATGAATCGCTCCAATTTAGAGGAAGAGAAACTAGTGAAAGTGTAACCCATGCTATACCTATGTCTTAGAGCAAAGGTTTACAATTCCATTGCCTTGCATAAGTATTGAAAAAGAAAAATATCCAGAACAAGGCAACCCAGATTAAAAGTAGTTATCTAATCCTCTGTCTTCGAAAGAATCAGGGAAGATTAGATGATGAAAAGTGCAGTAAGGAGAGATCCAACTGCACTACCTTATTCCTTGGACAGGTTTAAATCATGGTCTGGCGAAGCAAAGTTACAGTAGTCTCAGAATTGATTGTCTACAATTAGCAAGACTTCTAAATGTCCCTGATGTAACTAATCATTCGAATTTGTTATTTTAGATTTTCATTTTTAATTCATTTTGTTATTAAGTCACTTTTCTTAGTTTTTATTATTTTTAAGATTTGTTAAGAATATTTCCAAATCGTCTATCAAAGTCCAAATAAAGATGTAGTTCGAGTAGTCAGGGTAGTTGATTGAGAATTCTTAAGATCTCTGTGGGATCGATATCTGGACTTAAATCCAATTTACTACTTGTTCGACCTGTACACTTGTAGCATCCTGGATCAAAACTAGAAAGAAATTGATTTACTCTTAAGAAAACCGCTTTTAATCAGTACAATAGATGAGAAACACAACAAACAAGTTTCATGGCATTATTGCCGGGATTAGATAATAGTCCCTGGGGTAATAACGCTATAAATTCAGATAGGTGATTTGGTCCATCACTCAAAAAGAGGTGAACAAGCTGGGCGCCGTCACGGATCAAAGAATTCGTGAATCAATATTCACTAAAAAGCAAATACTAGTTCAATGACATAATTTATAAAAAGAAAACTATAAAATTTGTAAAAATATGATTCAACAAAGATAGTTTAGCAATCTAATTAAATTTTTGTAGAGCTTTTTCATATGTTAAATACAATTTTCGTATCACCGACCCATTTGATCTCGCATTATAATTCAGGAGTTAATTCATGCATTTGCAGTTGTGGAGCTAAATTGTTGCCAGTTAGACACCGAGATCGAAAGAACACTTAGAGGACTAAGAAAGGTTGAAGTGTAGAAATACAGATGGCAGACTAAAGATCGACTCGGCAAATAACTGAAGAACTCAGGGAAGTACCTCAAGAGCGAGACACTACGGAGGACTTCCCGAGACCAAGAACTAAGACGAATACTCGCCAGCTGAGATGTACCACGATAGATGCTACCACTTCAGCTCAAGCCACTTAATCACCATGGTTCGTAACCAATTCATAGGTCACCCCTCCTAAGATCCCAACGAACACTGACCGCCTTCGAGAGCCCACAATACAGCTAAAATCAATGGTGTGAACGGTTATTAAGCCTCAGTTGTTTCCATTCTCTTTAAGAGATATACCGCATCATGGTTCGACTCCACTACCATATGAACTGCTTAATACATGGGAAGAGTCGATGAGTTTACTGGTCGCATTCTTTCCCTCCAACCCTTACTTCTGAACGAAGAGGAGATTACCACTTTCAAACAAGGGGAAGACGAGAGTCCAGACACCGCTGGGGAGATACAAGAGGCCAGCCAAGAGATGTCCCATGCACGGGATAGACCAAGACACAAATGGACATCTTCTACCACTCCATGAATTATACCTCAAAAGGTATAATAGATGCACCATGCATGGAGCATTCAAGAAGTTAAGAAAGTGTACAAGATAGTCGGGACGAGATCTGGCTAGGTGCAACATGATAATTCCTTCAACTCGTGGAGCACAGAGAGCCAAAGAAATGGAATGATCAGCCTGAACAAGACGTCCGCTAATGAGGCTGCCGGATGCATCGATGCACTATTGATGTGAATGCACCTCGCAAATGAGACAGAGTAAAGGAAAGAGTATGAAGAGTAAATAATGCGTCGAGGCGTAGTCAAGAGAAGCCTTCATGTACTGAGGAGGCTAACTATTTGAACAAGCAGAGAGCATATCATTTCAAGCCTAATCCCAACCTGCCAACCCATTATACCCCAGCATTAAGGAACCATGAGAATTTCTCTTATGGTGGAGGAGCACAACGCGTCCCAAGATCTGGGCAAAATTTTCAGCAGGGGTATACTCCACCAAGGTTCCAAAGAATAAAGAATGTGGAGAGGGCGAAATGAATATCAGTGGTCAAAAGGCTCAGACCTTTAGCATCCAATGTCGCAGCTCATGGGGAAAAATAGAAAGTCGTTGAACTTCCATGAACAAAAGTTTCGCAATCAGCTTCTAAATACCAATTCTCAAATTTTTCAGACAACCACCAATGCCTCTCTCAAGAACCTAGAGACACAACAAGGCAACCTGGTCCCGACCTCGCAGACCAAATTAAAGATGCTTTTCCCAAAGTGATTAATGAAGAAAAATCTGGGGCAAGACTGCATGGCAAGGCAAAATTAAGAAGTGGGAAAGAATTAGAAAAGGAAAAGTCGAGAAAGACGAAGGCAATGCGTGAGAGAAGGGAAGCCTAGAAAATGCTGAAATACTAGAGAAAGAAAGCAAGGAGGTGGTAACAAAGAAGAAGAAAGAAGTGTGCGCACAAAGCCCATGAGGTTTCCCATGCGCCGTCGCAGTCCCATTCCCGCAGAGACTACAAACATGATGTAGGAGCGTCGCAAGGCTTTTGAAAATTTTCCAAAAGTTGGAGATAAGCATGCCATTCATTGTATGGTAACTCAAATGCCACTTTATGCCAAATTCTCAAGGAAATTTTGATAAGAAGAAGATTCAAGATAAGGAGTATAACTGACCGCCACTCAGCGGCAAGTCGATAAAGAAGAATTTACTCGTAGAAGATGAAAGACCTAGAAGCTCTTACAATTCCTGCACCATCGGGAGGATTTGAAATTCAGCGCTCTTGTGACTAGGCAGATAAACTTAATGCCATTATCTCGTTGCAAAGAAGTCTGAAGTCAGAGCTTACCCCACTCATCATACTTCAGTCAGCGTATAGAACAATGGCGAAACCTAAGGAGTCAATAAGATGTGCTCATGGCGTATGGGGGAAATCTGTTTCTTCCCGTCGACTTTACATCCCGGACATCAAGAAGATTCACAAGTCCCTCCTCGCTGCCAGGAAGGCCATTCCTAGCAACCTGAGCCGCTGTAGCCAGATATGCGTATGGTGCCTCACTCCACATTTTATAAGAGGCAAATCGACTAATATCCCAAAGTCTGGAAGAATTTAGACAATGATAGGGAAGATTATGCAGAGATGATGTCCATCTCAACAACTCGATCATATTATGATTGTAATGCTCAACTTCCTATCAATGAAATGCTCACAACTCCAGATTCAAGGTGTTAATTCATTTTCCACATCGGCTGCACTCTACTGGGCAAGGTTTCGAGTCTTAAAACAAAACAAAGAATGACAATGAGATATTAATGAAGAGAAGGAATTTCATCAAGAGACCAACGCAGTATATTATCTTTAAAGAGTCTGCCGTCATTCCTGAAGATGCTTACTGAGCTAACAACAAGGAGTAAGCTGCTGATTATCTCTCGTTAGACTCAAGATGTCAAGAATGGTTAACAAAATTTTGGGAAGAATTATCGAGTCGATCGTCGTCCATAGATGAATTAAAGGGTATCACCACAATATGCAGCTGCACACAAAATACTACCGGAGGAAAAACGCAAAACCATTCGCTGAATATCAAAGAAGACTGAATCCTAAAGAAAGAAGTAGTCGAAGTGAAGTGCCTAAATGGTTGAATGTCAGGTTTTATATGCAATCTTTGATGCCCTGGTTAGCCTACCCATGTGGTTCCAAAGAAAGGTGGGTTCACTGGATTCGAAATGAAAGCAATGAGTTAACTTAACAAAGAATCTGGATAAAGATGCAGAGTATGTATCGACACTGGTTTAACACAATAACCAAAGAGCAACATTTCCATTGTCCGTCGACTAAATGTCTGACAAGTTAGCGTGACACCTCATTTTGTTTCGATAGTATTCCATTATAACCAGATTGCCATCAAGACCTCGAGGACCGTGAGAAACTACATCTTCACATTCATGGCACCTTGTCGGGAGAGATGCTATCAGTCAGGTAATGCTCCACATCTTTCGAGGTGTGCATGACAACCATAGAAACGATTATTTGGTAGCCGCGAGATTTTTATGGATGACTTCACAAAGATATGGATCCAGCTTGAGCATTGTCTAAACAACCTCGAAATGCGTCAGCAAGATGTGCGACACAGTAGCCTTAACCAGTGGCGCTATCTGCCGGTAATTGTATGCGGTTGCTCGGTCAGTAAAATTTCTCGCTACGGACTAGAAGCAATCTAACTGTGTTGGTTTGATTATCAGACTCTTGGCAATCAATCCACACATAGCAAAGGATAAGGAGTTTTCAGCATGTCGATTTGACAGAGATTCATCAAAGACTTCTCAAAATAAATGTAATTCATTATGTATTAATCCAGAAAGACACAAAGTTTAGTTTACGACTTCCCGCAAGGCACCATGAAGAAATCAAGACTAGAGACTAGTCTGCGCTTAATCGATCATGACACGAAAAAACATGGATCAGATAACCAAATGATGATTTTGTAATGTGAGTCGTATTTGGGGCAAAGAAAAGCAGCATATCTGCAGCCTATATACTACGCGCAATGTAACCTTCACCCAATCAAAACTATTCAGTCCATTTAAAGTGATGCAACCATAGTTTGCTTGTGAGAAATTCAGGCCATAAAGCATTTTGGGATCCATATTATCATTCACACCGACCACATGCAAAAGAACTAAATATTTGATGCCTAAAAATAAGCCAAAACCAAGACTGATAAGAGCAAGGTTAAATGCATTGGCAAGAGTTTATTCAGGGTAATTAAAGATAAGAAGGGCTGTGACAATGTGATAGCTGATCACTATTGTCCAGAGAGAGAGGCAAAGAAACAAAGTGGAGAGGAGGAGGCAAATTAACAGAGAACTTTCCACGAAAGCAAATCGCTTAAATTATCACCAACTCCTGTAGGCGTCGATATTTGAATTACTTGGCTTGTGGAGAGTGTCCAATTCAAATGCTACCAATGTAAAAGAAAGTCGAATCGACAGTGTGTATTACATCCTCGATGAATCATATTTAAAAGAGGGAACATATTGATTATAAGAAGATGTACAAAGTGAACAATGCAAAATTTTGAATGAATGCCATGCATCACCATACGGGACATTTTTCCAGAGAAGAATAGTCATAAGATACCCAATCAGGATTTATTGGTCAACATTCTTCAGAGATCAAATATAATGGTCAAATTATGTAGATGCCAAAAAGATTGGAAATATCCGGCGCGAAATGTAAATGCCCATACGAGGCATATTGGTAGTGCAAATTTTTTATGTATGGGGATAAGATTTTATGGGACCCTTCCACCATCATTTGGAAACTTGTATATCTTGCTAGCCGTGGATTATGTTCCTAAATGGGTGAAGCAATAACTTGTCAAGGAATGGCCTTAACACGGTTGAGTTTCTTGCAAAAGAACATTTTGAGCATATTCGGAACACCCAAGACTATCATCAGTGACGGGGGAAGGCACTTTGCAAACAAAATATTTGCAAAGCTCATGAGCAGGTATGGGATCAAACATATAATGAGCCTAGCGTATCATCCCCAGACTAATGGACAAGCAGAAATTTCCAATAGGGAGATTAAAAGGATCTTGGAAAAGACTGTAAGTTCAAGCAGGAAAGATTGGTCTTCCAAACTAGATGATGCACTTTGGGCTTACAGGACTGCATTCAAAACTTCCATTGGGATGTCCCCAGACAGAGTGGTCTTTGGCAAACCATGTCACCTCCCTCTTGAGCTGGAATACAAAGCCATGTGGGCCATCAAGAAGGCGAACCCCGATTTCAAAATTGCAAAGGAAGAGATTGCTCCAATTGAATGAACTAGAGGCCCGAGAAACAAAGCCTATGATAATGCTAGAATATCTGAGACGAAGACAAAGAAATGGCATGATCAGAAAGTTACGAGGAAAGAGTTGAGCATGGGATCAAGTTCGCTATTTAACTCAGAATTAAGATTATTTCGGGAAGTTGAAATCAAAATGGAGTGGACCATATACGGTGGTGTTCAAGTACTACCTTTAGACGGTAACACTCGGGAGCGATCTTTGGGAAGAATTCAAGGTTAATGGTCGGCGAAGCACTATCTCGGCGGGAGAAAGAAAAGGAAGAACTCGGTGGTGAATTAGAGAGAAGACGCTTAAAGCGACTAGTCCGACTAAGGACTCAAAGCGAGCTGACTCATGGGAGGCAACCCATATAGATTTTGCTTCTTTATATAGACTTTGTTGCTGAGTACTCTTTTGAATTTTTAGTTAGTCATGATTTGTTAGGAATTGCTAGGTTAGTATTTGATCAATTTAATCCTTTTGAAATTGTTACGAGTGTGCGTCACGAGAATCGAATGGCTCGGTGAGAAGGAACAAACTCGGGGCAATCGGCACTTCCACGGAAGAGCGACTTGAAAAGGGTACTCTTCCTCCACTACATAGAGTCTGTGAAAATTGAATAGAATACATGTTTGAATGAGTGTGGGAATGATTTAATGGATGCTAGAATGTGTAAATTAATAAGAACAGAAAGGCATCGATCATCAAATTTAGGGCAAGTGCGAGACTAAGTGTGACCCAGATTTTATGCTCGCAGCCAGAGAGAATTAGAGATCATAACTTAGTAAGTACTAAAGGAAGAACAGGGCACGAGTCGCGACAAAAGTTATGTCGCGACGAAATTAGTCGCGACAACTCAGCGCTATGTCATGAGTACTTGTTGACCAAATGGGAGTAAAATGCTAGATGTACATGGCTTTGAAGATAAATTGTCCCCACAAACTTACTTATGTCGCGACAAACAACATTTAGTCGCGACATAAGAGAAAAGTGTGCCAGCTGGGCAACTTTTAAATTTGCCCTAAATTTAATGACAACACATAATTGCGGCCTGAAATTTAAGTCGCGACAAGCGCAAATAAATGAAGTAATAAAGAGTCCACAGTAATAATTGAATTGAAATTGTTGAGAAACTCCCTCCACCACCATCTTCTTCCTTGAAGCAAATACAACTCTTAAATCTTACTTTACTCTCGGTTTTTTTCCAGTGCTGGAAACCTAGATCCAAAATTCTTCCTAAAAACCATCCAGATTTCTCAAATGGCCGAGACATGGCCTCATCCCAAATACGGCGAAATCATGGAAGAGTATACTCGGCCAGAGAGTTAAGTGAGGGAACCAACAAGGAGAGCACAACAGTCGGAACAACCGGAAGTTCAGCAGTTTCAATGTGAGAGAAAAGGGAAAGGCAGTAGCAAGAAGAGAAGACGAATTCGTATCGGGAAGAAGCTTTCTCCATCGGAAAATACTATCTTTGGTAAGGGATTTGTCGGAGAAAGAGGTTTATTGAATATCCCCTTTCAAGGAACTAATAGAACAAAGAGGTTGGGAAACACGCAAGCATCAAAGAATGCGGATCTGTGACAGTGGGAATTCTCTCCAACTTTGGTGGGGAGAAAGGATAATAACTCTGTTTATGTCGGAGGTTTAGGTCCGTATGGGCGAAACCATCAATGAAATGTATAGAATGGAAGGGCAGAAGCATGGATCCAAATACAAGAAGATAGTAGACAACCCTAACCGTGAGAAGATTGCAAGAAAGTTGACAGACGGTAAAGTGAAATGGGGTCAAGGAAGGGGAGAGCAAAAGACCATAAACAGGGGAGATTTGATAGAAGAGGCAAAGGTATGGTTTTATTTCCTGGCCTCTGTTATGGTTCCGACCAAGCATGTCTGCACGGTACGGGAACAAGAAGCAATCATTCTACATGCATCTTTGAAGGGAATTTAGAGCTTAATGCGGGAGGCGGTCATTGAAACTTCAAATAATGAGATACCATGAAGGGAATAAAGAGTTGATCCCTCGCTGACAACTATCACAAGGCTATGTTTGAGGGCTGGTGTGGGGAACAGGAAGAAGAAAAGTGCCCCAAGGTTTCACCACTAACCTTGACGGGAGTAAGCAAAGGGCCAAGGAATCAAAAGAAAAAAGGGGTTATAATAGAAGCAGATTCCAGAGAAGAAAATGAGAATGCAAGACAGAAAGAGGACACTCTTCTGGTTGTAGATAAAGAAGAAGAAGATCGAAGCACACCGAGAAAGGCAACTTTATGTTTGCGGAGGGACCAGAGAGAACAAGATGATAGAAGCCACATAAATTTCTCAGCACGGCCGGCTCTCCCCACATCGGGAACGGAGATTTGCAGGAACTGGTGAAGCTCAGGGAGCTTAGGGGAATAATCAAATAATGGAGATGCTCAATTCCATTCAGAAGAAAATGGAAGAAAGGGAAAGGAATGGAGCATCCAACAAAATTCGAGAGAGGGAAGTGTATGGGCGAAATTTGAAAGAGATCCAACAATGGGAAGAAGAAATGAACGAAGGGAAGAAGCGAGATGGAGATCTGGGGCATCAAGAGGAAAAATTCAAGAAATGGAAAGAGATCACGATCTACTAAAGAAATTCTGGTGAGCCATAGGTCATTTACAACAATCGAGTATGATCGTGATTCTCAACTCCTAAAACTCATAAAGGAAAGGGACGTATTTCGAATCGGGAAGCTAAAACTAAGGAGCGGATCAAGGATTCAAATTCCTCTACATGTCAATGTTCGATGACTTGAGAAGAGGATGAAGGAAGAGATCAAGAGCTTGATGACAAGATGCCTTCGAAGAAGAGTACGGCGAAATTTGGATTTGATCAATAATAATCTTTCCAAATTTTTAGGGAATCATGGCCCGAAATGGAGAACACAATGAACACATTGGGAAAAGACAGATGATCCCGAACAAAAGGTTGATCTCACCGGCAGAATTGATCCTTGAAGAGCAGGATAGAGAGGAGAATGACAAGAAGAAGAAGGCGAAATGAAGTTTCCCAATTCTCTCCCTAATTTGGCTACCCTTGATCTTTGGGTCCTCCCAACATCTTGTTTCCTCCCCAAAGAAAAAATAGATATTCCCATTGGTTATCCATCTCTCCTCACTTCATTTGTTATTCTAGCTCTTGCACAATCATGAATAAAATAAGAAAATTTGTTTGATGTTGTTTGAAGTTAAATTGTGTTGTTATTTTTTGCTTTAATTGTTAGAAGAATAACAGTAGGAATTAGCTCATGAATGAAAATGCTAGCATATCATAATCTAAGCTAGTTGAAGTAGTTTGATTAAGTAAGGTGAAAATTGCGGAATAAGAGAGCGAAATGACATATATTGAATTAAAACACAAATTGCATAATTGACTTGAATTTAGGCAGTGAGTCCAAGATAAAGGAAAGGTATACAATTGAATGAGCAAAATATATTTTTTGAGTTTGTAGTATAAGCAGTAAGCGAAAGAATTTGATGAACCTTAAATCATGTAACTCCTCATCAATGGAATTAGGTCAAAAGGACATCCTTAGGAATTGTCACGATTAATCAACGAATTCTAGAACTTGTTAGATTATTGATCAAGAAATCCTAGGTGATATAACTAACAAGAAATGATCTGCAGGCCATCCTTGGCGAAAAACGAGCCATTCTAGCCACCCTTATTTATATGTACATACACCTTAGTTCACAATTTGAGGCGAAACAATCCTTATCTTCAAAACAAGCCATTGGAAATCCCAACACATCCTAGATAATTAATCCTCCAGTAAAGAACCTATGATCATCCAAAAATTCAAAGAAGGAGGAAGAGATAAAGTTTGGGGGAGTATTTTTTTTGAGAACTAAAGAAGAAATACAAAAGGGTGAGAAAGATCTGCGGAGGATACAACGAAAGAAAGCTTAAAGGAAGAAGTTTTGTCTTGTGGCCTAACTCTTTTGAACAATTGAGTTCTTAGGGGTGTTTCAACACCTAGTACTAATGCCAGGCGGTATGGGGCTACTAACCCAAAGTTATTTAAAGTGTTAGAAGCCTAAAAAAATGAGAACATTGCATTATTCTGAAAATTATTGAAAAAAAAATTAAACAAAGTTCCAACGAGTGAAGTACAAATGAAATGGGAACGAACAATTTTTAAACGAAGAAATCAAAGAAGATACCCGAGGATGAAGTTTGGGGGAATCGATTAAAGTTGCAAGGAAAGAAGAATGACGAGTTAAGTAAAAAGGAGAAAGAGTAAAAGGTAATCTTAACCTAAAAAGTTCCGTCCATCCTACCGTGACCCCTGACGTTACAAACGAAGAACTGATTGATCTTGTGAGTTGGAATTACCTACATTAGTGGAGATCAATATGAACAACAAGCATATGGAATTTGAAAAAATCTTAGAGGATCAAAAGCGTGAAGGACCTCGGAGGGTTAAGCGGTTCACTAAGAAAGAGGAAGAGGACCAAGCCTACTTTTCAGCGGGATCAAGCTGGCTATCACATTTATAAAACAAATTCAACAATTTAGTTTTGTCTGTGGATTGAGTAATGATTAACCTTCATACGGACTTGAAGCTAGATATACATGAATGCAATTCTAGTCTTTCAATTAAATTGGTTTGTGCAAAACAATACGAGAGAAAAATGTCCTTTTGTTTGAGGACGAGCAAATCTTTCTTTTCTTTGGCAGGGACCGTAAATTTAAGTTCGGGAGTTTGATGAGCTTAAAAGTCATCCATTTTCAGTCCATTTTCCCGATTGATTTCTATCTAAAAGGCGATTTATGTCTGAGAAATGTTGAATAACTCTGGCTTGCTATCACGGCAGAAATTCAAGAAAGAGAGGATATTCTGCGGTAAAAGGAATGAAACTAGAGTGAATAGGAATGATACGGCCAGGCGAGATGATGTTACCTTGGGAGAAATGCACGAGGAAGAAAGGACCTGTTGTAGCGACGCCTTGACAATGATGAAGAATCACATCAAGGTCGCAACCACAAAACTCCAGTCGCGACATAAGGGCAACTGAAGGCAGAACGAGCAGGTCGCAACAGAAACTCCAAGTCAGGCAACCATAAATTAATGAAACAAGATATGATGTCGCAGCACAATTTAAATTCGACGAATTGAAAGGCGGCGGACATGGAAGTGCGTGACACGAATAGAAGTCGCTACATAAGATTTTCAAGAGACTAAACATAGAGGTCGCGACGTCATTCAGTGTTCGCGACATCAGTTGCAAAGAACTAAGGTCGCGACGTCATTCGATTGGTGGCGACATCGGTTCTACCGAGAAGAACTAAAAGGTCGCACGATGTCAATGATTAATTCGCGATATCGGTTACAAAGAATTAAGAGTCAGCGGCGTCATTCGGTGAATTGCGACATCGGTTACAAAGAATTAAAGGTCGCGGCGTCATTGGTCGTGCGCGACATGAGTTCTAAGGAATGGCGGTGTGACCTCGGATCCGAGAGATCTTAAAGCGAGTCGCGAATCAAATAAAAGCCTGCGGCGTCATTTGAGACAAGCTGGTGCGATAACAAAGAGATCAGGTCGCGACATTAAAACAAATGGACCCGGTGTCGGGAAATCCACAAGGAGGTGCATCAGTTAGAGACTGACTTGAACCTCATCTGTGCTGCGGAAGGAAAGCGACTCGGCTACCAAAGAGATCACGGGTAGGTGAAGGCTCTTGTATTTTAATTTTCTTTCTTTGTTTTGTTTTTATTTTAGATTAGTTTGTTATTTCGTTTAAATTTGATGCGGGCGTTAGGCATTAGAAGTGAATGAATTCACCTTCTTTCAGTCTTGCTGGTTAATGCGAATTCCGGACAAATTTTGGAACCAGTTTCAGTTTCCGATTCTGATGGTTTCTTGATCAGCAAGCCATTGTAGGGTGTAATCTAGTGATTTAGAAACCCAGTTTCCATTGAATAGACTCTGTTGTCAGAAATTATCTTTCATGCATAAATTTATTAGAATATATTGAACGATCAGTTTGTAAATCTACTTGCTGGTTTTGAGTATTCTGTAATTGATCCCAATGTAAGCGTCTTATACCCATAATAGGATTGTCTCATTGCTCTGATTTCTAGGAGGCCCTCTGAGTGACACAGAGAAGGCAATCCTGAGAGTGATGAACAATTTACAGAGGTATGCGAATCGATGTGGTGATCTAATGAGCTCACGTGAATTTAAATCGATAAATCCTCTTCTCACTTGAAATCGAATGAGTTGAATGATTTATCCATTTAAATAAGCAGAGAGTTCACCTGATTGTTTAAATCACAGTTCAATCCAGAGTGTTAACGAGGATGCAATCGAGGAAAGGATGAACTGTTCCAATTTAGAGGAAGAGAAACTAGTAAAGTGTAAACCCATGCTATACCTATGTCTTAGGAGCAAAGGTTTACAGTCCATGTTCTGGGTATGAAGTATTGAAAAAGAAAAATATCCCAAACAAGGCAACCCAGATTAAAATAGTTATCTAATCCTCTGTCTTCGAAAGAATCAGGGAAGATTAGATGATGAAAAGTGCAGTAAGAAGAGATCCAATTGCACTACCTTATTCCTTGGGCGGAGTTTTAAATGTGGTTCATGAAGCAAAGTTCTGAGTAGTGCGGGGAATTGATTGTTGTTCATGATAAGCGATTATTTTCAATGCTTCAGGATTTAATGAATGGCGTCCGATCTGAATTTGTTATTTTAGATTTTCATTTTTAATTCATTTTGATGTGCGACGTCGACCCTTAGAGTTCGAGGTTGGAGATCATGTCTTCTTGAAGGTGATGCCTAAGAGGGGCGTGGTCAGGTTCGGCAAGCGCGGGAAGCTATCAGGGGTTTGTGGACCTTCCGAGATACTCACAGAGGATAGGCAGTAGCGTGGGTTGGCGTTACCGCCCAGCATGTCAGGTGTCCACGAGGTATTTCACGTCTCCATGCTCCGAAAGTATACTCCAGATCCAGCTCATGTGGTGGATTGGGGGCATTTTGAGGTTGACACTGATGAGACCTTTGAGGAGGGACCAGTGTGCATTTTGGATAGTCATGATCCAGGTTTGCGACGCCGCGGGCGAGTGAGGCTAGTGAGGTGCCATAGAGACACTATGGGTAGAGGAGTCCGTGATGGGGCCTTTGAGGACACGATGCGGGCCACCTATCCCTTCTTGTTTAGGGATGAAGGTACGTGGTTTAGTCGTTTAAGATTCAAATGATTGTTTACATGCATGGTAGAGTGCACGTTGCATATGCATGTGAGTGATTGTAATTGTCCTAAATTTCGGGATGAAATTCCTTTTAAGGAGGGGAGAATGTAAGACTCGAGAAATTCCAATTTCTGGAAAAAGGGTAGAATCGTAATTTCGGTTACAAAATTGTTATTTCAGTTAAAAATCCGGAATTTATTCTCTAGATCTAGGATGATGAAACGAATTTCATCGTTGGAATCGTCTCGCGAAATCTAGCTAGCACGTAGAATTTCGTCGAATTCCGAGATAGTCGGAGTTGGCACGTTTTTTGAGGCATCACGTTTGGGTCTTGAGTAAAAAGCGATTTTGATCTTTGACGAAGTCACATATAACACGTACTCATGTGCCGTAAGTGGTAGAGTAAATGATGAAAATAGACGACGAAATAGTGTCGAATGTCAAAAGCTAGGAAAAAGAAGAGACATGACAGTCTTAGAATTGCTTTAAAACATTCATGGCAAATAAATAATAACCATCTCACCAGTGATGAACATTGAAAGATTTCTGATGGGATTCAAAATAGAGAACGAAGGAAAAAGAAGAAAGAAGGAAGGGCGATTGCTTTAGAGAGAGAGTCTATCTCTCAAGTTTTCGACAAATTCGATAGTCGGAGTCTTCGGGACAGAAGGAAAGGCTTGCTCTGCGGAAGGGCTTCGCGTGGGTACGGATTTAGGGAGTTTTCTCAAACTCAGAGTGAGGTGAGGTTTCTCCTACTTGGGTTTTCTTCATTCTTTAAGTACTTTGTCTATGTTTGAAATTTGAATGAGGCGGTAGGGGGCCGTTGGTCGATCCCAAAACTTGGGACAGGTGTCTATAATTTTGAAACCATAATCAGACGGCGTATTTGTCGGCCGTGATTCAGGTGGATTAATTGTACATTTGTGTGTTGATGCATGTATTGATTGGAATGAGGTTGGAAATGGCCGTGAAACCCGGGTTCAGTAAGTGAACCGATGATTTGTGATTTTTCGAGAATAGTAACCGAGGGTTTCACTATTCCCGAAACAGTGTTCTCAAAATAATTTTTATGAATTAATATGTTTGGTCGAGTAATTCAAGTAGAGTTGCTTGTGTTTGATCATTAGCCCACGTGAGCTAATTTTAGTGTGATGAAATGAGAAATTACATAACATGATTGTGTGATTTAATTTTTATGTGAATATATGCATTATGATATATTTGCATGTGTTATAGACTGTAATGGAATTGGCATCATGCATTCCATATGCCTTTGAGACACCCTAGGGTGGTAGGGAAGTGAGTGCATGAGATTAGTCTAAAGAAAATGGTTTCGGAGGGTAGTCTAAAGTGTGTTATCGGAGGGGTAGTCCACTTACTAAAAATAAAGAAATATCAATGTTGAGAAAGGCAGCCCAGTTGATATACATCGGAGTAGTCCATAAATAATATCAATGTCGTCGGAGGCGGCCCAGATTGATATATATATACATGGAGGGTTGTCCACAAACAAATAAACATAATAATCCTCATATGGGGCTTGGCGAGTGTGAAGTCGATGAGGACTCAGTGCAGATGATCGGTTAGACATTCAAGTAGGATCATGCATTTGCTTGAATGTGTGTTTATTTTAGACATTGCAGCGCATGAAGTAGCCCGCAGGGTGATTCCACTCGCGAGCATTAGCTCACCTGTCGAGGATACTATTTACGAGTTAAGGGGCGTGCGACGGCTGAATCCTAGGCGAGTTTGTGAAAATTAATTAATTCTTAACTTATATGCTGGGTTGTATTTTGATGATTTATACATGCATTAAATTCTCTAATTTTAATATATATGTTGTATAAGAGTAAAACCTTTGAACTCTTAGAACTATTGGATATAGTTGGATTCATAGTTGGTATGTTTTATGGGTATTGTTTATGGGCCCAAGTGGCCGTTTTACTCATGTTGTGATTATATTCAACTGTTTGGGACATGTTTCATACAGGTGTTGTATTTGGGTAGAGCTCCGTACAAGGCCGCGATTTTGAGTGGCGTCAGTAACTTTGACATCCACTTGTATTCCACGGGTTGACGGGTAGTCAACGGATCCCCGGGTTTGGGGCGTCACATACTTTTCTTTGTTTATGATGGACTAGGGGTTGGTGAGGAGGAAACCTAAGTAAGATCGGGATTCCAAGGATAGGAGTTAAGGAGCGACAACCTTTTTGGTTTGTTCTTCTCATTTCTTTTCTTATTGCAGCTTTGTATTGGATTTATCAAAAACCGAAATGATTTACATGGGAAAACTGCATGTGTGCTTTGTTTTTAACCATAAACAAATTTGTCTTAAGTGATTGGGAAATTGATTACAAATTGATTGCCATGAAAACTGCATGAGCATCAAAATGTGTTTATTAGGGTATATATGTATATACAATATTGTAATTTACTATGGCCCAATTATTAATGCCCTTAAAATGTTATCCATCATATTTGAGTTAGGATAGATTGGTATACCAATAAGGGTTAATGTGCGATGCCATGAGCAAAATGATTTATAATTGGCATAACGTCCAGAGTAGCCCGGCGGGGCAGTATTAGTAGTGTACACGAAATGAATTTGCAAATAACCAATCAATAGTTCAGCGGGACCGTACTGTGTTATCAAATGTTTTTTTTTATCGGCCTGCAGCCCAGCGGGATCGTGTCGGTGATTCCGTTATCCTATGCACCGGAAGTCATGGTTAAATTTGTTTAAGGGCAAACTTATAAGCAAATGTGTGAAATGCATAATTTGAGTTTTGAATAAAAAATTAACATATATATTGTTTATTGCATTGACCATTGAAAAGGTGTCAAAATGTTGTTTTCGAAAAGATAAATATTTTGTGTTTGATTGAAATGAGGATAGAAGTGCATAAAACCACTAAGCATGAAAATGCTTAGCGCGTATGTTTTATCACGCGTAGGTACCGAGTGAATAGGGGCAAGATCAAGGATCTTAGAGCTCAGAGTCATCGTCGAATCGTGCGGAGTATAAGTAAATGTTCTGTCTCATGCATACATTTCATTTCAAAGAAAAGATTATGTAATTGTTTTGCATTGCAAACAAAGATGTATAAATCTTCATGGAAGAGTATATTTTGACTTACATTTGAACATAATTTCTAATGTTTTGTAAATGATTTAAAAATGGCAAGAAATGTCATATTGTATAAATGTGGGAATTGAGGAAATGATGGGCTTACTACCATGATTGATGTATATTTTTACATATATAACGCATATTAGTAATGAAATCATATTTTCATACATACATAAATATGATTTAAATGGATATTAAATATCCCATCGAAAATAAGTATATGAAATGTGTTTTATAGATAAATGGATTTAGTAGTCCGCGTCCCTGAGTCCGATCCATGCCGACCATCGATGAATTGATCGGATTAACCAATTGAAGTTCACTTCAGTCATTATGTATTGAACATAAGCAAAAGCCTCAATAACCTTCGAAATATAATAAAAAGTTATACCAAACCCCATAGCTACTTGTACTAAAAAAACAAGTAAGCATAATTCCTCCTAGACAATAAAATATGTTGACATGAGGATGAACATATTTATAGTTATATCATCTGCAATCACCTGAATCTCGAGACATTCTTCGAACCAATCATAGACTTTATTGAGATAGGAAAACCAAGGGGGCTCCTCCTCTGAGAACCATATACAACCAATGTTTTAAAAATTGGACCAGTAGTCTAACCAGAAAAGTTACCAATTCACTGGTTGAATTGGTGGTCGAATCACGATTGAACTGGTGACATCACAAATAAATAAATTATATTTTAAAAATTAAAAATATATAATCTAATACTTATAATATCATTTATTTATTTTTATATAGTGTTATTAATATTTTAACTTTTATAAAATATAATATTATAATATTTAAATATAAAATCTATTGAAAATTTAAAAAATAACATTATATATTTACATTTATATTTGTGTTTTTTGAATTATGATATATAATGCTTTTTTTGTTAGAGTTATACAAAATTTCTTGTGTAGTCAAATGGTTAAGCTTTATCCCCCACCTATTTAAGGCTCAAGTTCAATCCAACAATGAATTTTTGGCAAGCCTCCCATTATCTACTAGTCTCAAATTGGAGAGCGACAAAGGTTCTTCATAAGCCTTCTTATACCCATGTTTTGAAGTTATTCATGCAACAAATAAAAGCAATAGTTGTGAGAGTGAGCAGGGGTATTTGAATCTTTCAATTCCCTTGGGACCATTCGGGTCACCTGGTTCGCTAGTTTGACCGGCGGTTTTCCCGATTTGATGCCGGTTAAGTTGGATGCCTGGCCTAACAAGCAAATCGGACCGGAAAAAGGGTTGGTCGACTATTCGATCAGTCTGACCGACCGATCAGGTCCGATTTTTAAAACATTGCATGAAATCACCATTTCCATTGCTTTCTTCCTTATATTTGAGTTTTCTTTACCAATAAAGTGGTTTCTTTTGCACCGATCCGGGTTTACCTTTGTTTTTTTTTGTGTTTTTGTCATCGACCTATTGTGGTGTGTTTTATCATCAATTTGTTGCAGTGTGTTTTTCCACCGACTTGTTACAGTGTGTTTTTCCACCGACTTATTGCGACAGATATTTATGTCATTGACGATTAGTTTTTTTTTTTACAGTTCGAATGGCAAATAAGTTTATTTAAGCAAGTTTATTATTTGTATATGATGTGACTCAATTTTTTGTGATTTAGCATCCTAATAAGATTTGACGATTAGGAGCACTTGATTAAACAAAAATTCAGAGTTCAAATATTTGATTGAAAAAACAAATTTGAGACAGTAAAACAGAAAAAAATTGAAAAGTTGACACACTATTTATATAATTAATCCTTAATATTTTTATTTACGTCAAAATCAATATATTTTTAATCTTGGGCTGACCAAACTTAGACAAGGCCCACTGTGGATGTTGGATTATGTCAAAATTGGTAGAATTAGTGGGCCTTAGCTCGGCCCAAAGGATATAGAATATGGCTGGGGGCTCGATCAAGTGAAATAAGCCCACGATGAAGAGACCAATCCCAAATAATCATCCTAAGCGGCCTAAAAAAGGAAAAGAGTATAGCTGAGAAAAGGGCCAGCTTGAACCAAATAGGCTAGGTTCATTTGGGCCACAGGTCAAAACGGATCAAGTCAAAATGATTAATTTTTATTCGGGTCAGCTTTTGACTAGTCCAGCCCAGTTTTATGGAGATTGTGGGTTAAAACAGACTATAATATTAAAAAAAAAAAATGCTCAAATATGTTTTTTCCTAATTTTTTATTCTTCAAATAAAAAATAAAGAATACACAAGTAATTAACAATAATCGGTGATACACAAATAATAATTAACACATAAAATAATGGAGCTCAAACAATTTATTTAATAGAAGACAATAAACTGTATAAATAATAAAAGACACCAAATACATTTGCTTTAGAAGATATCGATAAGGTAATTACCATTTATTACCGTTACATGGTTGAGACTTGTAACTGCCTAACACCACTAAATGTGAAATATATTTTTTAAAATAATAAAAAATAGAGAATAACCAGCAAAGGAAAATAAGGATCGATTCCATGATTCCAATTTCCAAGTTACTCACTATCCCCACTAACCACATCATCAATCAACACAATCAATACCAATCTCTCACACCAAACTATTCGATTCCCTTTCACAACAACCTAAGGCTGAGTTTGGCTCACAAGAAAAAAAACATATTCCCTCAATTGATTTTGGTCTCCTATCCTTGAGTTTAGTTTGGAGTTTGGTCTTCTTCTCCTCCGACGGGAATAGTACATCATCGATAACTTGAATTGAAATATAGTTGTCGGTGTAAATATTGGGGTCAAATCAAGAGACGAGGACTGAGGAGTACCTAAAAGAAAACTGAAGATGGTGATGGCAAATAACGCAACAACGATCGGAGGGGATGCAGGGAGGAATGAGGGAAGAAGGGGATGGGAGAAGCCGTAGAGATGATCGACGGAGATGCAAGGATAAAGGAGGAAGAAGTGGTTGTTTTCAGATTTGGGATGAGGTTAGGGACCTAAGGGTTTAGAAAAAATGTATGAATAAATTATATATATATATATATATATATATATATATATATATATATACTCCTGCCTGCTCTTTGCTATATATATATATATATGTCCTTTTCAAAAAAATAATAAAACTTCGAGCCAATCGGGTTAGTAAGACCTAACCCGGATAAGAACAACGGGCTAGTCGGGTTGGGCTAATAGGCACAGGTTACATTAATGTAATTATCTTGAAGCGCAAAATATCGAGCCTGTGGCCCAGGCCTTAGGCTGTTTATATTCTGCTTTAAAAGGCATAGTTCATGGCATTGTTCTGCTGATATAAATAAAAATATTTGATAAAACAATAACCATCATGTATGGTTTGTCATAATAATATCATGCACTATATATAGAATATACTTAGAACAATTCTCTATGTTCTCAATCCTTTATTTAGAAATGAAGTTGCAACAAATTTATTCTAAATCAACTATCATCTTTAAAACAAATTCTCAAAAAATATTTTTCGTCTAAAATCAAAAGTGTTTCTGAAGTTAGAAAACTTTCTTCTTTTTTTCATTCTAAAAAATCATACTATGAAATAATTGCCAAATAAACATATCATTTTCCTCGGTTTGGGTGATCAAATGTGGAAAAAATAGAAGGAAAATACTAAAAGATTAATATTTAAATACTTTCCCTAATATTTTACTTAAAAAAGAATGAGAAAAATATAAACGAAAAGTAAGAGAAAATTTTATTAGACTTACACATCCACTTCATTCAAACTCTTTTTCACCAACTCTACTTTCAACTATGAAAATTTTAACATCAACCAAAGCTCACAAAATTTCTCTTAGAAGCTTCTTCATCATCTCTGTAAATTAATCATATGTTGTCATGGATGATGATTATTTTTATGCTTTGAAGCTTTATAAAGCAATAATTGATATGATTTTGTGTACAATTTCTAACTTGTTTGGGTTGATTCTGCTAAAACTTGTACTCTAAGAGTTCCGTCTTACAAATATTTCTATAAATGATATTATATTCTTAGAAAAATTTATCCTAAATGCTTCAACTTTTTCATGAACAATCAACTTTTTCTACTAGATGCCCACGCTCGATCACTTATTGACGCATAGAAGTTAGAACTGAAAATCTAAAGGTAATTGAGAACTATTTGATTGTATTTTTATACTTGTATTGGACTTGTAACAAATAAAACAAATTGAATCATTTTACTTTGCTATCATATAAACTTATAATGAAGAGTGACAAAAACTTACAATCAAAGGGTTGAAGCTTATGTAGTTATGTTTTATGAATATGAGACCATTCTTATTCCAATAAACTATTATTCAAACTATTTAGAGAGGCCAGTATCGAATGAAGGAAATTATGAATGACATGCAATGAATAGACTTACAATAATAGATAATTTAAGTTTTTTTCTTTTATAATCAACTATGCATGTGAGAAGATATATCTTTAAGATCAGTGAATAAACTTGAGGAATGGGTTATCTTAGAAATACTGCACGTAGTAATGAAGAGTTACATTATTGACCATAATCTATGGAATTGAATTATGAAATTTTATTTGAATGTTCTAAAGAAACTATTAGTTATCATTTTCACAAGTGTTCTAGTTGCAAAAGTCCTTTTCTTTAGAAATAATGTATCTTATGGCCTTCAATCATGGCATTTCTCATCCTTTTAGAGATTCTTCCATTCACTCTATCATTTTCCAATAGACTTATGTTAGTATCTTTTCCATTCATTCTATCATTTTCCAATAGACTTATGTTAGTATCTTTTCCATTCATTCTATCATTTTCCAATAGACTTATGTTAGTATCTTTTAGACCAAAGATGCATGAATCATGGCTTAGAGTCTTTTGGTTTGGGGATGATGGTGGGGTACCAACTAGTTATTCACCCTTAAACTCAATAGTGGTCATAGTGAGCGTGACATAAACTAATGTTACAAAAAAAAGCTTTAATCTTTTAATAAGAAGTGATACTAATTCATTAATAGATGTTCTAGAATGATATATTGGTGTTAGAGAAACTTCCTGCTCAAGAGTCTAGTCTAATTAGAGGAATGAGTCATCTTGTCAAAATACCTTAATTCCTCTAAATGGAGTACTATGTTTGAGTGCCATTGAATCCTCTTTACATCCCAATTATATATTGTGGTTATGAGTATTTATTTTATTTTTTTATACTTGGATGTATAACTTTTACTTTTTGAATTTCCACTAAAGGCAAGTCAAGAAACAACAAAAATAAATCATAAAAGACTGCCGACTAATTTACTATTAATTCAATTGAGTTGAATTATGGACTAGACAAATACAAGTTGTTTAAACATACAAATGGATTTTACTATCTAAATGGACATTATTGATTAGGCCACAACCTTCATGGCTCCTTCACTTCGAGAAATTACTTTGTTATATTGAATTGGATTTTACTATTTAAGTCATCTCCCATATTCTAATTCTTTACTGTAGAACTTGATAGCAACCTCGTGAGATATCGCATACTATAATGATAAGACTACAACTATGTTATAGAGCTTTTAGCATTAAAATTTTGATCTAATGTTTGCCCTTTGTAGATGTATGCACTAGATACCATATATTTAGTTAATGAGGCGTAGTAATACTGAAAAGTTCCTATTGGAGTAATATTTTGATATTGATCAAATACTCTAATAAAGATGATCAGAACCCTCAACCAAAAAAAAAAAAAAGATGAGTGCTCGAATGCCCTTATCATTATCTTCAACTTGATAACGACTGAATGGTACCCTCTTAACTAATTCATTAATTAAGAACCAAGGATGTGAACAAGTGAAAGACAATTTCATGTGACGAAATTTTGACTAACTTAAGTTATCTTACTTCTAATTAAGTGCAATAAGACTATGTGATTAGCAAAAAAAGAATCAAATATGAAAGATTTGTCGGTTCCACTTAGATTGTTTGAGTTCCTCTTTCTATGGATAACAGTCTATAACATCATAATTATCCTCTTGTAAATCTCTTATATATTTACCAAACTTTTCAAACAATTTCTCCATTGTTACCTAGAATTGTCTTTACTAAAAGTCCAAGTGAGCCCCTATTTTGCATCCTCAAATACTTTTAAACATTTTATTCCCACTCTTAACACGGTGGGCCAATCAAGTATTGCCACCTTAGCTCCTTATTCCACTCCTATCTCATTAACTTGGTGAAAAGTGAAGATTTTGAGGAAGAATAATCTTCTTATTTCTTTGAATTAGTGGAAGAATATTACATCCTTATGATTAAAATGGTAACAAACAAGGAAGGAAAAATCAGAGAATCATGATAGCTATATAGGAAAAACAGGATTAGAAAATCTGGATTCTCCAAATAGGAAAATTTGGATTCTCTAACCCCCTTATTTCCTTACATAAATAAAATACAATAAATTATAAATAAGGTAACTTTGAGAGAAAATCAACACTCCCCCTCTAGTTGGGTTGTACATATTGTACATGCCCAAATTGTTACATAGTTCCTCAAAGTTTGGTCATTGCAAAGCCTTTGTTAGGATGCCCACAAGTTGCTCTCAAGTGGGAGTATAGACCAATTGCACCTTTGAGTTCTCAATCTTCTTTTCTATAAAATACTGATCAATCTCCACATGCTTAGTTCTATCATGATGAATTGGATCCTTTGCAATGCTAATAGTGGCTTGATTATCTGACTTAAGCTTTATTGACTTCTGCGGCTTTATTTCTAACTAGTCAAAACTGGATGATCCATATTCCTTCCTGGGGTAAATATTTAAGGCTCTTAGTTACGCCTCGAAGCCTTTGTACGGAAACTACAGTTGTTTGCTCCTCCATATTCATGAATTTAGACTAATGAGCAATACCATATGGTTGACCTTCTATCTATCTAGCTTCATGCCCAGTTTGCATTGGAGGATAGAACTATATCTCGACACTCATTCTTCTTGAACATTAACCCTCTTCCTGGAGTCATCTTTAGATACTTGAGAATTCTATGCACAACTTCCATGTGCTTCTCCATTGGGTGGTTCATAAATTGACTTACAACACTTACTGCAAAGCCAATGTATGGTTGAGTATGGGTGAGATAAATTAGTCTCCCAACTAAAAGTTGATACTGTCCTTTGTCTACTGGAACTCCTTCCTCTTCACGCCCTAACTTCCTTTTAGAGTCCATAGGAGTGGTTGTAGGTTTACACCTTAACATACCATTCTCTTTGAGTAAATCTATAGTATATTTGCGTTGAGAAACAAATATTCCCCTTTTTGATCAAGCCACTTCTATGCTGAGAAAATAGCACTAAAGGACTAAGGTCTTTTACTTCAAATTCTTTTGCCAATGATCATTTAATCTTCAATAACTCTTCCTCATAATCTCTTGTTAGAATGATGTCATCAACATACGCAATGAGGATCGCTAATTTATTCTCAGGAGATCGCTTCATTAAGAGTGTATGATCAACTTGACATTGAATAAATCCATGTTCCTTTACTGATCGTGAGAACTTGCCAAACCACGCTTGAGGAGATTGTTTAAGTCCATACAGAGACTTCAATAATTTGCATACCTTATTATTGTCATTGCTTATTTGTAGACCCGAAGGAATTTCCATGTAGACTTCTTCTTCAAGATCTCCATTAAGAAAGACGTTCTTTATATCAAGCTGATAAAGTGGTCAGTCCATTTCTTTAAATACCCTCCGTGTGTTAAGACAAAAACACTTTTACCCTTTCTTATTTGTAGAGTAACTAATGAAGACACATTTTATGGATCGTGGAAGTTTACTCATGTTTTGCGGATACACTTGAACAAAAGTAGAAAAACCAAATGCTTTGAAAGGAAGATTAGAGGAAAGAACACAAGATGGTAACCTATCAGTGAGATATGCAAACGTAAGAATTGCTTCCCCCCACAAATATTTAGGAACCCCAGTGGAAAACATAAGAGATCAACTACTTCCAACAAATGACTAATTTTCCTCTCAGGCACACCATTTTGTTGGGGTGTATTAACACATGAATTATTTGGATGATATCTTGTTTGAACAAGTATTCACCTAGAACTGAATAGAAATACTCCCTAGCAATGTCAGATTTTAGAATTTAGATGTTGTTATTGAATTATGTTTAGACCATGGAATCAAATGCTCGTAATATTCTATCAACTTTTGATTTTTCTTTCATAAGGAAAACCCAAGTTAGTCGTGTATAATCATCCACAAATGTCATAAACCATTATGCCCCATTAATATTTTTTAATTCTAGAGGGTCTGAATTTCATAACATGAGCCCAAGCGAATGGTTTTGATGGAGCCAATGAGCACTTGGATAGATGGAGCAGGTGTGTGTAAATGAAGTTGACAAACCTCATAGTTAACAAATTTTGAATTTTTATTCTTGAATAAAAGAGGGAACAACTTTTCAAGGTACGTAAAGTTTGGATGACCCAAACAATAGTGCCATGGCATGACTTCACTATCTTTATTGACACTTGAATTAAAAACATACTTAGGACTGAAATTATGAAGTGACCGACTTTTAGAAGGACAACTGCTAGTAAGTGAGGCTTTTGTAGGTTGAGGTATCTTGAGGAGATAAAGTCCCAACCACATCTTAGCACTGCCAATCTTCTTCCTCAAATCCAATTCTTGAAAACACACACATTTGGGAAAATTTTAGTAAAGCAGTGATTATCACGAGTTAACTTGTTGATGGATATTAACTTGCAATCGAGTTTAGGGACATGAAGCAGGAATTTTGGAGTGAGTTCAGGTGAGAGTTGAACCACCTAACCACCTTGGACAAAGAACCATCAACAATGCGTACTGTAAGGTTGGTGCGACATGGTTGACAGTCATCAAAGATAGACTCATCTCCTATCATATGGTTTGATGCCCCTAAGTTAACAATCCAATGTTTTGAGCATTTATCCCTTATTGAGAATGTTGGATATAAATTACCTGCTTGTGCATGCATGATAGCAGATGGGGCAGTAGCAGTGTGTTGAGAAGCTTTTGGAGCACTTCAAATTGTTCATTGGTGAAAGGTCTTGACTCATCAGCAGGTGGCTATTCCTTGACTATAGTGGCTAAGTTTGCAAAGCTATTTCTATCAGAATTTGACTTGGATGGTCTCTAATCAGCTGATTTTCCATGTATATTCCAACATGTGTCCTTAGTGTGGCCAAGTTTAGCATAATGATCACACCAAGGTCTTCCTTTCCTTTGTTGATGAGTATCTTGCTAAATTGGAGGGTGTGAGCCATGGGCAGCAAATGTGGATCCCTCCAATGTTGGAGATGAATGTTGGCCACCCATCATGACCTTTTTCCTGCTTTCCTCATGGCAAACTTCAGAGAAAACTTCTCAAAGACTTGGAAGAGGCTTAGTTCCCATCACACTGCCTCTAACATCATCTAGATCCTTGTTTAATCCCATTAGGAATTTAAATACTCTCTTATGCTCCACTATTTTGTGATATAGAGCATTGTCTTCGAGGCACTTCAATTGAAGTCTTTCAAACCCGTCTAGTTGCTGCCAATGACGGGTGTGTGTGTTGAAGTATTATGTTACTGTGAGGTCTCCTTACCGTAGATCATGAAGGATGGACTCGATTGAAAAGAGTTCTGATGCATTTTTCAAAACTGGATTAGGTTTCCCTCATGACTTCCCAAAATTCTTGTGCAATCACACAGAGAAGAAAATTCTCACCAATATCAACATTCATTGAATTTATGAGCCATGACATGATTTGATGATTTTCAGCCTTCCACTTCATGTAACCTGGATCATCTTTCTTTGGAATTGGAATTTCCATTGTGAGATAATCTTCTTTGCCTCTGCCATAAATGAACACCATAACGAATTGAGACCACTCGAGAAAGTTTTGGCCACTGAGTTTGTGGCTAGTGATTGGAAGAGCATTATTTTTCAGAGGTTCCAGAATTTCCAAGAGTAGCTGCTTGATCAGAATGAGAAGAGACTTCAAAGATAGAGTTGTTTGCTCTAATTATCAAGTCAAAGAACCAACTCTGATACTATGAAGATTTTGAAGAAGAATAATCTTCATATTTCATTGAATCAGTTGAAGAATATTACATCCATATATACATGATCCTTATGATTAAAATAGTAACAAACAAGGAAGGAAAAATCAAAGAATTATGATAGTCATATAGGAAAAACAGGATTCTCCAAATAGGAAAAATATGGATTCTCTAACCTCTTATTTCCTTACATAAATAAACATAGAATAAATTATAAATAATATAACTTTAAGGGAAAAAAAATAAACTTCTTCAGTATTCCTTCTTTCCAAAAATCTTTCTTGCAGCTCCATTATAAAGTAATGCTACACTTAGGAGTAGATAAGAAAAGGGAAGTTGGACATGATCATGGGAAAGAAATTGATAGTCACGAGGGGAAATGGGAAAAAAAAAACTCTTTAGTAAAAGAACCTATCAAATATGAGAGTATGACACTGATATTTAAGAAAAAAAATTGGAACCAAAAGAACCTTTTGGTTATAACTTATAATTACTAAAAAATTCTCCAAAACTTCTAAAGGTGAAAAGGGGTGGGGACCAAGAATTAGGGTAGGGGACATGTGTCATGCACATAACCATTCATGGGTTACTTGTAAAGGGACTCCTTTCTCCACTTACTAACAAATGATCCAAAAATAATGAGACTGAGACAATAACCTAGAGAAGAATCTTAGACTTATTATTTATTACATTTTTCTACTAATATTATATAGTATGCTACTAGCGTCTTCCCTTTAAAGTTCATCCACTCTTTCTCTATTCTCAAACTATCTTATAATCATCGTCTTCTTCGTCATCATCATCTTACTACCTCTTCCATTATCCAAGATAATATGGAATAATACTTATCTTAAGCTCTTATGTAAATATTGCAATATATTAGATGTGCCTCAAATTTCTTACTAATAGAGATTCGTTTTTATAAAGAATATTATGTAGCATATTTTCTAAGTTGATACATGTATAATATTAAATTTCTTTTAAAAATAAGGACAATCATTAAAAATATATTTATAAATATTTTAAATCATAAGAGAAATAGGTTATGAGATAGAAATGTGTTTTTAAAGATTATACGAGATAGATAACAAGAGATATGAGGTGAGTAGAAGACAACTAATAGATCAAGGGGGTTCGTGATTAAGGTGTAGATATGAGGAGCTGAAAAACATAAAATGTTTTAAGGACCTAAAAACTTTATTTGGTTTTATTTTTTATGATGTAATAGAAAATATCTCTTTTATTCATGGATGTATAATTAATCAAACCACTAACGGAGCAATAAAATAAAATGTGGGGGGCATAACCTTGTTCAAAGGAGGCATGACGACATAGTGGTAGTTTAGCTGCTTTCAAATTGTAGGTCACAGATTTGAATCTTAATAGAATGGTATTTTTTTTCCCCATAATTCAAGGGGGCATTTGCCCCCTCCCCCTTTAAGCCCTAGCTCCACCACTTATCAAACCGCACAATTATATTATATAATTGTTTTACTCTTGTGTAATTAAACTAACATGTTTTGCGTTAAATCTTACGCAATATTATATACATAATTTTTTTATTTGTTTGGTAATTTGTGAATTAATAAAGTTTTTGAAAAATTCAATATCATTCTATCTACCCTATCCTTCTTTTCTCTCAATATTTTCTCTTCTAGCCACTTTTTCTTAAGCAAGGAGGAATTGTTTTTTTTTTTTTTTTTTCTTATCATTCTCAACCCTCTATGCCTCTTTCGATTATTTTATTTTCTCAATAAAGTGGTTATTTAACATAAAGTTAGATTTTAATTTGCTTTTTTCGTGATTTTGTCATTGTTTTGTTGTAGCATGTGGTTTTGCGTTATCTTGGTATAATGTTTTGTTTTTCATTATTTTGTTGTAGCGTTTATTTGTCTATGAGTGATTAAGATAAACAGAGTATATTTGATGAGACAGAGACAATAAATCAAATCATAATTGTTAATATGTTGAAGAATTAGAGTCATATATATATTAATTATTATAATATTATCAAATGTGTAGGTTTTGAATTGATTTATTATATTATTAACTTGGATGTTGTTTCATTATACATGATTTTTAGCGAATTTGGTTATGTATTTGTATGAATGTATTTCTAGTTTGAATCAATAAAATTATTTTTTTTTCAAAAAAGTTTTTGGAAAATAAAAGTAAAAAGAAAAGAACGCGGAAGGCAATTTTGACATCCAAAAAGGAAGTGCCAACACAAAAGCAAAGCATAAGGAAAAGGAAAATTGCCCTGAATTTATGCTAAGATGATTGACGGACTCAGGAGAAAGCATGTGTCAAACTCACATACGTGTCAATTTAAGAAAGGCTTATTCCATTTGAACGGACTCAGACTCTTTTGTATTTTGAACGGACTCAGACTCTTTTGTATGGTCCCAAAATTCCTCTGGTTTTTATCTTTTACCTCCATTAAAGTTGTGCCCTAGACCTGGCTACCTTGCCCATCTGCCACCAATCACATTTCTGTATCATATCCAGAAAGAGAATGCTCTTTATACTGTGCCCATGGCTACTACCGATTCTTCACAGCTAAACTATTTTTTTCTTCCTCCTCTTATTGGGTTCTTTAGGGTGATTCCCATCATAATTCTTCCTCATAGAGTTCTCGAATTTCCCATATAATTCTAGACATCTTGATCAACAATCACTTCCATTTTAAGGAAAAGTTATGACACACTTTGCTGTGAATGAATAAAGGGGAGTAACCTATGGTTTTAATAGGTTCTTTTTATAATCGTGAGTGTGCATGCCAGCTTGCATACACCCCACAAATCTCGTGACATCCTTAGTTAATAGTCAGCAGGGTGGATGTAGTATAGGCAGGTGCCCCACTGAAAATGTTTTTAGGAAAATTTTCCTCTTATTATGCCCAAAGAGATTTGAACCTAAGAGAAAGGTTTATGCCTCCACTAAAAATCCTTCAGCATTAAACAATTGAACTACAACCCTCATTTATTAATTTTTGCAAAACTTAAACAACTTAAACATGTCCCCATTAAAACCAAATCATGGCTCCACTCCTAACTTATAGGGACTTAGAACCGGGAACCATCGATATAATTTTTCTAAGTCATTTTTACATATATAAAAGACAAAAAAAAAAAAAAGACAGTTTTCATCTCTAAAAGAATGTAAGACAGCAAGTTCTAGGAATCCTCATGGTTTATGGAGTGAGGGCAAGCATCTTCACCCTGTCACTGATGTTCCTCTCTTTGTTAATTCTCACTAATATTAATCTTTGGGGTGAAGATATATATGACAAACTTCAAACACAATCAGAAATTTGCCTTAGTTGCAGCCTTCATGAGTGATACTGTCTCAATAAGCATAACTGTCACAATTTCCTTCAAAGCTTTCAACTTTCATCTTAATTTAATTTCAAATGTACAAACAAGTATAAATAACTATATATAGGGAAGCCAATGAGGCATGACTCCGTGGTTAAAGGATTGGGCGGGGCATAGGGAAGGGACCAGATTTGAGTCTTTATGGGAACAGAATGCTACGATATTGTAATGCAAAGTGAATATATATATATAAAAAAAAAAACCTATGTATAAGGAAAACAAATCATTGCACTTAACCCGACCACCATAAATCACACTAAGAATAGCTTGATAAGTAATAAAAATTAGAAACGTTCAAGTAAATCCAATATCTTCATGGCTAAAACAAAAATACAATAATCAAGTTAGCCATGCTTAAATAGTATAAACCAATGAGAAAACAACATACACAATGAAAAAAGGCAGAATCTTCCAAAGATATTGTTCTGGAACCTAGTAAGCAAAATATTAGTTCTAGCCTGGTAGTTCCAGTGCTATCCACTCTCACACATTTTGGAAAGTTCTCTTATGGCCGATGGAGCAAGTGGTAAGTCACCTCTATATGTTAATCATTTTAAATCATAAAATTATAGAACCCAACAACCAAATAATTTCCAACTACAGATATAGGAAATCTTTCCTTCTGGCACCAGACACAAGGAATAATCATTTGGAATACCAATTTGACAAATTTTCAAGAAGTTGGTAAAATTCAAAGAGATCTATTAACTTCAATCTCATGTTTGATAAAAAGAAAAGTAATTTTTTGATTCATCACCCACATAGACCGATGAAAAGATAAAGATGGTAGGGTTTGTAATCTATGCTGACCATGATACCATTTTAACACAAGCATCACTCTGTAATTAGATAACAAAGAAAAGCCTTCCCTTAAATTAAGTACATGTTCGATCAATTCCCAAGCCTGTTGATAAGATATTCTTCTTTTTTTCATGAGAGAAAGCATGTGTATGGAGAGAAGCACCTTAAAAGGGAAATTCCCATTTGCCCAAAGATAATGTATTAAAATGGGAAAGGTTGTATTATTCTCTATTCCCTCTAAGCCAGTAAGCCAAGGACAAGACAAATTAATCATATGTTATTGTACATCTTTAAGATTAGTGTGGGATCTCCAAAGAAAAAACTCAGCAGCCCCATCTCTCTAGTGGTCTTCAATCTTTTAACAAAGACAATGATCAGTTTGAAAAACTTTTCGAACCTCCCCTTTCCGTAAATAGACAACCTTTTCCCTGCTTGGTATGTTGGGGGCATCTCGGAATCTTTGAGCTTCTAACCCAAGCTCTCTCCATTGTACTTCCCTTCATTTCTATGTCTATAAAATGCCTTAGGTACTCTTGCATCCAATATACCAAAAAACAACTACTAAAAAACCTTTCTCCATCTATCTCACACCCTCTCCATTTGGTCCTTAATGTCAAGAAATATGGAGCCTCTTAGTGTAGGAAGAGTAGTTGGAGATATAGTGGATGGTTTCATCCCAACTGTGAAAATGAGTGTCATTTACAACTCGAATACGCAAGTTGCCAATGGCCATGAGCTGATGCCTTCTGTTGTTACTGCTAAACCAAGAGTGGACATTGGTGGTGAAGACTTAAGGGCTGCTTATACTCTTGTAAGTTTTAATAACAATGTGCCACTTTCCTCTCTTTATCAACACTAGAACTACCCTCTATAAAACTCTCTCTGGTTTTTCCATGATTAGATCATGACCGACCCGGATGCTCCGAGCCCTAGTGATCCATACCTAAGAGAACATCTTCACTGGTAAGTATTGTAAACTGAAGTAACATGTAAATCATCATATATATATATATATATGGAGTTAGTTCTCAGAATTCTAAAGTTACAACAATTATGTTTCAGGATTGTGGCTGACATTCCCGGCACCACTGATGCTTCCTTCGGTGAGTTTCTGATCTTCAATTCCATATAACTTTTGTTGTGGACCATTTTTGCTTAAACCCGTCTTTCTTTCAATAACAGGAAAAGAAATTGTGAGCTACGAGTCCCCGAAGCCGGTAATTGGCATCCACAGGTTTGCATTCATCTTGTTTAAGCAGAGAGGAAGAGAAACAGTGATGCCACCAGCTTCAAGAGACTATTTCAATACAAGGAGGTTTGCAGAAGAAAATGGTTTAGGATCACCAGTGGCAGCCGTGTATTTCAATGCACAGAGACCAACTGCAGCAAGAAGAAGATGACTAACAAAGTGATTAGGAAAATGCTTACTGGATAGCATTTCTCCTGATATTAGAGTTTGCATGTGTGTTTACTTTTAAGGTCGTACTGTACTAGTACTAGGGGTGTTCGGTAGGTAACTGTTTATCTACCAGGTTTTTGGGAGACGTAGGTCCCAAATCTTTTTAGACAATTATGTACTATAGACAATTAAAATGAAAATAATATGAAATGCATTCTTCACTATGTATGGAAAAAAAAAAAAAAAAAGTGTATCAAGAACTAATATGGTGATTGGGTAAATATTTCCAAAAATGTTCTTCACTTTCCAACAAATATTACATGTGGATTTTTGAAAAAATAAAACAAAAATTCAAAAACTAAACTGCCCTAATTCCCTCCCTCTCATTCCCCCCTTCGGCTAAAGCCCTAACTCCCTCCCTCGTCTTTTCCCCTTTGATCAAGGCTCTCTCATTCCTTTCTCTTCAACCTCTGTTTAGCATAAAGGCGAGAGGAAAAAAAAAAATCCTATCTCCTTCCCTCTCTCATCTTCTTGTCTCGATGCTAAAAGTGAAAAGAAAAAAACACTAACTCCATTGTCTTCCTCTCTTGATTCTAAAAGCAAAAGGAAAAAAACCTTAAAAGCTTTGTTTATACTCGAAAAAGTGTTTTGTTTCCTTGTGAATCAGTCATCATCACATTTGGTACACTGTATCATAGGTAAGAGGAAAAGTACGTAATTTGTGAATTCTTTTTTTTTTTTTTGCTTTAGATGGATGTGTTTAAAAAAAATGATATTGTGACGATTAATTTGATACTCCGACTTTCGTTTCCATGTAATGTTTGTCCCCTTCAAATAGCCTCATTTATGCGTAAGTACTATTATAACAAATTATAGGTACTACCTTAATATACTTAAGGTACTACCTTATTGGTATGAAGTACTACCTTAATGTTAGTGTTTGTTAAGCCTTGTTTACCCCATCTTTTTTGACCAATACTCAGTTCCCATCCCTTTTTTACTTCTTAAATGCATGAACTATAGTTGCACCTATGAATGTATAACCAAATTAAGTATATAAGTGAGATGTGTATTGAATGAAATTAATTATTTCGATATTTGTTGGTTTTGTTTGGTTGTAGGGGAGGGGTTGTGATTACTTTTTGCAGTATGATCCTGAGATGCGTGGTAGGGCTAAGGCGGTAATCAACTAACTGAATGGGGAAAACAAGATGTCGAAAAAAGAGATTAAGGAGATGTAGAGATTGAAGGATATGAACTATGAAGGAATTGATGAAGTCAAAGAATTGAAGAGAGAGTTGAAAAAATACCATGTTTTTTTGTAACAATTTGCTTGTTTTGCCTTTGTTGCACTTAAACATATGTAAGCTTCGATGAAAATGTGATGGTACAAATTGAGCAATGAAATGCATTGATTTGACTTTCTGAGGTGTAAAATTTAGTTTAATGCTAATTTTTGTACTCTGAAGAGTTTGGTGTTTGTGTGGAAAATGAGAGTAGTGTAATGTTAAAAATATTGGAAAATCATTCATACTAAGTCAATGCAATTCTTACAAAAGTCTTAAATTGCACATACATCACAAATTATATTGTCATTGATTATTATGTTATAGTTCAACACTAAGCTCATAAGAACTATGTACTGATCATGGAAGAGTGGGGTAAAAAGGTAATTAATATTAAAAAAGATAGTACCTAGGACGAAAAAGGTAGTACCTATAGTATATTAAGGTAATATCCACAATATGTTAGAGTAGTACCACATGTTCTAAATAACCTATGTTAATTTCGAATTAATATGGCTCTTGGATGTTTCTCCCCTTGTTAATAAATCAAATGACCTCAATGATATTATGATATTAATCCTAGATTAAAGAACACATCCTAGGTAATCGTTGACATCTTATTACAAGAGGCATTGGGATGTCAAAAAAGATGTATAAATATACTTCTAATATGTGTTAAGCTATCCTAGGGTTTTTTTTCCTTTCAGCTTTAGGATCAAGAGAGGAAAGGGAGGGTTTTTTTCTTTTTCTTTCGCCTTTATGTTAGATAGAGGTTGAAGAGAAATGAAAGGTAGGGCTTGTTGTCGAAGAGGGGTAGACGAGGATGAAAGGTCGAATGGGAGAAGGAGAGGGAGGGAGTTAGGGCAGCTTAGTTTTTGAATTTTTTGTTTTATTTTTTCAAAAATTCAACTGCAATATTTGTTAGAAAGTGAAAATGAGCATTTTTGGAAGTGTTTGCCTAACCACCACTTTAGTTCCTTATACACATTTTTTTTCCACATATACTAAATAATGCATTTCATATTCTTTGTACCTACTTTTCATTTATTTTCATTCTAATTGCCTAATACATAAATGTCCCTTCTTTAAGGTCTGATGACATGACATAGATCCCAACAGGGCTATCCATCTCCTACACTACAATTAGTAGCGTGATAATCCTTGATTGTGTAGTGGGATTGATTGGGACCATCTTTGTCACCCAATAATATTGGAAAGGTATAACATTTGTGGGGTCCTAATAATTTCTCATAAAAATTCTATTTACTTGCTCTCTATCTTTACCACTCATAGTTGAGGGGTAAAAGTGCAAAAAAAATCCTCTCATGTTTTTCCAAATATCCCACTTACATCTCAAACTTTTTTTCGTCCAAATAAGCCCCTCTAGTTTATTCCCATAGCTCAAATTAGTCAATGTTGTAACTTTGGGCGTTAAATGGCCAAACTGGCATTACCTTAGCTATTAAACCACCCATGTAAGCAGTTGACGTGGTAATTTTTTGCCCTAATTAAACTTAAAACTTGAGGAGCTTCTAATTTAGGGAAATTAAAAGCCCTAATTTCACTTTACCCATTGGATGCAAAAACTTTTTTAGGCTAAAGATAACCCTAGGGTTTCTTTCGATTCTTCCTTCATCTCTTCCAAATTGCTTTGATCGTTTGCCTCAATTTGCTTCTTCTTGAATCATATTATTCATAAATGGCTGGAACTTATTCTTTAATTGTAGCGCTATCTTCGAAGTCTAGTTGACAACTGTTAACCGCGAAACACAATGGATATCGGAGTGCTTGATATCACACTCCTATCATCTCATATATCAAGACCATTTCTGTATAATTTTCTTACAAATAACCAATTTCTTATAATATTTCACAAGAGTTTGATGTACAACTCTTTTCCACTTTTACATGCTAAAAATATATTAAAACTCGATTATTCTAATATATTTTACAAAATGCTTCTCAAGGCCACAACCCGGCCTTCTTCGTACTCACGACCTCGAAGGAGCGTCGTCTTCTTGTGTACTTGAAAAAGGGGTCCCACGACGGGGTAGGCAAGCCCGATGGTGATAATCTCCTCACAGGGATTTACTCCGCTAAATTGCTCCTACGGTGATAAAAAACACACACACATTCAAGTAAAAATATGCAAATTCCTATTCGAATGTCTACATGCCATGGATGAGAATGTGACTTACCCTATCCCATGTCCCGAGTCCTCACCGGCTCCCTCACACAATGCCTAAGCCTATGTGTGAACAACCGTCATTTTCCATGACATCCAATGATCACTTCCTTGACTCATTACATTTTATATTCATAATTTCATTTACAATTTTGCACTTGTTAGTGGGTAGTGGATTCTTGGTGTCGCACCACGGGCTCCACAAGCCTAGACACTTTTGACGGGCTTTCACTGCCGGTGATCATGTCTAACCTTAATAAATTTGTGTCTTTCACCCTGGGGGGAATCTATCCCAACTTCTTCGATACCCAGCGCGCGCCGTCTTTTACTATTTTTCATATTTAAATTGCAACTCATTTGGATGTTGTCCATTAACTGAGCCCGCATTCGAACACGAAGCGCAATGTTAATTAATAGCGTAATACCCGACACATCATCGAACACCAAACATAGCGTCGATCTCTACCATGCACTCACACCCATGTCATACGATGTTCTAGTTCATATGCAATGCAATTATGCCACTAAAATTCTCATGTTACATGTATGATGCACACTACATGAACCATTCACATTAGTTATACTTCATGTCAATTTCCATGCAAACATATATTACAAGCATATAAATTCCATATAATTCATGCCAATGTATATAAAGATATCGTATCAAGCATATTAGCATTCATCAATCCATGACTAAACAATAATGTCATACATCCTTCCATAGGCTACATCATGGTAATTCCTACCCATTACAACAGCCTACAAAATGCCATGCAATGGTCATGTCAAAATCTGGCTATGTACACCGACACAACCAAGCAACCTGCACACTAGGTTAAAAACATAGAATTCAGAAATTTTATGACCATCCAATGTCCTCCACAGGAAAATGGATGAAATCTTGACTCAATGAGCTTTCCATAGAGTCCAATAACACCCAAAACGGAGTTCGGATGAAGAAGTTATGGCCTTCCGAAGTTGGAGGTCACTCATGAATAGCCAGCCCTAGCCTTGGAAAAACATAGATTTTAGCAAGGTTATGTTCACCCACTATCATCCACAGAAACATGGCTGGAATCTTGACTCAATGGGAAACTCCATGTGAGTCTAAGTACACTCAGAAGCGGGTTCGGACCAGAGGATTAGGATGTACGAGTTGGAGCCTCACATGGACAATGGCTGGTGGCCTCTAGCGTCTGGAAAAGCATGATTTCATCAGATTTATGTTCACCTAATGTCTCCATAGGCATATGGCTGGAATCTTGACTCAATGGGCTTTCCATAAGTCCAACAACACCAAAAACGGAGTTCGAACGAAGAAGTTATGACCGTTTGAAGTTGGAGGCTTCACATGAACCCAATCGAGTTAGGCCCTAGTAGGTGGCGGGTGACCCTATTGACCAACCTTTCCATAGGTGTTCGGAATTGAAATGAACCATATCTTAGGCTATAGATGTCTAATTTGGGAAATGCAAAAGCCTAACATCAAGTTCACTGATATGGCTACAATTGAAGGACTCTTTTGAATTCCTTTATTTCCCGTCTCAAAACCAGTCCTAAAGTGCAGATGTGCATATATGATCAAAATAGGACAGCTTCCCATGGTTCAAAATGCAACCAAACATTCCCCTTAGGGCAAGACACCCTACACAACCCTTAAGATAGAAATAAACCAAACTAGGAGAAGACCTACCTCTTGAAGTTTGTCGAAACTCCCCGTTTCAGGTCTCTACTTGAAACTCTTGGCACAAGGAAGCACTTTTCTTCTTGCTTCGTCGAGAACTGCCAGTCTGATCGTTGGGAAACCTAGAGAGAAGGTGGAGCTTCTCTCTTTGAGCTTTATCCTTCTTTTCTCTTTCTCCTCTTTTTTTTTTCTTCTTTCCTACCGAATTGTTTGGTCTAAAGTCAAGTTTGGAGAGTACTTTTTGCCACATGTCAATACCCCATTGGCTCCTTGGATTACCCTTATCACCTTATCCATCTACCTTGGATTTCTCTCAAATCATGTGTTGCCATATGTCTCTTATGGGTCCCACTTGAGCTCTTTGTTTGACTTAACCTGCACTTGACACGTGGCACAGTGTCAGCCACTCTACACGTGCCAAGTGCCTTGTACTACCCTTGGTGCTTCGAAAAACATGAAATTCCGACTATCTCGGAATTTGAAGAAATTCGACGTGGTAGCTAGATTTCGCGAGACGATTCCAACGGTGAAGTCCGTTTTGTCATCTGAGATTTAGAAAAAATTTCAGATTTTCCCACTGAAATTATCGTTTTACCCTTTCTCAGAAAAATTGAATTTTCTCGGGTTTTACATTCTTCCCCCCTTAAAAGAATTTCGTCTCGAAATTCCACACACATACACATCGAATCACATGCATATGCCACCACACACAACCACATGTATAATTCAGCTATACACAACCACTTGCATGCAGACTAGCCATTTAATTACTAAACGACTAAACTGCGTACCTTCATTCTTAAACAAAAAGGGATAGGTGGCCTGCATTGTGTCATCGCGCTCCCACGTTGCCTCCTCCACTCAATGGTGTTGCCACAACACTTTCACTAGCCTCACGATCTTGCGTCGCAAAACCTGATCCAGGCTATCCATGATGCGCATAGGTCCTTCCTCGAAGGTCCTATATGTGTCAACAGTAATATCTCTCCAATCCACTACATGAGTTGGATCTGGAGTATACTTCTGGAGCATGGAGACGTGGAACACCTCATGAACACTGGACATATTAGGCGGTAATGCTAACCGGTACGCTACTGTGCCTACCCTCTCGAGTATCTTGAAGGGTCCGATGAACCTCGGTGAAAGCTTTCCTCGCTTGCCGAACCTGACCACTCCTCTCTTAGGCATCATCTTCAAGAAGACGTGATCACCCACCTCAAACTCTAGAGGTCGACGCCGCCTATTGGCGTAGCTCTTCTGTTGACTTTGAGCAGTGAGAAGACGCTGTTGTATCAAACCCACCTTCTCCGAGGTGTCTTTAATCAGATTTGGACCAATGATAGAGCTATCTCCCACCTTTATCCAAAAAATTGGTGACCGACATGGTCTCCTATATAAAACCTCACATTGAAGTCCCGCTGCGTAAAGATATACTTCAGACTTTTATGGTCTGAAAACATCTCAAACTATTCATCGTATAGATAGTGGCACCAAATCTTCAAGACGAAGACTATGGTCGCCAACTCCATGTCTTGTGTGGGGTAATTCTGCTCATGATTCTTCTACTACAGGGAACCATAAGCTACTACCCTCCTGAACTGCATCAAGACCCATCCCAGTCCGTCTTTCGAGGCATCATAAAACACTGTGTACCTCTGTTTCCTTTCCGGGACTATCAGAATAGGAGCTAAAGTAAGCCTCCTCTTTAGTGTCTTGATACTTCTTTCCTGGAGTCATTCCCTTGATTTGACCTCTTTCCCTGTAGTAAATAGAGGCAAGACACTCGAGGTGAGAGGTATGAGTCATCGTATGTCTAACAATTCTTCTGAATTCGGACAGAGTTCCCTTAACTCACGGTGCCACCTTATGAAGAGTCATAGAAATGGGCGGCGCGCAAGGTGTAACTCAATGATAGAGTCACATCCTCTGGGTAATCCGTGGCTAAATCAGGAAAAACATCCTCATACTCGCGGATTTGCCCGAGAGATCGAATACGTCTCACCTCGTCCTCTAGGGTAAGGCTTGCTAGCGAACCCATCAACTGTCCACTCCATCTGGAGTCGTGCACGGTCTAGGGTAAAGCATCATGCTTCTCCTTTTGAAACATAACACCATAACGTCCTGTGTGTAGGCGGTAACCCACCCATGATCACAATCAATGACGATTCTATGGGCCATCAACCAATCCATCCTAAGGATGACATCGAACTCTGATATGTCCATGACCCACAGGTCCACAGTAAGTAGAATCTTAGATATCTCTAACTCGCAATCCCGACATATCATATTCCCCACTCACCCTAGTTCTTAGGGAAGGGTTCACACACAATGGCTCCTCCAAGGTCTTAACCTCTAAGCCCTAAACCTCGACACTAGATGCAACAATAAGCATGAATATGATGCATCTAAATTTAAACGACATTCTAAGATATGTAAACGTGCCCGCATACCGAAATCGATCACAAGCTCACCAAGGTACCACGGATCCCCCGCCTTTGAGACAGCCTCCGTCTCGTGTTCAGCCTAACATACGAGCATATCATCTGCTCCCATCTGGCTAGAAGTCTTAGCCTACTAGCCCTGGCCCATGTGACTCATATGCGGATTAGAAAGTGCTTGTGCAGCACCTTGGGACTGACACTAGTCCCCTTGGCCTATGTGGGGGTAAGGAGAAAGGAACTGCATTTGTGCGAGTCCCACTGATGATTGGGACTGTGGTGTCCCATGCCTGTGGTATCTCTACCTTTGGGGCAACCCGCCTATAAGGGCCCTGTGCTGCGGCACTGAAACATGCTTCGGCCCGGCCGGCTAGGAGCTCAAGTACCCCCACCCTTAGATGATCGGGACCCCGCCTGCCCCGGTGGTCATGGCCCCGTTCTGGGTCTCAGAATCTACAAGCCTCTTACTTTCCTGGAGCTAGAAGAAGGTTGGCTCTCCTTCCTCTTACTACTAGCACCTGCATCCTTCCCGACTAGTCGGGAACAATGACTCGTCACCACTGGGTCTCCTCCTCCCTCGAGGGTCGGAGGAAGGTGTGCCTCAAATCTCTGGAGGTTACTTAACCCCTCTTGGTTCCTCGTAGCACCAGCTTATGCGATGGTGGCAGCAATAACACCTTCCCGCATAAGAGCAACAGTCGCAGCACTAATAGCCTCCATGAAGGCTTGATGATTAAGGGCAGATGGTGGTTGGTTGTTGTCCCGTCCACCGCCTCCACGTTCTATTTCTTGATTTTCCCTCTACACATGTCAAATAGTAAATTGAGAATTCCTTTTCCCAATCCAACCAGTAGTGCATATGCCACTACTAATAGACCTAGTCATCATGACTAACCCGTTCATCACCTTTTTCCTTAGTGATGCTCATCGCCCACCACTAATATAATTTCAATTCAATTTTCGAAATTTTATGTTCATTATTATTTTCCTAACCCCTAAGGTTATGTGTTCTAACCCTAGTGTTCCTTGTTTTCCATATATATCCAATCACGCATAAATGCACACAACATGCAACACACATCATGTTATACACCAAATCACACATAAAAACACAATGCATGCAGTGTTCTAACCCTATTCGCGGATCGCTTAGATGATTATTACCTAAACCCCCGACATCGAAGCTATGATGCTCATAGACACACTTAATGACCATGGTCTAAACCCCATGTCCCTCAAGCCCTAGGGTACTTTAAACTTTATGCTCGATACCAAGTCGTGGAAGTCGGTATCAGCCTAGTAACTCTGCTGCATAATACATTAGAGCTTTAGAATGCAATGCCGATATCATGTTATGCGATTATGGTTGCAAAGCTTCATTATTAATGGCATGAAAGAAGACAAATCCTGGGAGGACATTTTACATATGCCCAAAATATCATGTAAGTAGATGTTTACAAAAAAAGTTTGTTTTCTTTTGTTGAAGATTAACCATCTATATGGTCAAGTGGTCATCCCCAGGTCGAGTGGGAACCAATGTCTTTTTTCAGGCATGCTCTTAGAGATATACCTATAAAATGTTGTTATCAACTAATTGAAGTGGGAAAACAAGCTACTCCGAAAGGAGATTAAGGAAATAAAGAAAATGAGGGACATAAATGATAGAAATTGTGAAGAAGAGAATGAGGTGAAAGATTTTGAAACATAATTCATCGAAGGCCTAGGATTGATTAGGAATCGATGAGATGAATGAATTAAAGATGAAGGAATTGAAGAGAGAGTTGAGTGAATTGAAGACATCGATAATTCAAATGGAACAAGTTCGCTCTAAAGTGTTGTGCACTATTTTGTGTCTTTTTATGCTTTGTCATATTCATTTTAATGTTGATGTAAAACATTTGAATGAATGAAAGTTGTCATTATAAAACAATGCAATGAATGTTGATGTAATTTGGCTTGTTGAATGAATGAAAGTTTGAATGGTTTTTGTTTAATTAGCTATGTTTTGTTATGTTGAATGAATGAAACATGAAAGCTGGAATTCATGCCTATTCACAAACCAAAATGTAAATCAACACCTAGAAAATATATCTAATCATTTTACCAAATATCCCATAAGCATTTGAACCTTCATAATGTTTACAAACTTTTTGTTATAAACCATATGAAGTAGAAGTTTATAAAATTGGGGACAAGCTGTCCAAACCATAATGTTTATGAAGGTCTTCAAATCAACACTTAAACTAAGCATTCCAAACAATACGACGTACAAAATGGGAGATAAGTTGTGAGCTCCAAATGGTCTAAACCAATAGACAAAACCTAATACATGTTGTTCATTGATCCCCAGTTGTAGGTGACTCCATGCTTCCCTTTGCTTGCAATTCTACTACAAATCAGGTGGTAGAAAAGGCATGTTGGACATGTCAATGTGTCCACCATCACCTTTAGTAGCCATTCTTCTATTGGCACCTGAAGTTGATATTCTTCTATGAGCTTTCTCTGATCTATTTTGAGCTTCATTAGGAATTTTAAATCTTGAGGTTGTATCTGGTACTTCTTGGCTCCTTTAATGAACAATTCTGTTGAGTTGTGCTTACTTTACTATTAATATATATATGATATATATATATATATATATATATATATATATATATATATATATATATATATATATATATATATAGATATGTATGTGATATAAAGCTAAATGGCCATGTGTTATGAATCACTATCTCTTACACAATATCTCATTAAACCAGTACTTTCATTAAACAAAGTACCAACACCACCATAAGAATGATTTGATTGGCCTCTTGAACTTGATTTTGTCGGTCGCACCTGATTCGTTTTGATGGTCATATAACTTACCTGCAATGTGCAAGGACAGGTGTTGTAGGGCCATGAGGAGGGGCATGAGTAGAGCCAGGGGAAAGAGCTTGAGTAGAGCCAGGGGAAAGAGCTTGAGTAGGGGCTTGGCTTGATTGAGTTTGAGCTGGATCTTGTGATAACTGCTACTATGATGTTTCTGCCTTTGAAACATCAAAAGACATCCAACAATCAAGATTGGTGAATTAAAATCACTGATGAAATATGAGATAAACTTAACAAACCTACAACTAGCTTTGTTGTGTCCCAATCACAGGATGAACAAACACAAAACTTCTGAGGTACTTGAGGCTTATGCATCCTTGTCTATCCCACTTACACTTTATCCTTCTTCTATTCTTTCCACGTGAGGTGGTTCAACTGGGAGATACTCGATCCATTTTGTAACCTTTGCTTCAATGACATTTATTTTAAACTGACAAGCAACTTTGATATGGTTATCAATGTAATAGAAATTGGAAATTTGGTCAATTGGCTCTGGTTTATTATGCACCAAAGCACATATAGCATGTTGGCATGGAATATCTGAAATATTCCATGCCCTAAAAGTACATATGTTCTTATCCATATCTTCAGTGTGTGTGTGTGTGTGTGTGTGTGTGTGTGTGTGTGTGTGTGTGTGTGTGTGTGTGTGTGTGTATGTGTGTGTGTGTGTGTGTGATCACCTTTTTTAATATCATAGTCTGTATCTCCATTAAATAACACTTGACAACCCACTGTTATCCTTTGTTGATCTAAAAAAATTATTTATAGGTAAGACTAAGAGAATTGATCCACTTTTCACATAATGGATCTTTCATACCTAACCTATTCATAGTTTTCTTCCTCAAAAACTCAAGTCTTGTCGTTATTGGCATATATCTAGCTTTTAGGATCCAAGCATTGAAGCTTTCCACCATATTATTATCCACAGCCCATGACTTACATCTACTACTAAAGTGGGCTCTTACTTATGTGTGTGGTGGGTAGTTCATCCAATTCTTTGTAGCATTTGAACTTAGCTCTCCAAGTTGCCTCATGTTGTCAACAAATTATTCTTCAAAGGTAGACTAAGCTACCTTCCAAAATTGCCTTTTCATCTCTTCTCCTTTATGTCTCTTAGACTAATTTGAAAATATCTAGCGTGCACACCATCTGTGCTCAGCCTCAGGACATACTGATTGACTGATTTTTAAACATAGACCAAATCTGATGAAGTAATTAGCAATTCCATCCAAAGACTTTTCAATCCCCAGCTGGAATGCCATAAAACTTGTTTAACTAAATTTTGATAAAAATATGTGTTTATCCCTTTTTGAAAAAGGGATCCATTACAATTGATTTTGGTCTAAATCACTGCAAGTGCATAGGTCATACAAGTCATAAAATGGATTTAAGTCCAGATATCATTCCCACGAGGATTGATGATAAATCTAAAGAGCAAGTACCCCATCTACTCAAGATCTTTGCCATTTGAACTTCAAAGTAAAAAATGGTTTGGTTCTAAACTAAAGCAAAAGTAAAAACTAGATAAAACTCTATAACTACATGTAAAGAATTAAAAAAAATGGATTGGAAAGTTCACTGGGTAAAGTAACACTGGGAAATAGATTAGTGTACAATTATGAATTTCTGCATCATTTTATAACATAGTTCAACCATTAGTTTGAAATCTAAACTTGTTAAAGATGCAAGGTAGTATAGTTTGGATTTCTCCATAAACCATACATTTCACTAATTAGAGATTCATATTCCTTTAGGATACATGAGTCTAATCAGTTACTTGTAGAATAGAAACCTCTTTCTAAAATCTGGGTGTTTTTCCTTTTCGGTACTTCATACCCATTTCTTAGGACTAAAGGCTTTTTACCCTTATAGACAGGATTTTGTAAGCCTTCTCCAATCTAATTGGTAACTCATCCGTCTAATTTGATAAGATTCTCTATCTCCTTGATTAGATTTATGCTAACACGGGATCAAGATCCTCTCATCAGATTGAGGAGAAACCTCTGATCAATTAAATTGATACATCATCCAACTATCCTCATTACACTACAGAGTGTTAGTGATCTATCTAAGTGATCTTTCAGAGTTCAGTAGTTCCATAATATTAGTCTAACATACCCCCAAATAATTGTTCCACACTCTCAGGAATCTCCATCTCTGTGTCACTTAGAGGGCTTCCTAGAAATTAGAGCAAGATACAATCCTTTTCTTAGTACATGCTACTAATATTTTGAACAAGTAGCTTTAAGAACAGTACCAATTAAATAAATCCAAAATTTCGAACTATGACCGCTCTTCAAGTTAAGGTAAAATAATAATTTTAATTTGATCAGACTCACCCGGCAGATAGCCTAATCACAGTAATTTGGACTGATGTTTAAGGATCAACTGAGATCATAAATACTCAACGCAAACAAACTCAAATACTGCGACCCGTATCTGTACTCATAATTTGACAGAATTGAAATATACTTACAATGAACTAACTTAAAATCACCATGAATACCTATTCAACCCTGTGACTATGCCAAATATCTTGTAATTGAATATGAAGAAAATAGCAGAGTCTCAATCCCAGAGGTCTATTTAGCTTAAAGCTCTCAATAATGCTTTAGATGCATCTATTTATAGATTTTCAAATGATGAGCCGCACTTCTAAACACAAATTGTGGATCCCCAAAAATTATGGCCCAATTAGTAGTTTTATAGCGACATAGAAAATTTTGTCGCTACATAGTTTTCATCTTGTCGCCTAAAGATCTTATCGTAAATGCAATTGGCCGTGACATATTTTTATGCTTTCTTCTTAAATTCTGTCATGACATAATTTGGCAATGTCGCAACATAGTTCTACTGAGGTTATCTGGTTTATGTCGTGACCAAAGTGTCTTGTGTCGCAATAATTCTTGGATGCCTTGCAGCTTGAATACTTTAATAGTATGTCGTGACAACAAAATTCTTTGTTGCGACTGATTTTCCTTCTGTTGCGTTGCTTTGTGTCGCGACATAGAATTTTTGTGTCGCGATAGAGTTTCTGAGTCTTTTCTCGCGACAGAGTTTTGGAATGTTACGACATAATTTGACAATTTCTTGTTCCTGATTGTGTCACGACACTCTTCTGTTCACTTCCAATCATTCCTCTTCAATTTATGTCGCGACCTAGCTTCCAATTGTTGTGACAAAGAATATTGCCTTGAGTTATTCATTCATTGTCATGACATAGTAAAGAATGTTGCGACATTCTTCTTGTGGTTCTTTTCAACCTTTATCGCGACATAGTAAAACATTGTCATTACAGAGTTTCTCATAGTTGCTTGGGTCTGTTATCGTGACAGACTTTTTCTTTGTCGTGACATAATCTTCTTTGATCTTGGTCGCTAGCTGAACTGTTTGTTGCAACATTAAAGTCTTTGACGCGACATATTTGTCTAGGTTTGTCTCATGTCTCTTCCATTTTCTGTCATGACATAAAACTTTTATTTCGTGACATAAATCTCTTACTCAGCAATTTTTATTGTCGCGATAAGGATTTCTGCCTTGTTTTCTTTACTGTGTCACAACATAAGTTTCTTGTAATTCTTCTCAACTTATGTCACGATAGTAGCCGTCTTTGTCGCAACAAAGTTTACTTTAACCTCATGTTGTGTTTGTAGCGACTTAAAAATTCTCTATTGCGACAGAGTCTTCTTATCCTTCATTGTTGACTCTGAATGTTGTGTCGCGACATAGTTTTCTTCTGTCTCAACATATAATCTGCCTTGGTCTTGTCATAAGCTGAAATGTTTGTCGCAACATAGAAAACTCTGTTGCATGCACATTGTTTTAACTCACCATTGTTTTGAAATTTTCGTCATGGCATGTCTCTCGCCATGATAAAATTTCGTTTAAAGTCGATCGTAGATTTTGTCGTAGACATAGTTGTCTTTTGTCGTGACAGAGCTTTTCTGCTATCTTCAATTCTTTATGTCGCGACAAAGTTGTGAGATGTCGCGACAAGAGTTTCATTGTCATTTGCTTGATCAATGTTGCGACAGAGCAAGGAATGTCGCGACATTCTTATTCATGTACTTCTACAACTTTGTCATGACATAAAATCCATCGCCGCGATTTAAATCGCCGCCTATCAAAAAATTAGCGGCCCGCGCCTTCTATTTATGGCTTGAGTTCAGTTTTATCCTTATTGTAACATAACTCCTGCTGGTTCTGTGACGCCCCATTCCTAGGGGTCCATTGACAACTCGTCAACTCCGTCGGGACATTGCGGGATGCCTGCAATCCCGACATCACCAGCACGGAAAATTGGCCAGAGTCTCCTTTGTACCGGGAGCTCTATCCAAGGTACAAACCTGTCCCAACAAGTTTACAATGACCACATAGGGTCCACATGAGAGTAAAATAATGGCCACTTGGGCCTCTGCATCAATACTCACAAAATATATCCCAACCAAATATACTACATGGTTCAAGAGTTTTTACATTACTCTTAATTCAACATATATTAAAATTTACAATTCTAATACATGTTATATTAAAATCAATACCAAAGCCACACCGTTTAAAACCCAGCGCCTAGCGAGCCCGTCTCGTGCACACTGCACTCCGAAATGGTGATCCTCGACAGGGTGAAAGCAAAGCCCGGGCAGGAGCAATTTCCTACATGGGTTACTCCCACATAAGTGCACATGTCATGGCAAACAATCACATTCAAGCAATTTCATGAACCTACTCGAATGTCTATATGACCAATCCCATGTCCCGAGTCCTCACCGACTCCCTCACATATGCCTAAGCCGAATGCGAGTAAAATATCCAATTTAAAAAAAAAAAAGCTTTTTGTTCTCAAAAACTTGCTACCGAGTTTCGATAAAATATTGGACTACCCTCCGAGGCGAATTGCTGGATATTTATCCGAAACAGTCATGGGTCCGCCTCTGAGATGAACTGTTGGACAACTCTCCAAGGCAACTCTTCGAAAAATCTTCCGTCGAAATTCCTTTCATAAACATTTTCGTTTTTCTTTCAATTTCATGTCATGCACTCACTCCTAATATTCTAGGGTGCCTCGGTGCATATGGAATGCATTATGCCAATCCCAAAACATTCATGCTAATATATTCACATGCATATATATTAACATAATTAATTCAAACAATTCATGTTATTAATTCACATCAATAACAATTTCTCAAAATTAGCTCACATGTGGGCTAATTAGCAAACACAAGCAATTCATTTTGAATCACTTAACATCATAAAAATCACACTAAAAATCACATCACTATTCGAACAAGAAAACCCTATTGGCATTACCACAGCCACAAAAAATAGGAATTTTCTCCACTTGCCTAAAGCTGAGACCGAATTTACTGGCCAAAAACAAGCTCGAACATCCCTAACCATTTACATGGTTGTTAGCCAAAGATTAACACAAGTAGGAAAAGATCCGGCCCTGAGTTGTCGACCACCAAATCTGTCCACGCGTAGCCTCGCCACAGATCGACTTTGGGTATTTTCGTTTCACGAGAACCGATGGTCTCGAACAATTAAAAATATAGAGAGAAGACACACTCTCTCTCTCTAAAAATCAAAAAATCCTAACTCACTGCATCAACCTAGCCACTGCACGTTTTTGTGCTCAAAATGAAGAAGATGACACTATTCATCTTTCTTCTTATTATCATTAACAATTCCCATAATTCTCATTATGTCCCTTTTCTTGATTTTTGATACTTGACACAATCTAGGCCGTTCATTTCCATCATCTCTCTAATCTTGCAACATGTGTCACAAGAGTACATGTAGTGGATGACTTTTGTCACATCACATGTCTCTTAAATCACCAAACATTAGAAGTGGAAAGAAAAAATAGAACAATAATGGAGATGACAAGATGTCTTCTGCATGAGAAAGGGCTACCAAAAAGTTTATGGGCTAAAGTTGTAAGCATAACAGTATTTTTGCTAAATGGAATTCCAACAAAAGCACTATAGAAAACGACACCTTTTGAGGCTTAGATTGGTTATAAAAATTTGCTAATGAATTTAAAAACCTTTGGTTGCTTGTGTTTCTCTTATGTTCTTGAGGTGAAAAGAGACTAGCTAGATAAAAAATTTGAACCAGGAATTTTCATTGGATATAGCAGCACCTCAAAAGCTTATCGGATCTACTTACCACAAACTAGTAAACTTGTGGAAGGCAGAGATGTAACATCCCGAATTTTATCTAAGGGTAAAATAAGAATTTAAATTTTTTTTTACTAGCTTAAGTAATTAAGAGGGGTAGAAAAGTCTTTTGAGGATTAAAAAACCCTCAGTATAAATTGTATTCTTCCTATTTTTTTTAATAGAAAATCCTTTTCACATAAATCTCTTTCCCGAGAGATCTAAGAACGTAGGGTGGATGATTTTGGAAGTCTAGGATTTGAAGATCAATTTTCAAGGTAAGATTTCTATTTTTTAAAATGTTGTTTTAGATTCATTTCACAGTTCTGAATACCCAAACTATTCTTCAAGAAAATCGTAGATCAATATCAAGCTGTCCAAATGTTTCAAAGTTCAAAGACCGGGTGTTCTAATGGCTTAGGGATTCAAGGATTGTGTTTTTAAAACCAGGTAAGATCAAAATCTTTAGGTTTTAAATTTTTTGATCTATTAAATGAGTCTAAATAGTTTAGAATTTATTTTTTATCAATTAAATGAATCTGAATGTTAGGTTTTCTAGGTTTCAAAAAAAGTTGAAAGAAATTAGGGTTTGTTTATTAAGGTTTTAAAATAAAAGATTTAAACGTTTTAGACTATAAGTTTGTTTGTGAAAAAAATGATAAAAAAAAATTGTTATTGATTGATTATATGACTATTTGACAAAAAAAAAGACGATAGTAGGGGACACCCGAACAAGTATTGTTTTATGATATGTTAGTTGTTGTCTTCTTTATATAGTGTTTGCCATGTGGAGTTGAAAAGTCAAAAGTATGGGTATTTGGATATAAAAATAAAAATAAAAATGGAGAATTGTAAATATGGTAACCATAGGGTGCATAGGTTATGTGAAATGGAAAAGACAGGAAAAAAAAAAAACAGTATGTCCTTATGGGTATGACATGTGTACTTTGAAAAGTAAAAAACCTTGTGCTATGGTTAATATTATATATATATATATATATATATATATATATATATATATATATAAAGGTATATATATATATATATATATATATATATATATATATATATATATTGATAGCAGATAAAAATAAGGCTTCACAGCTCCATTAAATTGGTGTTTCAAGAAAGATACCAAATTCAACGTAAACATTCAAGCCCATTCGCTAAACCCCAAAGGAGAGGTATGCCCATTGCAACATCTGCTTTTTGGTGCCAAATTAATGAGGGTCCAACCCGCTGCTCCAAAGACCGATTATGGGAAGTTCCCATAGTGCAAAATTAATAATCCCCGATAATATATTATTCCGCAACCAAATCGGATCCCCCAATACAAGGAAGATTATCCCAAATAAACCGGCTTCTTCTATATCCTTTACCAAATCCGATACGATAATAACAAAAAATATCCCATCCAACAGAACGAATCCTACCAACCATCTAACCGGGACGAACATCTACTATAAATACAAGGCCACCCCATCGGTGAAAGGTACGCAAAAACTAACGCCAATACCAATACTCATATTGATACGCATCCTCACAAGCAACACATTCACCCTCTAAGCAGTCTCTATTTTCTCTAAGAAAGAAATTGACTTAGGCATCGGAGTGGCCACGGGCGAAGCCCTCGCCGACCCCCCTTCTTTCTTGTTTTTGCAGAGGAGTGCTATGTCCGGAGCCTGCAGACCAACATTGTAGCAATCCTACTTCAGCCAAGACGATCCAGAGCTCGTCATCCCAGCCCGCCAAAGAATCCAGTCCGCCCAACGACCCTTACATCGCCCGTACCCCGCCCGTCGAAAGCATCATCACTGGCGCCGTCAGGGGAACGACAGCCTTTACAAGTATAACTGATTTCTCGCCATCGATGAATGACTCTGAACACAAACAAGAGTCAACGCTTAATCCTCCAAGGATGCAAGACCAACCGTAACGCAGATAGCTTGACCTCCCTATGCGTTAGGAACAATGCAGCTAACACGACGAGGGCGGAGGCACTCCGCCCACTAATCGCCTAATGTAAGAGTTAGAACAACTCACCGTACAGATGTGACGACCACCTGAGGCGCCGATGCACTGTGAAGGCCATGACATCCCCCCTCATGAAGGACAACACAACATCGGCACTCCTCGCGAGTCGCTGGCTAATCCAGCCGGCCTCGGGGGCACGGACCATTACTCCAGCCCTAGAGGGGAAGGCAACGAAGCAACACTCGAGAGCACGCCGGAAACGAAGAACTGCGCCACCCTTAGCCTGGAGCAGGAGAACCATCATGGGAACAGAGGTTCAAGAGCCTCCAACAAGAGCCTCGCCGTGTGAGCTGGTAGTAAGAGGACGCCTCGACACCATGGATACCTTGGTACAACAAACTGTCGCCACTCCATACAGCCCGAGGCATCTTAATTCCTCCTTCCACCAAGTTCGTAATGCCGCGTGTGGAAGCGTTCAATGGCACCAGAGATCCCATCGATCATCTCAACACTTACAAAAACCAAATGGAATTGCATGGGTATCAAGATCCGGGCGTGATGCAGAGCTTTCGCTATCACCCTAAAAGGCCTCGCCTTGGCATGGTTCAATAGACTTCCACCGTCGTCAATCTCCTCATTCAGAGAGCTATCCATTGCATTCGTCTCTCACTTCATTGGGGCCAGGACAGTAGAAAGCCAAGCTATCATCTACTGACCATCAAACAAGGCTCGCAAGAAAGCCTGAGGTCTTATGTCCAACGATTCAATGCCGAAGCCCTAAAGGCAGATATTCGACGAGAAATTGATCAATGCTGCTCATTGTCGGCTTAGTGGTTCAATAAAGACTTGATGTTTTCCATCTCCAAAATACTCAAACAAGCATGGCTGAGGCACTGCAAAGCGTAGAAATATATTAACTGGGTGAAGAAGCCCTCTATATCCAAGAAAGAGAGCTCTTCCACTCATAAAAGAAAAAGCAAGGCATAAAATCACGAGACGAAGCCCTAAAAGACAAAGCGACCAGGAAAGATCTCCAAAGAAAAATGGAGAACGATCCCCTAAAAGGCGTGGGAACCTCAGAGATCGTCTAGGTCCACCGCAATCCGAAAGGCGACCACGCTATTCGCCTCAGCGTTTCACCCCCTTAATGTTCCCCGCAGATCACTGTGTTTCATGCTGGCACGAAACGCATCAGCCTTCACAGGTGGGCCAACTCAATGAAGTTAGACCCCAACAAGAGACAATCCCAAGTACTCGCAGTTCCATAGGGACTACGGACACCGCACCTAATGACCGTATACAACTCAAGAGAGAAATAGAGCACTTAATACGGCGGTATTCGACGCTCATATCCCCCCCAAATTCAGCCTCAAATCAAGCTCTCGTGAACTGTGCCCCGCCAAAGAACCACCACACCGACAGACGACGACTCAAGACCAACAACCCCCAGAAATCCGTGTAACTTCGTAGATTCGGGCAGAGGAGGGAATCCAAATGTACCGAAGGCCCATCTACGCAAAGACCCACAGAGATAGCGTAAATTCAAGCAAAGGTCTAAACTACTCCCGGCTCGACACACATCCATCACATTCTCCGATCTCGATCCGAGGATGCCAACATCCCCACGACGACCCAATCGGTAGCTCGTGCGCTTGTGGCCAACAAAACAGCCTTCATCTGGGTCCTAATTGACAATGGGAGTTCAAATGAATATCATCTTCGCTACCATAAACGGGCATCGGAAGCGGAGAAACTTTCGTAACCCGTCACCCATCTACTCTGGGTTCTCTCGGGGGAAAAGAAGTATTACCTCTAGGCTCAATACAATTGGTACTCACCTTTGGAGATCCCCATGCAGCGAGGACATCGACAAGAAGATTCCTCGTCGTAGACGCCCCGTCTGCTTATAACATGTTGATGGGTAGACCCTCTCTCAATGCAATAAAAGCCATCCCTTCCGCATATCACATGATGATCAAATTCCCTACCATAAACGGAGTAGGAATGGTTCGAGGAGACCAACGAGTGGCTAGGGAATGTTACTCAGCATCCATGAAGCAAAAAACGGTCGACAACATATACTTGGACGAGCTCGACATGCGTGACGAGGTACTCACTCAACTCGAGCCCTCAGAAAAACTAGAACCGGTACAGTTGGACGACGACCTCGAACATCTCGCCTATATCGGCTCCAAGCTAGCGAAAAACCTCAAGAACCTCCTTATCCATTTTTTAAGACAAAACAAAGACGTCTTCGCATGGAAGCAGGCAGACATGGGAGGAGTTGATCCTACGGTAATCACCCATAGGCTGAACGTTAGCCCGTCCTTTAAGCCAATCAAACAAAAGAGGACGAGCTTCGCGCCAGAAAGCCATCAACGAAGTTAGCAACTCCTACGCGCTGTGAGCGATCAGGAGGTATTGGCCTCATCGGCTAGCCAACGTCGTACTCGTAGAAAAGGAAAACGGCAAATGGCCACTCTGCATCGACTTCACTGACATCAACAAAGCATGCCCAAAGGATAGCTTCCTCCGCTCGACCGACCTCATCAGATGCCACCGGCGGGCCATGAACCCTCGCTTATGGATGCTCCGGCTACAACCGTGATCAAGATGGACCTGTGTGACCAAGAAAAACTTCGTCAATATAGCGCAGGAACCCATCGCCATCGCACGCCATTCTGCTCAAAAACCAGGCCACGTGACGAGGCTGGTGAATCTGATGTTCCGTGAGCATAGGCACAACTATGCAGCGTATGATGACATGCCGCAGAAATCCACCACGCTGGCTCCACATACCATCCGTCCGAAGCGCCCGCATCTTGAAATTACACATGAAATCGAATCCGTACCAAGTGTGCCTTCTCGAGTATTAGCCTAAAATTCCCGGGTTTCATAGTCAACCACAGGAATTGAAGCAAATCCGCATTAAGATAAAGGTCAGGCTCGACATGCTCGCCATTAAGTATAAAGAAGTTCAAATACCATGGAAGGATTGCTGCCTTGCCGATTCGTATCCAGTGGCAAGTGATAAATGCCACCTTCTTCCAAGTCTTGAAGAAGGCCTTTCAATGGGATACGGCGCGAGGAAGATTTTCACTTTGAAACATATTCAGCCCTCCCATTCTAGTAAGTCCTATCGGTGGGAGCCCTCACCCTATACCTCGGTCAGATCGCACTTCGACGTTGTCGTCCCGCGAGATAAAGAGCGAATATAGCATCCAAATTTATTTCATTGCAAATGAGCTTGAGAGGAGCAGAGGAGAGGTACCTAAGGATGGAGAAACTAATTTTGGCCTCGTAACCATAGCCTAACTCCGCCTACTTCCAGCTCACACCATAGAAGTTCCAATTGAATACCCGATGAAGCAAGTGTTACATAAACCAGAAGTCTCCGGAAGGCTGATGAAGTGGGCCATAGAACTGAGCGAGTTCGACATCAGATACAAGCCGAAAACTGTAATAAAAGGGGTATGTGTCTTAGCCGACTTCACCATGGAACCCACCTCCCGCGAACCCGCTTCGAACGCTCAAGCAATGAATGACTCGATCCGGAAACTCTTGTAGATGGAGCCTCAAATGCGTTAAGGGAGTATGTGCCTGAATCTAACCCTAGAAGGAACAGACACATTGAGCACGCGCCGCATTCGGGATTCTAGGCCTCCAACGAGGCCGAGTATGAGGCCGGCCGCAGCAGCTCTCAACCTCGCCTCATTCATTAGTTGACCGCCTAGAGGTCTCGCAATGACTCAAACAGGTGGTAAGACAAATAGAAGACACCTACGAGGCCAGCAAGTGGAAGGATGATCCTATATCTCCAAAAGGTAAATGATTTATTAAAAAAATTCGCAAGTGTGTCTGTGTCGACACGTCCCCGTATGTAAAAACTCCCGAGCCGACGCCCTCGCAAAGCTAAGAATGCTCTTACAGAAGACCTCAATAGGTCGACACCTGTCGAATACCTGGCAGAGCCCTCTATCGATCTCTACGACGTGGAGGTTGCCCAAGTCGAGTCCGAGCCGAGTTGGATGGACCCCATTTGGGATTATATAATAGACGGACGTCCACCGACGCACCCGAGCATAAGGTACCCAAAATAAGGACGAGGTCCGCCAAAGTTCACTAATCATAAGGGAAGCCTCGCGACAAGCGAAGGCTTCTTCACACCTATCCTAAGGTACAAAGGAAAAGACATCGAATACGTGCTAAGAGAAGTACACGAAGGTATATGCGGAAATCATATCGGAGCTCGGGCATTGGCAGGGAAGGTCTTAAGACAGGGATACTACTGGCCTACAATACTCAAAGACGCAACCGACCTAGTCAAGAAATGCAAGATCTGCCAGGAACACGCCAAGATCTCACGCCTCCCATCGGAGCCCTTGACGTCAATCACAAGCCCCTGGCCCTTCCAACAATGGGGTTTGGACATACTGGGACCTCTGCCCCTTGGGAAAGGCCAGTGTAAGTTCATCATCGTCGTAGTAGATTACTTCACCAAGTGGGTCGAGGCCAAGCCTTTAGCCACAATCACAGAACAAAAGATACGCAATTTTGTGTGGCGAGCTATCATATGCAGGTTTGGTATCCAAGAGCCTGTGTTCGACAACGGAAAACAATTCAACAACGCCAAATCTAGAGAGATTCTCGTGTCGAGCCTCGAATTAAGAACTACTACTCATCTCCAAATAAGATCCGCCTAACGGTCGCCGGTTCACATCGTAACCCTTAAGGCCAGCGAAGACCAATTGAAGATCTTAAGGGAAAGTGGGTAGAGTACCTCCGAAAGCAGGGCTTACAGACAACACGTAAGTCAAGAACCCGAGAAACCCCATTCACCCTAGCCTTCGGCACTGAAGCGGTAGCCCCTGTCGAGGTCGGATTAAAGTCCCCAAGGATCGAATTAGCTACAAGGGAGCATATCGATTTATTCCGCCTAAATTTGGATCTCTTAGATGAGTAACGCCAGCAAGTACTAAGGCTGAGATTTAAGACTACCAAAGGAAGATTTACAGGTACGCCATAAACTAAAGTCAAACCCGTGAGCTACATGTCGGTGATTTATCTTAAAAAAGCTATTGCCAACAAGGAAGAATCCAAACACATGGGAAATTGGGCCTCAACCGGTGCCCCAGCTACCATGTTCCTCGAGTCGTCGACTGCAGTGTGATCATTGAAGCTCCAAACAGAGGAGGGAAAATTTTACAGATGCCTGGAATGCGGAACATCTTAAACGTCTTTATCAGTAGACCTTGGTTTGTGTAAATTTTAAATGAGATTTCATCAATTTTCGCCAATGATTCGACCATTTACTCGGTTATTTGTTAAGATCGTCACAAGCAACTCATGCAATGCCTTCGTAAAAAATTACATGCAATAGAATGACAACCCATAGACATAAAGTGAAAAGTCTCTCTTATTCCACCGATTACATTCATTGCCATAATCATGTCATCGGGACACATCTTGGAAGCACTCAAGACAAGGCCTCAAAAAAAAAAAAAAAACTTCAGGAAGAAAAAAGGTAAAGAAAACGAGATGGGAATAAATGGAAGAAGGCCAAAAGGTGGAAAAGAGGAGAAGAAGAAAGGGATGGAAGGAAATGAAGGAAGAGGAGAAACAGATGAAGAAGAGAAAAAAAAGGAGAATGAGATGTGGGAAGAAAAGATGAAAAAGAAGGAGAAGGAGAAAGGAGTGGAAAGGAAGAGAAAGAAGAACATAAATGGAGAAGGCGATGTAGCAAATGCGCGCCCTCTTCCGAACACATTCCCAAGACGGTTAGGGAATAACATGACTTACAAAGGGGAGACTAGGAAAAACACAACTCCCACGAGCGTAAGTCCGACGTAATCGAACTGTAATCTTCGTGAGGGACCCCAAATAAGACGACTGCATTCTCACGCCATCTCGCACAGATTTCAGTTACGCACCAGAAGAATCAAAGTATAAACTCCATAGCAATGAAGCCGCCATTTATAAGAAGGCTAAAGCACTCAAAAAGTCGCACAAACGTTTCAAATTCTCCATAAATCAGCATTAAAGACGCTCGCGCCTTTCCGAGAAAATCAGAAGTCGAATGGACGGAGCCCAGCAGCTCACTTTGACGAAGTTCTCGCCTCCTCCGCACAGTCACGCCACCTCGAGGAGTCGATCACCAGTTATATCGCCACCTACCACAAATGAGTCTAAAAGCAAACACTTCGACGAGTTCGCCTACTCGCGCCAGTCACGCCTACTCCGAGGAGTCGACGTCAGTTATATCGCCCACTGCCACAAATACCGGTCTGGCATTTCACTTTGACGAGTTCGCTCCACTGCATTGCATCACGCTTACCCGAGGAGTCATATCGCCAGTTATATCGCCACTGCCATACCGAGCCCAAGAACACTTTGACGAAGTTCGTCTCCTCGCACAGTCACGCTTACCCGAAGAGTCGATCACCAGTTATATGCCACTGCCACAAATACCAAGCCCAAGAAATTAATTTTCTTTGACGTAGTTCTTCGTCTTACTCGCACAAAAGTCACGCGCTACTCCGAGGAGTAAGATCGCTCAGTTATATCTCGTGACGCCCCAAAACCGAGGGCTCGCCTACTACCCGTCAACCTCGCTGAAAATCTATACCGCCTCGTATCACACTATGGCTTGAGTAAAAATGTGGCCACTGGGCTCCCTTTATCAACACTCATCAAATATACCCAACTATAGTTCCAAGAGTTCAACTTACAAAATCTATATTCCAACCAAATATATTACATGGTTCAAGAGTTGGTAACATTTCTCTTAATACAAATACATATTAAAATCTATAATTCTAATACATATTATCCAAACATCAGTGCCACAACCCTGGGCTTTTCTTCAAAATCGGTCTCTAAGAAGAGCCGGTCTTCGAACAACACCCCCAGACCAAAATGTTCCTCGCTGTATGAAGACGCCCGCAGGGTGAACCCACTCCTAAATGGGTTACTCTCCACCTAAGTGCATATGCAATGCTCCAATTTAAATCACACACCAAGTGAAATGCGTTGATTCTACTTGAATGTCTACATGCCCATTCCCATGTCTCGAGTCCCACCGACTCACTCACACTTCGCTCTAAGCCATGTATGAGAAAATAATCATTTTCAAACAAAACTTGTTGTTCTTGAAAATATACCACCAAGTGTCGTAAAAATATCGGGACTACCCTCCGAGGCAAATTGGCTGGTGAGCTTCCGAAACAATATGGTCCTCATCCCGAAATGATCTCGCTGTTGGGCCCATCTCCCAACCCAATTCTCCTTAAAATCATCCCGTGAAATTTTTCAACCGTGTTCGCTTTTTCGTAGTGGCTCCATGTCATGCACTAACACCTAAATTCTAGGTTACCCAGTGCATATGAAATGCATTATGCCATTTCCAAAACCATTTATACAATATATATACCAATATATTAATTATGCAACATTCTCAAATTTGTAATTCACACCACATGTAATTCAACAATATGGATCAAACAACACCCAAATTAGCTCACTTGAGCAATTCACAATTTTATCTCCAATGGCCTATACACACAATTATATTCCATATAATTGAGCAAATCACAATTTTATCTCCAATGGTCTATACACCAAAACACAATTTATTTCATAAATTATTAAACAAACACCCTAAACAGCCCCAACACAGTCACAGACTGTCCAAATGGGCTCCAAAAATTCTCCAAAAATTTCCCCCCACATTTCTGCTTCCAAGATTTGGGACTGACTAAAGCGGCCCCTCACGGTCCCTCAAACCAACACAAAAAGATTACAAACACTTAAACAAGAGAGAAACAAATAGGATAAAACTACCTCACAGAGTTTGTTCAAAACTCCAACTTTTGGTGTCCACGCCAGAGCTCTCATCACAGATCACTTTGCTTTCAAATTCGACGAAACCGACTCCGCCTCGATTTTCATAGATCTGAAAAAAAAACTAAGAGAGAAAAAATAATTAAAATCTCTCTCTCCTCCATCATTCTCCACCGATCCCTCTCTCCTTCCCCTTTGATTTTTTTTCCATTTTATCCTTTTTATTTATTATTATAATATTATTATATTATTATTATTATTATTATTATTATTATTATCATTTAGGATACTTAACTTATATTACTCGGCCTGGTCCGGCGCTTCTCTCCCAAAATTTTTTTTTTCAGTTCAATTATTTTAAATGAACTTAACTCAAACCATTTTTCTCACTCCAAGATTTTTGGGTAAAAATCTCGTCCCTGGTCATCGGTGATTTATCACCCGTAAATTCATAAATATTATGACCGGCCTCGCATCTCGACGGTAAACTTTTCGGTCATTAGATTTCACGAGACGAATTTATGGCGCTGGTCCGTTTCACATCCGAGATCTAAGAGAATTTTCTGCTTTTCCACCTAAATTAATTGCTTTTTACTCATTTTTTAGAAAAATTGAATTTTTCTCGGGTTTTACAATATCGCCACTCGGCCATAGCGCCCTGAGCTCCAAGAAATCTCACTTGACGAGTTCGTCTACTCGCACAGTCACGCCACCTTCCGAGAGTCGATCGCCCTCAAAGAGTATCGCCACTCGACCACGCCCGGAGCTCCGGAAGAAATTCACTTTGACGAGTCTGCCTCCTCTCGCACAGTCACGCTTACCCGAGGGATCGATCAGCCTGCCAGACGCCACGCCACAGCGCCCGAGCCCAAGAAGCCACTTTGACGAAGTTCGTCTACTCGCACGTGCCGTTACCCGAGAGTCAGATCAGCCAGCATGACCGCCACTCGCCACGCCCTGAGCCCAAGAGCCTTCACACTTTGACGTAGTTCGCCTCCTTCCAGACAGTCACGCACTCTTCCAGGTCAGATCACCAAGCTCAGACGCCACTCTACACACACGCTGGTTCAAAGAGCTCACTTCGACGAAGTTCATCTACTCGCACGTCACGCTACCCGAGTCGATCACCGGGCTATATCACCACTACGCCAGAGCCCAACAAATTTCACTTTGACGGTCTGCCTACTCGCACAGTCACGCTACTCCAGAACCCAGTCAACTCAAAAATCCGCCCGACGGAGCCCAAGAACACTTTGACGAGTTCATCTTACTCGCGACAGTCACGCTACCCGAGGAATCAATTCAACTCGAAAACCACTGATTTGAGCCCAACACTCTTGCCTTGACGAAAGTCTGCCCATTTCCGCACGTGCCATGCAGCCCAGGAACCAGCTTGACTCTCGTGCAATCACCGACTGAGCCCAGCAGCACGCACGACGAGCTCGCCTAAATGTGCCAAGAGGCATCATCAACCGACCAAGGGCCTAACTACTTCAAGACAGCCATGCACCTCTAGGAATCAGTTCGGGCCATGCAAATCAGCTCACTGAGCCCCGCCGCCCGCTTTGGTGATCAACCGCTTCAACCTGTGACGCTCAATTCAAGCCACTCGGTTCATACAGAACATCGCGAAGAGCGCAAGTAGAGATGAAAGAAGTGAAGTGCAAAAGTGAGTATTCATTAAGGACGAGGCTACATATGTCTTAGGTCCCAGGCCCAACAAAAATACATAAAAAAAAAAAAAGAAAAGTATAAAAGCCGACATCGGGCAAGAAGACGCAATGTGAGATCAAGCATCGTAAGCGAGAGGGGCCGATCTAAGAAAGGACGGGCCTCACAGTGCCCTGCTTCAGATAATCGCTACAGAGAAGGACCCCCTATCCTCTCATCGGAAGGTCGTGCTGAAATCCGCCTAATAGGCATTGACAACTTTCTTCTGAAAGGCAAGCCACCCAGAAACCCATTGATTAGAAGCCTCGGCCCTCAGTCTTCCAATAATTTCGTCCCGTTGAGCCACCAAAGTTATTTGCTGATGAAGATCCCCATGCAGCCCGTGAAACTCGGGCCAAAGCAAGCCCACCGAGCCGACTATTAGCCTCGCTGACGAGCCTCATTCAACAACAAGCCGTTTTATCACGCAGACGCCTCGATCGCACGCAGCTCTTCCTGGGGACTCAAGCTCACCTCGGATGTGAGAAGCTCATCCCTAACCATCTCAAGATCATATTGGGTAGACTCCCGTCCCTAGCCTCCATCAAGTCGCTCTGCACAACCCTCAAATCATTCCGAGCCTCGCTTCGCTTCTACGCCCTCGTTGCTCCGGCCTCGTTTTCTTATTTCTCAGCTCAGCACTGGCCGACGCGGGTATGTTTCAAATCAGATTTGCTTCACCGTCTCGGCCATATGTTGCACTCCGACCGCAGCTCGTACCGCCGATGTGAAGGAAGCCAATTCCTCGCCTCTTTATAAGCCCTGACCGCTGCACGACTCCTCGCTTAGCGTAGCCTTTCTCGCCAACCCCCAAATGGAGTAGCCACCGCACACCTAGTGCTAGAATCAACATCTAATGCAAGTTCGAAACTCAACTCAAAATGGAATCAAATATGACAAGGTATGGGAACTTACGGAGGCGACTTCTGAGATAAGGCCAAAGCTCCATCAATCTGCAAAGCGGAACCGACCTTAAGATTGGAACTTCAAGAATGGACGAGACCGGCTACCGGGCCGAGTCTCGGCATCGAAGCAAAGAGTCCTCGTCACCGCCAATTTTGATTCCCGATCTTCCTTCCTCGCCCTTCCGCCCCTTCGAAGGTGACCAATCCTCTTCACAAGGACTCCATACTGGATGGCTGCACCAACGGCCGCTGACCCGGCCCCACCCGAGGGACCTTCTCGGCCTCCGCAGCCAGGTAATCTGCACGGGACCGCGAACTCAAGACTATAGGCTTCCAACCAGGCGACCGCACCTCGTCTTAGCTTATGGTCACCCAGTAGGCTCCGGGGAAGATGAAGATGCCCCAACTTCGAACTTGACCAAAGCCGAATCTTATCTTCAAACTGAGTCCAGGCTTTGTTTCCCACCCGGCTTCCGAGACACCATCTCCAATCACAACAGCCTCCCAGCGGGTCTGCGCCGTAGGGCCCAACCCGAGAACCACGCTGGAAGGCCGGTGCGGCGGCCTCAGAGCAGAGCGAGTAGACCTCGAACTTGGAAGGACCAAAACATCCGACTTGATCAACTCCGCCGTAAGGACGAAGGACATCAGCCAACCAACGCTATGGCGTTATCTTTCGGTCACCAGGTCAATCCGAGCACCTGAGAAGCATGTAGACAGTACATAATCAGAGATACCCAGTGACCACGCACAAATCATAACCAAAAACAGAACGAACACTCACGAAGGTTTTCGGGGGTGGTCCAAGCTACCGGAACTCCCAGGGTGTCGTCCTTGTCGAGAGGGTCATACTCCCAATTAAGGCCGCTAACGAAGAAGTAGCTGGCCTTCCACGTACTCGCTGAGGAGGGAAGACCTGGAATCACCGTAGAGGAGCAATCGTAATGCCTAGAAAAATAAAGAAAGCCTTCTGATGTCTCCTTCGGGCTAAAAAGGTAAAGGAGTTAAGGGCTATGGTCGGGGACACCCGAGCCCCTTGTCCCTAAAGAAACCGAGATTCAACCAAGATACCCCCAACCATCGGGCGAATTGAGAAAGACAGACACAGGCCGCAAAACCCCTTTGCGAAGGCGCAGAGGAAAGCTTGAGACCATTATCGAAGGCCACTTCAAAGAAGCCACCATCTTAGGCACAGCAGGACTCACATAGGGTCAAAACGCCGTGGGACCACACTCAACGCCGAAGGGAGGCCGGGATAACGCCCGGCAAAGGTGCTCCATATGAAGGACCGACCTTGCTAAGTCCTACCTAAAGCATGCCGAATCCATGATCTTAGGTATTCCTCGAATTCCCCTGTGGTATTTAATCAGATTCACTTTTCCCTTACCCTTGTCCAAGGGAAGAGGAGGCACCTCTGGGGCATCTCGAAGTTCAACCCCGGACGAGCGATCGAAGACACCGCCAGTTCGTCCAGAACCAACAATAGCCGAAGAGTCACCATCGATACGCAGAGAAGAAGAACGACCCGGACCCATGATGAAAATAAATGATGAAAATAAAATTCGGCCAACCCAACCCTAACGCCTCACAGACGCCCAAAAGACTCAAGAAGACAAAGACGCGAAGTGGACCCGTAAATACAAATGTAGTGCTATTATCCCTAGAAAGACACCGCAGAAAGACTTATCAAAAGGGCTCGCATGTAAGACTAAGAGAGAAGGAGGCCCAAACTCGCTTAAAGGCAAGAAAAGGTCCCGGTGAGCGAGGCACACAAGACGCAGGATGTCCAAGAAAGTTAAAACAAAAAGGAACCGGGAAGGAGTGGAGAAATGAGCGTGAAACCGAAGAGTCATCATTATCATAAGACAAATGACTCGGGCCGACCAAGTCTTCAACTAATCCAAATTTCCTCGAGCAGACACGTGGAAATCAGACCTGAGCCGAGACACGCATACTCTACCCACGATACTGCACACAAGGGTCACTGGGGGCAACTACAGCAAAAAATAAGGCTCACAGCCCATTAGCCAGCCTAAGAGCAGGTCTTCAAACAACGAAACATTCAGCCCATTCACAAACCCTAAAGGAGAGATGCCCATTGCAAAGATTCAAGCCTTTTGGTGCCAAATGCAACGAGGGTCCAACCCGCTCGTCTAAAGACCGATTATGGAAGTCTCCCATGCAATGTAAAATAGAATAATCCCCGATAATATATTATTCCAAGAAATCAAATCTGATCTCAATGTTGTCGAAGATTATCCCAAATAAACTGCTCTTTCTATATCCTTTACCAAATCCGATACCGATAATAACAAAAAATATCTCATCCAATGGGAACGAATCCTAGTCACCATCCAACTGGTCGAACATCTACTATAAATACAAGGCCACCCCATCGGTGAAAGGTACGCAAAAAACTAACGCCAATACCAATACTCATATTGATACGCATCCTCACAAGCAACACATTCGCCCTCTAAGCAGTCTCTCTTTTCTCTAAGAAAGAAACTGACTTAGGCATCGGAGGCCGGCCACCGGCTGCCCCTCGCCACCCCTTTCTTGTTCAGAGGAGTGCTATGTCCGGAGCTCCGCACCAACATTGCGCCGATCCTACTTCAAATGCCTGCACGATCCAGAGCTCGCATCCCACCCGCCAAAGAATCCAGTCCGTCCAACGACCCCCTACACGCTCCGCAAATTTCAGCCTTCCGGCTGAAAAGCATCATATGTATATATATATATATATATATATATATATATATATATATATATATATATATATATATATATATATATATATATATATATATAAGTGTTGAAAAAATAGCTATAGTATGTCTAGGAAACCAAGGTATCGAGTAGATATTAGAATTTTAGAAAATAATAAATAGATATAATGTATTTGGAAAGTTTATAATTTTATAAATTCATGTATTTGATAAATATTTGAGAAATATATTCTTTTGACAAGTACATATTTCACTGAAATTTGGGAACTCATTTATATAAGAAATAAAATTAAGGTAATTTTTAGGGAATATTATGATAAGAAATATTCCAATAATAATTTTTGAATGATTGTTAGGACATAAAAGAATATATAAAATATTGATAATAATTATTTTTAGTAAAATATTTTATTCATATTGAGAATATAAGATAAGTGAATATTTGTATGTTTGAAAGGATTATGACTTGTATACTAAAAAAAAAAATGTAAACTCACTAATTTAATTATTGATAATTAGAATGTCTAATATATTATTAGGATTAATAATATTAACAATATGAATTTATTAGGATTTTCAACCTTATAATTTAAAATGAATAATTAATTATGAGAACTACTCCTTGTTATGGTAGGGAGGAAATAGTTTCCTTGGAGTTCTTCATATTATCTTCTTCAAAGTTTTTGAGTGCTTCTTTGAGGTAAGGGAAAATTAATGCAGTTTTTTTTTTAAATGTAGTTTTATATGTATGATTAAAAAATGTTTTCTTTGTTTTTGCCTAAAATATGGATCGAATATATTTATGAAAAGTATGTTGGACTTTATGTTTTGTTGTGATATTAATTATGAAGATATTTTTTGTGAATAAAATTATTGAAACTATGTTTTTTAACTACGATAGTTTGGCCTTGTCAACGGGAATAATAGTTGATACTATTCGGCACTTGTAAACGGGAATGATAGTTAACCTTTACATTCCTTGGTGGGGAATGTAATTGATTTGAATTTTAGCTTCTAGGGGTTGTGGTTAGAGGTTACTAGTACGAGTAGTGTTTGGTTCTGTCCACCTTAAAATGAACAATTTGTAGCTAGCCACTTGTAGACCTCACTTTGTCCTCAAAGACTTGCATTTATCCTATGGTGGTCATGACTTAACTATTGCTCTCATATGAACACCATTAGGGCCCTTTTAGACTTAGTTTGTCTCGAGCCTCGGGTGGGCTTGTATATGGTCCATTGAATGCATATGTAGTTCACTTTAGAGTGTCATCGTGGCTTCTTTTTTTAGTTATTGGCATCGTGCCATAGGAAGCAAGTGGGCCCCCCCGAGGTTTTAGCTCAATCAAAGTTTATTAGAGTATGTCAAATTCAGAGCACTTGAGCTTGTTTTGATTGTATCTCCCTTGTCCGAACTCGGAATCATGTGCCATTTGTTTTGTTGATTTCCTTATTTGCCATGAGGTTTGTTAAAATTTCTAATTTTATCAAACCGCTTGACCAATCGGTTTGACTGCCCATCGTGAGCGCATATACAACACTGTTTTTTGGGTGGTTTTGGCAAGCACTCCTCCTTGTTTTGATCATATCTCCCTCATCCGAACTTCGAATTGTGCACCATTTTTTTTGTTGGTCTCCTTATTATTCAGGAAACATTCTCATTAAAATAAATTTCATACTCTTTTCCTCAACCCGCTCTACTCTGGTTGGCATCCGGTTCAACCAATTATCGCTGCCTTGTGGAGCGCTGATTTTTGTGATTCTAGAGCCCACCCCAGGATGGTTTAGGCCCATAAGCTCCAAATTTCGACCCCAGCAACATCAGGTCTATTTTTGGCCTGGTCGTTCTCTTATGCCCACCATGAACCATATGATTCTAAAGTGGTGAAACAAAAAAAAATTAAAAAGGGAAAAAACTAAAAAGGTTAAGCTAGCCTTGTGAATGCAAGAGCATTATTGGGAGGTGTGTATCCCATGTTGAGGGAGCTGATTCTAGAGTTGAAAGTGGAAGGAACAAGGTGGGTTCGCAGGTCGAGGTGGTTTCCACATAAAGGCTAGAATGGGAAGAAGAATCCAGAGCTTTTTTTTTTTCCCAGCATTTTTCTGGTGGTCATTGATACTTGCCCGTGATCTTCGCCAGATTCATCGACCGAGAGGAGGACTTGAGCTACTGGAAGTGGTACAGAAAGAGAAAAACTGGGGATAGCCGGAAACTTTGAGCAAAGTACGAAAGTTATATGTTTCCCATTCTTTATGCTTTCTTTGCCTTCGTGTTTGCAGACTGCAGTTATAGTACTTGCTTTATTTCAGATTGGTTCTTGGTCATTCGGAGTCGGAATTGCACTCAGTTTCTCTTGTTGGATTCCTGACTTTGTAAGGAAGGTTCTGAAAATTTTTGAGATCTTTTCTCAGCCTGCTGGACCTGTTGGGAAACTGAACTAGGCGGTTCATTGAGTTCGGTTTTCCGGAATGACAGTTTGGGTACTTTGCTTTATTTGTGCTTGGTTCTCGTCATTCGCAGTTGAATCTGCACTCCGCTTGTCTCGGTTGGACTCTCGACTTCGTGGAGGAAGGTTCGACAATTTTGAGATCTTTTCATCCTACCGGACCGTATTGGGAAACTGAACCGCACGTTCATGGTTCGATTCTCCAGAACGGCGCTTAGTACTTTGCTTTGCTCGTATTAGTTCTTGGTCATTCTAGCCTGAATCACTGCTTGTTTTTGATTTCCGACTGTAAGAAAGGTTTCGACAAGTTTTGAGATATTTTCGCAAACTGCTGACCATTTGGGAACCGAGCCACCGGTCTACTCGGGTTAAGTTTTTCGAAATGCCAGCCTTGGGTCAGGTATTGAATCGAGACGAAAGGTGTTCTTGATTATTAGCTGAATGTGTGTGTGATTGCGTGTCACTGATCCTCGGGGTCGGGTTTCCAGCCTTTGGCATTGCATCCGTGAATGGTTACTTGCCCATTCCCAAAAATTTCTTGTGTCGGACGCTTTGTAAACGGTACGACTTTCTATGGAACAATGGCTTTATTGGAGCTCCTTATGAGTTGAATTCTATGTGCTTTAGGTTCACCGGATTTCTAGGTACCGAATTCTAAGTTTGGTTCTAGGGATCTTGGTGGCTGCATTGCTTGTAAATTAGTTGAGTCCCATGGTCTTCATGTTAATAAAATGGGGTGGCTTGGTTGCAACCCCGTTTTAGAACACTTTGCCATGTTTCAGTTGGTTCTTACTCATCTGTGCTCGGAATCATGCATCGTTTGTTTTATTAGATTCCTTATTGTATGAGGAATTTTCTGACAAAGTTTCAAAATTTTTCTCAATCGTTTGGACTTGTGAGAACTGATCCAACCGGTTGTGCAAAATAGCTCATGGGCAGCCCCCTATTTTAGCATGTTTTAGGCCCGAATCTATTATGGCATGCTCCAATTTGCTCTAAGGAACCTGTAGGCCGTCCTTAGGGTCTGAGTTTGGTTTAGGTTTGAACAAAGTGGGGTAGTGGGCATTGTGGGATTGGTAAGTATGGTTCGATTTATGGGATTTTAAAGGAATGTGTGCTAAAGTAAGCAAACCACTTACCTCATTTCAGCTTGCTTCCTTTCTTTTGGTATGGGATCCAATATTTGGTTTTAAATGCATGATGTATGATGTATTGTTTGCCCAACCTATTCCCTCACAAGCAGATGGCAGTAACTCAGTACATAAGCCATGCTGGTATTCGATTCATTTTTAAAGATATGTTTGATTTGACATTTGTGGTGCATTTGAGCTTGTTGACTGACCTCTTATGCAGGTTTAAGAAATCAACAAAAAAACTCACGCTGACGGCTGAGTGCCATGTTAGACACTGGCAGGTTGGTGTGTGATTCGAGTCATCTATGTAGCTTAGGAGGCTGTTTGATCTTTTTCCCATATGCTCCCACATACCCAATTCATTAGTAGAGACCGAGTTCCGGGCCTAGATGGGTGCTACCTCATATAAGGTACCTTCCCGATAGGTAATCTAATCCTAATCTGCGTAATCTAGTTTTCACATACCACTTTTCCATACGAGTCATCGGGTTTTTGTTCCTACTCTTGGTTTTCCCTTCATAAAACAAAAATTTCAAAGTAATGCACTCAAAGAAAAAACTGTTCCTCCTGGGGATCTAATTTATAAAATTCAAAACCCACATTTTCTTTTCATTTAAAAGCGAGTCGCGCCGGCCCGTGGATCGGGTAGGGTCCACACCACCAATTTTAAAGTCCCACATGGCACCATTCGATATTTTTGACCAGAGTAAAAGTTTTTATTTGAATGTTTGAATGAATTTGATATGAAATTGTTTGGATTTCGAAATGAAAGAACTTTGTTTGAATATTTGAATGTATTGACAAAAAAAAAAAAAAAAAGGAAATAACTAATGATAATATCTCCTATTTTTGCAAGTGATTTGAAAATGTTTGATCCATGAGTTGCATTAATCTACCTTATTAGGCTTCAACCTCATTCTGTGACGCCTCAAATTTATGGGGGTGATTTTTTTTTTTTTTTTTTTGGCTACTAGGCAAGTTTGTCGCAATAGAAAACTGTAGGTAGTTTGTCGTGACAAAATTTTCTTTGTCACGACAGAACTCATTTTTCGCGTGGCCCTCAGTCGTGTGTGCGCCCAGGGCCACCTGGTCACGCGCACTGGCTCGTGTCATGCGCGCCAGGAATGTGGTCGCCGCATGCAGGCATTGTCGTGCGCAGGACACTGTCATGACATGCCATGCAGGTCGCGACAGAAATTTCCAGCCTTAGACCATTCCCTGTTGCGATACTATACCTAGTGTCGAGACATGGGACCTGAAATCCTTGTCGTGACACAAGGAGACCCTTGTCGCGACCCAAGCCTGGCCCAGCCCCAAACCCTGTTGCGACACTGAATTTCTATCACGACACCGGGCTAACAAATATCTGTCGCGACAGTTGTTCCTATCGCGACCCAAACCACCCAAAGATGCCTAGGAACGCGTCGCGATTACGGAGATCCCCTGGGCCGCGACATGCAGCCGTGTAGTGCTTTGTCGCGGTGCACACGTTGCATTGTCGCTGGGCTGACTCCAGGCCGGGTCGCACCGCCTTAGAGCCCTGTCGCAACAGAATTTTCTCTGTCGCGACAAAGAACCCAAAATGGGCAGTAACCCTCTTTGGTCCTCCTGCACTTCCAAATTTCTCCTAAATTCAGTAATCTCAATTTTACTGCCTACTGTACTCATTTTTCAGGCATATTAAAATATGAGAAATTTACCATAACTACACACCCGACTATTTATACAATAGTCTAAAAGAATTTTATAAAAATCCTGTCATACAAAACATTTTTATAAAAATGTTACTCAAGGTCACATATCAGCCTCTTTCACAATCACGACCTCGGCAGAGCGCCATCTCCCTGTGCACTCCTTGTACCTGAAATGGGGTCCCATGACAGAGTGAGCAATGCCCAGTAGAGAAATTTTCCTATAAAGGCTACTCCCCACCTAAAATGCACATGCAATGGCAAACACACACACATCCAAGCAAAATCATACACAATCCTACTCGAATGTTTACATGCCATGGATGAGAATATGACTCACCCTATCCCATGTCCCGAGTCCTCACCGACTCCCTCACACATGCAAATGCCAAGTGTGAAAACTTGTTATTGGTGTTTCACCCAATGACCTTTTTCTTCAAAACAAAAGACTTTTGTTTTCAAAACTCCCTGTTGAACAATCCTCCAGCGTTCATTTTATTTAAGCAAATCCCGTGTGTTTATGCATTTGTGGGCCACGGATTTTGCGGGTTTTCACCGTAGGATGCCACACGTCTTTTTCGAAATTTTTGTGAACTTACATCGCCGGGTACACATGTCTAACCGCGAATAAAATTTGGGTCTTTCACCTTAGGGGGGAGGGGTGGATCTACCCCCATCTTGCTCCGTCCAACACACGTATATATTATTATTATTATTATTATTATTTTATGTTATGCAGCTGTGAATCTCGATTTTGGACATTGTCCCATTTCCAAGTTCACCACACATTCACCAAGAATGGTGAATAACCATTACCATGCACACACACTCGACTTGACGCGATGTGACCATGCATATGAATGCAATTATGCCAATTCATACATACATCATTCATGATTCATGGACAATTATATTTTTCTACAATATAATTTACATCATCAAGCATTCCATGTTAATACATCAATTGTGTAGCACCCCTTCTTCGATCCGACCCGATTAGCGGGTCCGAACCGAATCTGGGATGCTCTGATACCACTAACTGTACCGCCCCCAACCCAGCACCCGGTGTTGATCGAAGGTGTCATATTATTTATTTATTTATTTTTAAACTTATAAACTTTAAGCTTGTTCATTCATAATGTTAAACATTTAACTTGTATCATATTCTGTAGTAGCGGATTACAAAATATATACAAGCTCCATATATGGAAGTGTTCAACATTTACAATATTTACATTGTTTACAAAATAAACAAAATTACATATACAAACTAGACCAAAAGGTCTTCCAGTGGGCACCTAGTGATGTGTGGCCTTTGATTACTGATGTGGATTGTCCTATCCCCTGGTTTCCTCTTTTGTACCTACACGGATGAAAACACCCATGCTAAGCTTTACACTTAGTAGGAATAAATACATATGGATGACCCGTAGCACGGATCGTCACACTTCTATACACATGCATATACTTATGGTAAATATAACATTAACATATATTTATTCATTTCTCATATTTACTTTTTCATAACATGTTTCATTCTTATCATATTTCATATACTTTTCATGTCATCTTTCACTTTACTGATTAGTACCCAAAAAGTGCTATTTTGAGCCCTATTCGAGATAGGTTTTGAGTGCTTTTTGCGCACTAATCATACCAATTAAGCCAATTGAGGTGTTTAGGTCTACTTAGTATCACTTATGCTATTTCAAGGTTATTTTTGGTTATATTGCAGGTTTTTGTATGCAATGGCCATTTGATATCGAGATATGTGCTGAACCATGAAGATTGAAACCATTTTTCAGCCATCAAACATATCAAAATTCAGTGAAGAAATGAAGGCAAAGTGATGAAGAAGGATGCGCAGAGATGCAAATAAGGAATGCAACCTAGAAATACGGGATTGCGAAAATTTCGCATCATAGCTAAAATTGCAATCCTAGCGAAATTGGAGAAATTTCGCTAGGTTAGCGAAGAGAAATTCTCGCTAGGCTACGAAATTTCGCTATGTAGTTTAAAATCAATGTGCCTAGCGAAATTCTTCGCTCGCTATTCTAAAATAGCTAGGGCTAGCGAAATTTCGCTAGCTAGCGAAATTGACTGTGCATAGCGAAATTCAGGATTTCTGCTATCTCCATTCACTGCTAGCATGAATTCTCATAGCTAATTCTTCTGCACCCAGCGAAATCATTCCCGCATAGCGAAATTCCGCCTCGTCATTTTGGTGGTAATTGCCAAACGACCCCGCTTTTGGTGTATTACCTCCTTGTCCCTTGTATGAGCCAATATATTAGGCTTTCTTGTAGTTTTCACACATTAGGTGGCCTATAAGCCCCTCTATCATTTTTGTAACCCTAAGCACCTTTGGCAACTTTTCATTTATGTAAATATCTCCCGCAGCTTTCATTTATGGTTTGCTTTTCTCTCTTCTCTCTCCTCTTTCTTTCATTTTCTAGGTCACAAACACCTCTTGAGGATGACAACTCAAGAGATGCTTGGCTAAGCCTCATAGCTTTGAAGAGGAAGGTAACTAGCTTGGTTTTCAGCAACTAAGTAGGGTTGTCCTCATGTTTTAAATGCTACTGTGCATCAGATTATGGCTCCTGGGCCAAATTAGCCGAACATTTAATGTCATTACTTGGCCAATACTTTACCATGCTTGTGGTACAGCTGCATACTTATTGTTAGATGCACTATTCTTTAGATGGCCTTTACGAGCCACCGAAATGAGGTCGAGTGCTAGGTTTTAAATTGAAAGGGTCGTGGAATGCATGTTGCTTGTGCTTGACTCAAATGTGGAGGTTTCTAGGTTAGGTTTTCTAGTTAAACAAAGATCCGGTTATGAAGCTTGACTATAGGTTGCTTGCCATGATGCGAGGATAAACCCGAGGACACTTGTTACCCCCAAGTTGTCAAGCTAAGTGACCTAAACTCAAAGTTACTTTTCACACTTCACTTTCAGTTTTTACAATTAATCAGCATCCAAACAACTTCCACTGTTTTGAAATAAATCCAAAAATCCAAATTAAAAGCCTCACCATTTTCAACACTGATGCGAATCATTCCTAGGATGAAAACCCATCCCCATGTTCGACTTAGATCGATATATCAAGTGAAGAGTTGACTAATGGCAGTAGGGAGGAATATAGGAATATAAATTCTGCTGGATTCCGCTCACCCTATCGCGCATCTAATCAAATGGCGCCGTTGTCGCGGGATGCGCCAAACCCCACGCTTGATAAGCTAGCGTACTTGTGATCAACATCACAAGTGAAGGCTAATCTTATTAACCTTTACTTCAGCCGTCGTAATCGCAAGTTTTCATTACTGCAAGCATCGACCGGCTTTTGTTTTTCATATATAGTCGCTTTATTTTTAGCTTAACAATAACCCTTTGTAGCTTGGTTTGTGCTATTTCTGTGTCTCGCCTGTAACAGGTGTGTTTATGCACCACCTGGAAATAGAGACATCGTGACTACGTGAGAATCCCAGACACCAATTGAACAAGGCAAAGGTGCATGCACACAAGGGACACCATGGAGCACCCACCGAAGCAACAAAGTCGTACCAGTACTCCGCAAGAAACCCAAGAAATTACGTGATCCATGAGGACCACATCTACCCATCAAGAGTCAGTGCCCCATCTTGCATCATACTCCTCGCTAAAGCATGTAGCAATAGGCCCTATTTCTGTGCCCCTACTCCCCACATATCGTATGGAAAATGAAAACCCATACACACATATAAGGGATTTTGAGGAGGTATAAAATAACCTTTATGAAGTGACTGACATGGATTTGCTTAAGCCGAGCATTTCCATTGACCCTTAAGGACAAGGCCAAGATTCGCTTAATTCATCTGAGGCTCCAACCATTAGAAATTGGGCCGAGTCATAGCGAGTTTTGAAATGAAGTTCTTCGTCTTATAAGACCAACGCTTGAAGAGACAAATTTACACCTTTGCAGCCAAGATGGTGAGGTTCTACCGCTACCGGGATAGATCTGCTGGAGACCATTAGTGCTTGTCCACACATGGTTTCGACACATGGATGCTTGTAAACCACTTCTATGGTGGTATGTCTCCGCCATGAAGCGTTTTGAAACTATGTGTGGGGAGATTTTTCTCGAGCAAGCACCCCGATGAAGCCAGCGGATTTCAATTGCGGGTCAAACTTCCAAGGTCAGATGACAACCAGAGAAATGGAAAGAATAAGGCCCTCGGGCCAACCCTAAAGGATGTGAAGGTAAACTGCTTAGGAAATGGAAATGAAAAATCTCAACCCTAGCTAGGAAGGTGGAGGAGTTAGAAGGCAAAAGGCTCCATGAAGTGCGTGATCCAAAACCCGGGATGTGCCAATCCATACACCAATTTCTGCCACATACGCTTCACCGGGCTGACAGATCCTAGCGGCCCTTCAGCCGAAGGATTTGATGTCGAATGTGCAAATGTCAGAGGGTCAATATAGCTTCCACAACCCACGCCCCATATGGTAATTCCTACAATTCCAATTGGAGGAATCACCCTAACCCTCTCCCTCGAAACCTAATCGCTTTCTATAAAACCCCACCGCCAAACCACGCTTTGTTCCATTCCTTCAAACCACAACCACCTATCCTTATCTTCTCGTGGAACGCCATTTTAAATTCTGAGTAAGGTGGTGGGTAGTCGGTGGAAGAAATAAAAGGATCAATGTGCACCGGGCACAAAGGATTTGATCGCTGAGAGCACACTCGATCAAGAGAATAGATGGGCTTGAGAGCAATCTTATCTAAAATAGACAACTCAGTAAAAGATTCAATCACAAAGATCAACAAAATTGAGGCACAGAGTAGGAAGGTTCCCTCCCAAACATTGCCAAACCCGAAAGGAATCCATGAGGTAGGATCATCCAGTAATTCAGGAATGGATGAGGTGAAGGCTATAATCACTCTCAGGAGTGGAAAAGAGGTTAATTAATCAATTGCCAAACCAGTTGGGAAACCAGAAAGAAGTAGAAATGGAGCCGTAACACATTTTTCTCGAAAGAGGACTCAATGAAACATAGCATGCCACCTCCATTTCCACAGGCACTTAGAAGCAAGAAGAAGGCATCTCAGCAAGCAGGCATCCTAGAAGTCCTAAGGCAGGTGAAAGTCAACATACCTCTTTTGGACATCATCAAACAAGTCCCTGCCTATGCAAAGTTTTTAAAGGATCTCTGCACAATCAAGAAGGGGTTAGGCATTGAGAAGAAGGCATTTCTAACTGAACAAGTCAGTGCCATAATCCAAAGCAAGAACCCAGTCAAATACAAGGATCCTGGATCTCCCACAATTTCAGTTAATATTGGTGGGAATTGTATAGACAAATCCCTCCTTGATCTAGGAGCCAAGCAGGAACTCCACCGCCATACCTCTCGGTGTATAAGTAGCTAGGCTCGGGTGAACTCTAAGCCCCACTAATTATCACACTATCATCGGGCCGACAGATCGGTGAAGATCCCTAAGGGGATAGTTGAGGATGTCTTAGTGAAAATAGACAAATTCTACTACCCAGTAGATATTGTAGTGCTCGACACCGAGCCAATAGCAAATGAGCCCAATCATGTACCAATCATCCTGGGAAGACCATTTCTGGCCACTGCCAATGCAATCATCAATTGCCGAACGTGGGGTCAGCGCGTAACCACGCTTGGCAACATGACATTGGAGTTGAACATATTTCACTTGAACAACAAGCACAAGATGGAAGAAACTGAAAATCAAGTGCCTGGTGAAACATGCTCAGTTGGTCAGAATGTAGGGAAGCTAAGTGTCCAGGAATTGCAGGAAATGGCCAACCAAGGTGAAGCAGATGTTTTGGTTTTGCCATCAGTGCCCACTGCAGGCCAATTACTCAGTTCAAATTCAATCAGTGAGAACCAAGTCAACAATGGGAAATTCAACACCAAGGAATCAGCTCAGGCAACTGCCGGGGTTGAGGAGATCATCCTCCTTGACCCTCCTTGAGTAATTTTGGGATATTGAACTGGTTTGGTGTTCTCAAAAACCAAATTGCAGTTCAACAATTTTTGCTTTTTATTTTAATTTAGTCAATTTCAATAATTTCAGTTATTTTTAGAAAGTTTCACTTAGCAAGCTCATTATTAGTAACTTTGTAATTATATTATATTACCTTATATTAACTTTTTAATTATAGTTTAATATGATAATTTTTTTCTAATATTATTAATAATTAAATACCGAAAATTCGATTTTTGGAGGATACAAGCTATTCAAATTCGCTATACCGAAATTAGGTGGAAATGGCTCTTCTACGCTTCCAAACCTTATAAAAGGGCTGGGAGGGCCATTTCAAGACACCATTCCTCCCGCCCCCGCCACGCCCGAGCCCCCGGGAGCCACTGTCAGCTCCAGCCTCAGCCGCACTCTAAGCCACCCTACACAGCCCCTCGGTCATTCACTGCGCCTGCCTTGCCGCCGTTCGTAGCCACTTCCACCGCCTGCGCCAGTCGCCACCACCAGCTAGCTGTGCCGAGCCTTGAGTCACTGCCACTTTTACCACCGCCGGTCGTTTCACGCACCTCATCGCACGCCCGAGCACCGCACACGTACCCAACAGCCGCTGCCCACATTCCGCGCGCACCCCGTGCCCTGGGTCAGTATCAGTCAGTTGAGCCGCTGCCCACACTCCGCGCATCCAGCGTCTCCCGGTCCCCGCCGCCGAGCCCCCGGGTTTGTCCGTGTCATACCGCGCGTGACCCACCGCCACAGCTGAGCCCCGACGCCCGCAGCGCTCGTTACATTTCGGCCACCGCCCGCCCGTTCTTTCCCCACTACGCTTATGGTTCGCACAAGAGGTGGGTCCGGCCGCCGTCGATTCGCACCAGCGAGAGGAGTGCCCCTGCCGCCCAGCCTCCGGCCTGCACCCGCACCGCCTCCAAAGCCCCGAGGCGCCTCGAGACCAGGGGTTCGGGAGGTACCGTGACGAGGACGGGACCCCGGCCCTCTGGGTCTCGCCATAGCGCAGATCCAGGAGGGCCCGACCCTCCAAGCTGGCTCAGACGCCCGGTGAGTCATCCTCATCCGTGACCTCACCGCCTCCGCCACATCGCACCGCAGGCGACCTTCACCTCGCTTATCACCGCCCAGATCAGGAGGTCGTTATTCGTCGCACCCTATTCCGAAGAACGCTGCGCTCATCTCGAGTTACCCACCCGAGTCACTTAAGACGCCCATTCGATGGTCGATCACGTGATTTAGGATTCGATGCGACCGACGAAAGCACTACCCCCGCTACCATCTCATGAGGCCGAGGCGCATTATTACCCCGGTGGTTCAGAGTTCTACCATTCGATGACATCCTCGGGAGCGCTCAGTCCGCTCGAGCCCGGCTCACTATCGACGACGCCTCGGATGGTCCATTCTCGCCTCGAGACACCGTGAGCCGGGCCGTTGCTCTTCAGAGGCGCCCGCCGTGATGCCGCCGATCGATCAATTGCTCAGGATCGCCTTTCCACGAGCACTACGTACGTAGGGGCCATCCGAAGGTTTTGATCGATCTCCTCGAGGGATATCGGTTTAGTCCCTCTGAGCTGGTGATGACCTCCCTATTACACTTCGAGGATAAGGTCCACCGTAAGGGCCTGGATCGAGCTGAGAGTCTTCCACTGATGATCCCGAGACTATTATGCCAGGTCCTGGAGCACTTGGGCTTCCCAGAGGAGCCCCGGATAGAGCGGAGGATTCAATGCCCTCAGGTCCTGTCGATGGAGCGAGCGATGGTCATGCCCATATCTTTCTCCCGTGCCAAACAGACCAGAGGAGGCACGGACGTGGCGTAGGACTCCCACAGGATAGATGGGCCGAGCCCCGAGCCCGAGGTGGAGAGGAGTCCGGGCCAAGATATGTCCCATTCTCCTCCACATGCTACTCACTGCAAATTATGACTGAAATCTACCATTTACATCACAAACATTCACCGGAGTATGTTCATGCCACCGCGAGATAGCATGGATGCTATATTGTTCATTGGCGCCATCAAAGACAGACCGGGAGGTTGAGATCAGCCGGTATTACCCCAGAGGACTCGTCGCCCATGCTCCGCCAGATCATGACTCACCTAGGTCTTCCACGTGCCCTCGCTCGTGAGGGAGGCCGAGCCCCACTCACGCAGCAGCCTCTTTGGATGTGTCATGGTAAAGAAGAAGAAGTATGTGACCACCACCACCACAAATAGCGAGGTGGTTAGGTTTTCTTTTATGTTTTGTATAGTTACCACTTTATCAACTCGCCACTACTCTTGCGTAGGATTCATGTATTAGCCATAGTAGGCAGTGATATTTTTGTATGTTTAGCTTTGATATGCATGTACTAGCCATTTTGGCTATATCAAAAGCTATACGCTGTTATATATATAGTTTACTTCACTTTTGCAAAATCTTTTGTGTCCTCATTTTGTAATCGTTTGTCTTCAATCACAATAGAATTCAGTTTAATGCTAGCCACTGAAATACTCAACAAAATGGAACTTGTATTACCTCTAATGCTGAATTAAGTCCATAGTTGATATCTATCATTGTCTGTGATTATCAACCGGACATTCTAGTTTTGACTCCGTCGCACATCGATTGTCAATTAATTGAATCTATTCATCTCTACTTTTATATGTTTATTTAGAATATTTTTATAACCACGATATTCTTATAGGTTACCCATATTCAAGACCAATGTAGCTTCCAAAAGAAAAGAAAAGAAAAAGCAAAAGAAAAGAAAAAGACAAGAAGAAAAAGAAAAATAAGTCGTGAAGCTTGTCTTGAAGCCCGAACACTGTCCGAGGGTATATGGCTTAAAAGCCTTCTTGGAAGCCCATGCCCTGCTTTTTCCTTAATTTGGTTGGGAGTCATCGACTTAGTGTCATACCCGTGGACGGGTAGAGCTTAACCGCTTTGTAGGTGCTTAATTCAAGTCATTCTGAGTCCGGGGTGAAGCCCTAGAGTTTGTGGTCAAGTGATCCTTTTGGCTTGATGCCCTAAACCTTAATTGGTTGGGAGTCATCGGTGGACCCCCGTTACACGGACTTTGGTGAAGTCGAGTTTTGAGCATTGCACCCTACAATGTAGTTGAATAAAGAAAGAAGAGTGTAGCTTTTCCTATCTAGGTTGTTCAACAGCTTAAGGCCATGCCAGTAGCTAGGTTGGGGGGAGGAAATAATTTTGCAATTTATTGGCTTGATCTCATATATTAGAACCATTAGACAGTGGAAATTCAAAGTTGAGAATCATGGATCCGATGTTGGCCTAAAATTGTTCTTGTATGGTTTATGTTCTCTCATGCCGGTTTTCAAACTTGGTGCCAATTTTTCATTTTAAAGGTAATGTTTATTTGTAAATATACTTTTTGAACCATAAACTTTTTGAAAAATCACTGCATGCATGTCCTTATCGTTTTTGCATTGCTAAGGGACTAGCAAGCTTTGCTGGGGGGTGATTAGCACTCCAAAAAGTGCTATTTTCAAGCCCTATTCAGATAGGTTTTGAGTGCTTTTACGCACTAATCATGTACCACTAAGCCAATTGAGGTGTTTAGGTTCACTTAGTATCACTTTTATGTATATTTCTGGTTATTATTTTTGGTTATTTTGGTGTTTGTATGTAATGGCCATTTGATATCGGTGATACGTGTCAACCATGAAGATTGAAACCATTTTTCACCATCAAACATATCAAAATTCAAAGTTGAAGGAATGAAGGCAAAGTGATGAAGGAAGGATACAAGAGAGATGCAAAGCAAGAACAAAGTAACCCAGGCTCACGATTGCGAAATTTCAGAACTCATAAATAAAATCAATCATAGCTTAAAAATTTTGCTAGGCTAGCGAAATTGAGAAATTTCGCTAGCTAGCGAAATTTCGCTATGTAAATTTAAAATCACCGTGCCTAGCGAAATTCTTCGCCGCTATTCTAAAATATTTCGCCAGGGGCTAGCGAAATTTAGCTAGCTAGCTAAATTGATCGTGCATACTTAAATTTTGTGATTTCTCGCTTATTCTCGTCCACTTCGCTAGGCTGTTTAAATTCCTCGCTAGGGCTAGCGAAATTTCGCTACCCAGCGAAATCGCCCCCGCATGAACAAATTCCTTGCCTTGTCATTTTTGTGTGTAATTAATGCCAAACGACCTCGCTTTTGGTGTATTACTCCTTGTCCCTGTAATGAGCCAATATATTAGGCTTTCTTGTAGTTTTCACACATTGGGTGGCCTATATAAGCCCTCTTATCATTTTTGTAACCCTAAGCAATTTTCGCAACTTTTCATTATAAATATCTCCCGCAATTCATTTTAGTGGTTTGCTTTTCTCTTCTCTCTCCCCTCTTTCTTTTCATTTGCTTAGGTTGCCAAACACCCCCTCTTGGAGGATGACACAACTCAAGAGATGCTTGGCTAAGCCTCATAGCTTTGGAAGAGGAAGGTAACTACTTATTTTCGGGGCGCTGCAGTCGTCTTCATGTTTTTAAAATGCTACAGTACGTATTTATGGCCTCGCTTTCAAATTAGGTTGAATATCATTTAATGTCATTACTTTGGCCAACATTTACCATAAAGTGAGGCATACAGATACTTATTGTTGATGCACTGTTATTCTTTAGATGGCCTTTACGAGCCACCAAATGTAGGTCGAGTGCTGTGGTTTTAAACCGAAAGGGGTCATGAATGCATGTTGCTTGTGTTGACTCAACAGAGGCGTAGGTTAGGTTTTCTAGTTAAACAAAGATCCTGCTATGGCTTGACTATAGGTTGCTTGCCATGATGCGAGGGATAAACCCGAGGACACTTGTTACCCCCATGTTGTCAGGTTAGTGACCTAAACCTTCAAAGTTACTCTTTCACACTTCACTTTCGCTTTACAATTAATCGCAAGATTCAAACAACTTCCATTGTTTTGAAACAACCAAAATCCAAATTAAAGCCTCACCATTTTCAACACCGATGCGAATCATTCCTTTAGGATGAAAAACTCCATCCCCGTGTTCGACCCTAGATTTACTATACACTCAGCCAATTACCACAGTGCAAGTAGGGAGGAAATATAGAACATGTTCTTTGTTATCTCATTTTCACCCTACTGTGGCACGAATCATTTAATTCTTGTTCTTGTCACAGTATACTTGTCATCTCATAGCGGTGCTATTCTTCTCTTATCATATCATTTCATATGTCATATTCAAGTCATTTGTTTTATGTTTCATGCCTACATAAACCTTAGAAGTGGATAAAGGAAACTATAAGGGCCTGAAGGCCTTGTACTCATTGTGCGAAACAGTGGTCTATAAGGGCCCGAAGGCGTTGTTATCATTGTACGAGACAATGACCATCTATAAGGGCCCAAAGGCGCTATAATGACCCAAACGGGGCCAACTGTACTGTATGTTGCAAACTTGTTTTTCCCTAATAGTCATGCCTATCGATCCCTCTACCAGGTTCTAAGTAGACAATCCAAGTGTATTTTATATTCAGTACATATCTCATATTCTCGAATAATTATGATCATCCGGTAATCATATGCGATATGTACAATCATTTATGCAAATCTTTGCAATTTTCATATCTCATTATATGTAACTATGGTTACCATGTATACTTATGAGCTATTTATGAGTTCATAATATGAATAACTATGGTTACAAGCAGGGCCTATTATTTTTCATGATTTCTGGACCTAACATGAGTTCCAATTTTATCAAGCTATATATAGATGGATTCTTGACTCAATGGGCTTCCCATAGAGTCTAAGAACACTCAAAACGGAGTTCGGACGAAAAAGTTATGACCTTCCGAAGTTGGAGGTCTCACATGAGTAGCCAGCCCAATCTGGCTAGCCTACCCGACCTGCCCTTGCTGGCTAGCTCCAGTACCCACTGCCCTCCACAGGCACATGGCTGAAATCTTGACTCACGCTTCCATAGAGCCTAAGAACGGAAACGTAAGTTTGACGACAAGTTATGACCTTCCGAAGTCAAGGTCCTGTCAGGTAGTCAAACCCAACCGAACTGACTGACTGGGTCGAAGCCGACTGCCCCACTGAGCCGAAATGACCTGGTCGAGGCTGAGCTGACCTGGTCGAAAGAACAACGCATCAACGCCAGATTCTTTTTCTTTTCACAATACACACACATCGAACCACTCACTTAGCAAGAAAATATCACGAATGCTGTCATACAACAAGACAGGAATACATCACGTTCATGTCAACACAACCTTCAGCGCACTTATGCCGCACGGCATAATGTTTCGATGTTATCACCGTAATACATGTGATAGCAAACGATCGCACTGGTTGCGACGACGAAGAGCTGGTGCCAGATCGCCTGCAACCTGCACATATATATATTTTTTTTGCATTTTCAACATTTTGACCGCCGCACCACATTCTTCCTCCGATCCCAAAATTTTGGGACTGAGTATCTAGGCCACTCACGGCCCTGATGAAAACCGTGCCATTAAATGGTTTTTAAGCTAGAAATAACACTGCACGAAAATCCCCCACCTCTCGGGAGTTTGACAAACCCCGATTTCCTGGGCCTCATTCGCTTCCGCCGCGAGGACAAACTTTGCCTCTTGCTCTGACGAACGCCTATAGCTAGATCTCCGGGAAAACTAGTGAGAATGAGGAGCTTTTTGATTAGTGCCCAAATAGTGCTATTTTGAACCCTGTTTATTGTAGGTTTCGAGCACTTTTTGTGTACTAATCAACTTAAATAACTCAATTGACACACCAAGGTCCCGACTACACTACTGATCGACCACAGGGCTATTTTAGTAGTTTCAAGCCAAATTAGGCTAAAGTCATCGAGCCCACTCCGAACGTGAAGAATCCAAGTCGAACTCTGAGTTGCCTGGCTAGGAATGCAAGGAAATCGAGCAAATGGAAGAAATCAAAACATCGCAAATTTTTTGCAAGGTGCGGTAAATTTCGCTAACTTGTAAAATTCTCGCAGTTATAAATCAAGTCATAATTTTCGCAACCCGCTTCCTACGCCTTGTCGACCCCGTTCACTCACCAGACCTTTTCCAAACTACTTTCTTTGTATTTTTGGTAGTTTATACATTTTTGTAATTTCCCTTGATTCAGAGTAGTATATAAGCCTTAGTCAAGTTTCCAGATAGACATCACTAGAATGCACACTTTTGGCGCTGTAGTGCTTTCTGCCTCTCCTGTCCGTTTTCTTTCTTTTCCCCTCATTTTCCCCCTCATTTCTCTCACTTTCTCGTCGCCAAACACCCCCCTGGCTGATGACAACTCGTAGGATGGTTGGCCAAGCTCCTCCTATCCTGAATATAGGGTCACGGGTGTGGTTTAGAGGTAAACCTGGTCGGGGTCCTCTTGTTTTTAACACAAGCAGTTGTTGTCATTTATGCCTCTATCTCTCACTTTAGGTTTGTAACTCGATATGTCCCGATCGACTAGTACTTGCGAATCTTAGGTTCAAGGATGTTTATCACTAACCACTGATGTCGTTAGTTGCCATATTTATTTGTCACCGTATGTAGATCAAAGGACTGCCACTGTCTTGAAACATTAATGACCAATAAATGCTATTTCTTAAGAGGAAAACTATTAGGGCTCAGTTTTATAGCTAAATGAAGATCCGGTTCTGGAAATGACTATAGGTCATTCTCCCCAACATGAGGTAATGGACCTGAGGACCTCTCAGTTGCCCTAAAACTCCAAACCTAGTGGCTCGAGACTTCAAGGAGTTCTTTTTACATATTACTACATTTTATTGGTAGTCTTCAAATCACTAACCCCACTGTTTTTATGAAAAGCCTAAAATCCAAAGTGAAATCACCATTTTCACTTCAATCATTGTTACCTACACGAAGAAACCCATCCCCGTGTTCGGACCTAGACACTATACCCGCAAAGAGCTATGCTACTTAATAAAGAAGAGGTTTGAGTTTATAACATTATTGATTCCAAGCACCAAATCTCTACCCAAATGCATACTACGACATAAATAATCAATGGCGCTGGCGCCGGATGGTGCCTATGCAAGGACGAAGTTTAACTGTGATCCACATCACAAGTGTTGGTGAACTTTCGACCTTTTTGTTCTTACAGTAACCACCCCTAGCAGTTCACTGTTAGGTTGATTCAATCTTATACTGTCAATACACAATTTCTATCTTCAATTTTTTTTAGCTAACATTAACCTTTTTGCTACCACGCTTGCTTTTTCTCTCGTTGTGTTTTCAGGCTCTTTTCTTAGGAGTTTATGCAACATTGGGATAGGGAAACAAGAGTCGATTAGAAAGGAGCAAAGGTTCATAAGAACAGAAATGTGAATCAGCGCACAGGATGGTCGATGAGCCTCCACCCGAGGTACTAGAAGCAATGTGGGGTTCAAAGGAACCCAAATGCATACAGAACAATGAAGGACCATGTACACCCCCTAAGAGTGAGTGCACCCTCCTGCATTGTGCCTTCTCTAGAGGACATCATTATCAAGCCCTATCTAGTGTCCCTACTCCCCACTTTCTATGGAATGGAGAGTGAAAATCCCTATTCACACATCCGGGAGTTCAAGGAAGTATGCAATACCTTCAAAGAGGACATCCCCAACGTTGATCTAATGAGACTGAAGTTCTTCCCTCTTGCTCTGAAAGACAAGGCAAAAATCTAGCTCAACTCTCTAAGGCCAAGAACTATTAGGAACTGGGGAGATATGCAGGTAAAATTTTTAAAGAAATTCTTCAGCACCCATAAAACCAATAGTTTGAAGAGGGAAATTTACACCTCACGTACCTCAAGAAAATGAGAAATTTTTACCAAAGGTCGAAAGGTACCTAGAGACCATTGGTGCCTGCCCTCACCATGGCTTTGATACTTTGATGCTGAAGGGTTTCGTGGGAGGTAACACTTGCTAATAGCAACGAAAATACAAAAAAAATCCCAATGAAAACCCGTCCAAGGACCCCAAGTAGCATCAAAATCGGTTCTTTAACAAAGAGAAGGGTGTAGGATCATCTTGTGCCTGCCTAAAACTGAGCTAGTGGTCCGTAGCTTTAATCGGCTTAACCAACAATGAAAACCCCGCTTGCACCGATCACCCACTTTTCTTGTCTCCGAATCAGAAGCTCCGACAAACATGGCTTCGATCTCCATCTTCGCTCTCCGATGCCTCCTCACTTTCGTACATCTAATCTCTTCGCTTCCCTCTGCCTTCTTACGGTCACGAGGCGTCTGATTTCTTTTTCTTCATAGCCTCGCTTCCATAGAGTGAGCTAGGCGCTTCTGCCTTTTCCAAAGGTTCTGGGGATCTCTGCCATAGAGATATGGAAAGAATAGCAAATATAGCAAATACAGACCAAACACATAAAACAATATCCCAGTAGCCCATCTCCATAAGTACCGGCCGGTCCCATGCGTATAAGATAAAGCTTTCCTTCCCATCACCCACACTCAAAGCCCTAATCCATATGAGTGATCTTTAATCGTTTACCCATCACAAGAGCTCCCAGCGGTATCTATACGCTGATTTTCTCAAATTTCAGGTAAAATTCACTAACTAAGGTCGAGGATACCTCAGTATTTCGACAAACAAACCGTACCTCGCTCCCGACACAGCCCCGATAGATGTAGGTGAACAAGAATGTATCCACTTTCACCCCCCCTCGTCGCAACAAAACCCCGTCGCAATCGATCGGGCCCACTTTCTTGTTCCGAACTCCAAGCCTCGACAAACATGGCTTCGATCTCCCCATCTTCGCTCCTCCGATACCTCCTCACTCGTAAGACGAATCTCTTCGCTTCCTCGTCTTCATTCATGGTGTCGATTTTTCTTCATAAACGCCCATAGATGTAGCCAGCGCTTTGCCCTTTCCAAAGGTTCTTCCAGATCTCGCCATAGATATGGAAAGAATAGCAAATATGGAAAAGACTGACCAAACACATAAAACAATATCCCAAGAGCTTCGCCCTCCATAAGTACCTGCCGGGCCCCATGCGCATCGTGATAAAAGCTTCCTCCCCATACCTAATGTACCAAAGCCCTAATCCATAAGGAACAATAACACTACCAATCCAAGCCAACAAACTAACTACAGGAACACTAAAATACTACGTAACAGTGCTCCCAAAGAATCAAGGCAATTTACCACGCTTGTATTTGAACCGAGAAGAATCCTGATCGAACGCATGAAAACACTGGCAGAACGCAATTCCTGACGGTCAGGTGAGAGGTTAACAAGGCTAAGGTTGTCTTATATAATGATGGGTGAGTAGGAATTAAAACAGGAAAAGGTATGGGTTAAAACTGATTTTATCTGGAAAATCCTTCTGATGCACCAGACAAGTATGCTGCACCAGTAATTGTCACAACGCCTTTTTGCATTAATGGTACCTGCACGGAGAGGGTAAATTCTGCATTCATTGCCCTTTTTTTATTTTATTTTTTTTATTTTAAGAATTTGGAACAGTAGTGCCAATATATAAATGTATCCTTTTCGTATGCTCTCCATCCCGGATTCCATTGAATGCTCATTTCTCTCCTTACTCATATTCTGCCCAAACTGATTGTGTTCACGGAGCTAACAATTGTACTTCCCTCTCTTGACACCTTCACACTTACCATGGGGTCCACCTGATTCTCAGATCATGGTTCCTAGGATTCGAACGAATTGGCAACTCAAGGCTCAAGATGGGTGGGGTAAGTAAAAGATTTACAAACAACACACAGAACGATACCTCAAATCATTTTCCATTATAATGGGTTCTCTGTGAGAATAGAATGCATGAAGGAATATGGAATAAGCAAATATGCACAAACCAAGTAAACAGAAAACAAGAGTCCTGTTAAGTCAGGTCATAAAGTGAATTAGAAATGGTAATCAAAGAGGTGTCCACACATAATATAAATTTTTGGTAATATCAAGATTGGTAAAACAATGATTAATGGATGTATAAGAAGCTCATGTACAAGATATTACAGTCATAATATACCCAAGAGTCAATTAGTAACGCATCACACTTAACATGCAATGCCAAGATATTGTCTTGTTCATGTAATGCCCAAATTCCTCACTGATGTGTCACACAATCCCAAAACATGAGGGTACTCCCACTCACATAAATGTTATCCCTAAAGTGATCTCATTAGTTTTTATTTTTTTAATTTTTTAGATCATGAGATGAGAGAGAGGATGATATGATAACATATATATAGATATATATATATATATATATATATATAGATAGGATAGGGATTACTGCGAAGTAGCATCTGGTAGAGCGGATCTACCCGGTTCCTCATACTCTCACGATGGTGAAGTGCTCAGAAATGGCTTTAGCGTTGGCCATTGACTTTAAAGGATTTCCATTTTCGGATTTTCAATCTCCCTTTGCACCGTATGTTAAATTACCTTGACAATGAGCGTGCCGGTGCTTTAGAGCGAAGTTTTCACGGGAACATGTCTGGCCATGGCGGTGTATTGTAATACCTTTTGGTGAGGTTCAAAGGTCTTCCGAACAATGGTCTTGTCATGGAACAGCTTGAGCCTCTCTTTGTAGATTCGGGTGCTCTCATAAGATTCCGCCTCGATTCATGGCTTCGTTCATACTGCGTGATCATTTGTTTACACACTGAGCGAATCAAAATTAAGAGTTTTAATAGCCCGATATGCCTGTGCTCCATTTCTCTGGAAACGGATGACAAGCCTTGCCATAAACAAGCTGTAGAGACATACGATAATAGTTTTAAAAGCGTCACGGTAAGCCCCGAAGAGTGCGACCCGATCTTTGCGGAGTTTGGGGCTCTTATTTTTCCCGAAATATGTTTGATCTCCTGATAGGTAGTCGAGCTTGACCGTTGGTTTTGTGGGTGATGTACCTTTGAAACTTTATGGGTAACTCCATACTTATGATTCTCAAAAGATCGATTAAAAATGGAGCCCACCATCACTAATGATTGCCTGAGGCACTCAGCGAGAGAAAAAATGTGTTCTTTTATAAATTTAAGCAACCTTGTGGTCATTAGTTCGTTAGGATGGCACTCCACACAGCCGACACACATAGTCGATAGACAACAAAATGTAAAGGTACCCCTGAAGGGGAAAGGTCCCATGAAGTCTATACACTGACAATGAAGTCTATTGATTAAAATGAGGGTAAGAGCATCATGTTCCTTCTTGTGACCTCTGTGTTGGCCTTGCGAGCCTGATTTGCAAAACAATCTTTAAAAAGCGTAGGCGATAAAAACCCGACTGCGAGTTTTATCCATTGCATTTTCCTTGGGAGAAATGCCCTCCTGAGCTTAGATAGCGAGGTGAGAATCCCAATTTGATCATCATTGGGTACACACCTTCTCATCAATTAGTCTGGACAGTATTTAAACAGATATGGGTCATCAAAATAATATTTCTTAATGTCTTCCAAAAATTTCCTTTTCTGTTGAGAAGTCCATTGTGGTGGAATTTGACTAGTCACCAAATAATTGACTATGTCCGCATACCATGGGCAGTGAACAAGAGCAAAAAGCTGCTCATCAGGAAAACTGCCGCCTATGGGTAAGCCATGAGAAATGGATTCCGAAACTAACCGAGATACATGGTCAGCTACCACATTCTCGACTCCCTTTTTATCTTTAATAGTTAGGTTAAATTCTTGGCACAGTAGGATCCACCTAGTCAGCCAGAGGCCAGTATCTGCAGAGAGCGGTACTTTAGCGTTCACGTGATCTACGTGAAAATGGTGGCATGAGACCCTCTGATATGACCTGAACTTTTCTAAGGCAAAGGCGACGGCCCGAAAACTCTTTTTCATTAGTTGTGGTTTTGCTTGAGGCGGAATCTAGAGTCTTGCTTGCATAATAAATCACAGCCTTTTATCTTCCTTTGTTCTAGAAACACGGCCTATAGCATAATCACTAGCATCACGTAATCTCGAAGGAAAGGTTCGATTAGGAGATCGCATGATAGGAGGAGACAACATAGTTTTGAGTTTATCAAATGCGGCCTCATGAGAAGCACAATGACCATGAAAAGGACATCCTTGGCAAATGAGTGCAAGGACGGGCTATGCTGCTTTGAAATCTTTTATGAATCTCCTATAGAATCAGCATGTCCCAGAATGACGCCTGTCTCAACACACTTAGGGTAGGTAAGTTGGAGATCAACTCGACTTTATTTGTATCACCTCGATCCCATTTTTTGATACTATGTGACTACAATACAATCCTTGTGTCACCATGGTACATTTTCCCAATTTAACACGAGGTTCTTCTCTTCGACATCTCTCGAAACCTTCGTAGATTCTCGAACTTCCTCGTATGAGTCTCCAGCGAGAAATCATCCATGAAAATCTCGAAATGATTTCCTGTATCATATCCTTTGAAAATCCCCATCATGCGGCGGAAAGGTTTCTGGTGCATTACATAATCAAGGGCATTTTCTAAAGGCAAAAGTGCCAAAAGGGCAGGTGAATGTAGTTTTCTCTTGTTCTTCTAAAGCTATCTCGATTTGATTGCCACAGCGAATTGCCCATCGAAAACAATAAAATTCATGCCTACGACTCTCTACAACATTTCGACAAAGGTAAGGGAAGTGATCCTTCTAATGCGCATTAAAGTTTCCTATAGTCTATACCGACCCTCCAGCCGGAGGTGATACAAGTGGGAATTAGCTCATTATTTTCATTTGCCACCACAGTGACTCCAGATTTCTTAGGAACTACCTGAGTTGGGCTGACCCACTTACTATCTGCAATGGGGTAAATAACACCTACGTCTAAGAGTTTTAGAACCTCTTTCTTGACCACTTCTTTCATTATTGGGTTTAGTCGTCTCTGTGGTTGTCTAGAGGGTTTAACATCCTCTTCCAAGTGAATCCTGTGAGTGCAGATCAAGGGGCTAATTCCCTTAATATCCGTAATTGTCCATCCTATAGCGGTTTTGTGGGTTCTCAATATCTTCAACAGCTTATTTTATTGTTCTGACTCTAAAGAGGAAGATATGATTGCCGGGAAAGTTTCTTCTACCCCTAGGAATGCATATTTAATATGTGATGGTAAGGGTTTCAACTCAAGTTTAGGTGGTTTCTCTTTCGAAGGTAATACCCTGTCCTCGATTGGTGGCAATGGTTCAAATTTAGGTGCCCACCCATTCGCTTCCAATACCTCATTGTGTTCAATTATAGAGTGTAGGAACTCCGACTCAGATGTGGTCACCTCCTCATCCCAACTTGGGCTTACTAGACCAAGACATGGGGGATCATTGTATGAGGCGTTATCTAAGTATTTACGCCCGCAGTCGACCATGTTTACCTCCACGAACATCCTCCTCATCTCCCATTCCTTACATTAACATTAAAGATATTCAATTGGAGTCATGTTACCAAATGTAGTGTCATTAGTCCTCCCCTACGATTGTATGATGGCATTAGCGTGGCGAATAGTGCGAATCGGGAGGCTGAGTTCCTTGGTTTACCACAGGTTGAGTGTCAAGCACGACAAAATCCACTGGAAAATAAAACTTATCCACTTGCACCAATACATCCTTCACTATCCCCCTAGGAATCTTCACACTATGGTAAGCTAATTGGAGGGTGATATTAGTTGGCTCTAATTATCCTATTACTAGATCGACATATCTTGAGTAAAATGACAAGTTAACACCCCTTTAAATCCAGCAGAAATAATGTCTAACTTTGAATTCCCTACCACTATGGAAATAGTAGGGCTTCCTGGGTCTTTGTATTTTAGGGGCAAATTGTTTTGAATCAATGAGGTAGATTGCTCAGTCATAAATGCCTCCTTGTTGACACTAGCTTCCTTTTAGTGCCTGAATCTTTTAGAAACTTGGCGTATGGCGAATCTGTAATGGCATCTAGTAAAGGAATGTTCAACTTCACCTGTTTGAACAACTCATAAATTTCAGAATGATTGATCACTTTCTTTGGGGCTCTCAACCTATGAGGATAAGGAGCAGGAGGGATATAGGAGGCCTTGTCTTGTTCTGGTTCACCATCAATAACATCAATCTTAGGAACATGAGACATGTCTGACACCTCATCATCCCCGACTGGTTCATCTTGTAACTCTTGTATTGGTTCCTTTAGTTGAATGGTTTTGTCAATTACCTTACCACTTCGAAGAGTGGTTACAACCTTGCAATGATCGAATGTGCCCTCACTTGGACCTGATATTCCAACACTATTTTGACCTTGGGGATTTTGGACGGTTTGAGAAGGGAGTTTCCCTTTTTCTTGTTGAAAATGTCCCATGGAAGAGGTTAGCTTAGTGATTTGGGATCTCACCTCATTCAATGCAGTTCGAAATTCAGTGTTGGTGGATTGTTGGGTCTGGACAAACTGTGTCACAATATCCTCCAAACTTCTCTTATGTGGAGGTTGATAAGGTTGTGGGTTTGGATTTCCTTGATTTGATGGATGGAAACCTTGATTGGGGTTAAATCATGAGTTATGATTACGAAGCGGAGGGGCTTGGTTTGAAAAACCTTGGTTTTGAAAAAATTGAGGCCTTGGTTGTTTGGCAAATTGTCGCCTCCCTCATTTCGACTAAAATTTGGGTGCTTACCACAGTCACGGATTATACGTTTCGGAGTATGGGAGGAATTGAAAGGTTTCCTTTGGTAGTTAAGGGCATTAACTTGCTCTATTTGGATTACTCCTTAGCAGGAAGATTTGGGCAATTAATAGTTAAGTCACGTAGGATCTGTCGCAATGAGTGCATGGCTCCTCCACTCCCAGGTCCCGTAGGTGCGGAGATGCGAGGCGCCTTGGTTACCTCATTTGCAGCACTGACTCTATAGATGTAACTTCACGCGTTAAATTAGCTATTTTGCTTGCAAATGTCATTTTCTCTTAAATGATGGAGTCCTCCCAATAGGTGTATTGTGCACTTTAGTAGTATCTCACGGAGGAGATATTAGTCTCCATGTTCGAACATTTTTGCTATGGTGTGAATTGGATTGCCTCCTCATACTTTTCTCATAAACTCTCCGCACACATCATTTGGATGTATTGTTTATTATTCAGGATAGCCCTTGATGAAATCACATACCAGTTGTCCACATCGAGCCATGATGAGGGATAACATGGAGGAGGTCCTTGTATCTTTCCCATACTACAACAAAAGGTTCACTTGGTTTTTCAGAAAAATTTTGGATTGCCCGCATGAGAGCATTGGTAAGTGCGGGAGGGAAGAATTTGTTAAGGAATTCATTTCGCATATCCTCCCATGTAAAGATTGAATTGGGTGCAAAAATGAATTAAACCTATTTTGCCTTTTTCCTTTAGAGAGAATGGGAATGTAATCCATGTAGATTATGTGGAGAGGATCCAGTGTAGGAGAAATGCACTGCAAACATCCTCAAAGTCTCTATGAATGTGAGTAGGCTCGTAATCTAGACCGATACACGTGTAGAAGATTTCATCATCTCTAACTTCATGAGGGAATTGATCGCCTCTTCAGAAGGCTAATACATGAGTTTGTCAGGTTCTTCGAGGCTGCAAAATCTCTCTGAGAGTTCTTTCCACATTAGGGTAAAGGTTGGGAGTCTGATATTGATTACGCCTAAAGTTAACATTTCCTCCTACCTGCTGTTGTCGGGAGTGCAACACCGTCTCCATGTTGTGGAGGTTCAGTGGAGTCCCTGGTTACCGTATCCCTTGAGCGTTTGATTAAAAGTGGTTGTTGACTCCTGGATGCATTGGTCCATTCGAGGTGTGTGGTTCTGACACAATTGATTCTACTATGGACTCTTCAGAATTTCAGAGGTACAATTCTACAAGCTCCGCTGCTCGCTGCAGCCCAACCGACATGCACTAATCCTACTCCTTCCAGCTACTCCCACTTAGATTCCTCATAAAAAAAATTAAAAAAGGAAAGTAGAGAACGTACGGGATTTGCAATGCAATTGCAAATTACTTAGTTTTCTTCATCAACTAGATTATCGCCACTCCCTAAGAATTTGCCAAAATGCTTCGTCTATTTCTGTAGTCGAAATTATTCCCAAGCGTAGGAACTACTAAGGTTAATTGAGCATTGCACACTGCGGAAGTCCACAGTCATCTCCACAGGAGTGGTGTTCTAGGTGATCCTTAAGGGTTGTTCTCTCAAGAATGTATGTTTAAAAGTAAATTATAGGTCAGGTCGACGATTGAGTACCGATTAAATTGACTATTTTAAACAGTAAAGATGATTGATAGGGTTCTTAAGTTTCCACTACACTATTGATCAAGTAATTCTACTTTCTTCACGATCTCATCTAGGAACTATTGATGAATGGGTTCGACGAAGATTTTACATTAAAAGCTCTTTTAGAATGAAAAACAATCGAGTGATGTTAAACACTTGTTCAAACAATTTACTCAGACTCTTAGCTTGCATTTGTAATCAAGCACAACGTGTACCGAGGATCTCTCGTTCACACGTTGTCAAGAAGATGCCCAACTAAGGTTTTATAAGATTTTTCTACAAGTGCTTAACATCATACAATCCCGTTGAGGTATAAAAGAGGAATTGAGGGTTATTACCTTGATCAAGGTGAGTTTCCACCGTTAAAACCCCATCATAAAACTTTAGAACTTCATTGAAATTATAAAGCAAATCATATTTGATGAGAAACTATTCATAAAAGAAACTTGAGAAAATCACGCTTCAATTGAAAAATCAAAGAATAAAAAACACACAATACTGAAAGAGAGAGCTGAGTTGTGCGATCTAGCTGAAAGATTACATGAACTTGAAATCCAAAATCTGTAGAAAAGTTAAGTCTCCTATTCTACTCTATGAACCCTAGCAAAAGCTATGAGAAAAACACTCTCCTTTGATGAAAACAAAACCCTAGAAATCAAAAGCTGCCTTCTCCCTCTTTCCTTTGGCTTTTATACCCTTTTCCATTGTGATCTCGAGTTGATGGTCGAAGGACGAATGTACCCTTGCATTGGAATCGAAATTCTGCTCAATTCCCGCAAATATTACATGTCGGTATCGGTACCGGTTAGTGTGGTACCGGTACCACTTTGCTTATGGTGACTTTTTTTGTCGGGGTACCGAGCACCCAAGTAGAGTGGTACCACCACTCGCCACCGTTGATTGGCCAGTACCGGTACCACGTCGCACTTGTTCCCCAACATCTTTGCACTTCCCAAGACTTCACCACAGCGGTTGCCACCATCCTCAATGATCCATATTCGCTTTCTGGACATGAACCCTTGTAACAACTATGCATGAAACCTGAAAAAAAAACTGCACAAGTCTAGAAACACGAAGACGATCAAAGGTACCTATTCTTATACAAAATGTGAACAAAATATGACCTGAAGGTACTAAAGTTCGATATAATTGTTGCTCTTTTGTGTATTCAACAAGCATCAACCCAAAAATTAGGGTTTTCATAACATTCTATTTATAGGAAAACCCCATCATGTCTAATGACCAAAATGCCCCTCACTCTAAGTGATGATAGGAGACATGCATCCCCATGCCATGAGTTCCCACACGACATAAAGCCGAGGTACAAGCCCAAACCTATTATCTCTTTAAGTGATGGCTTTCGAACCCGAGATTCCACTAATCCCGTGACATTTAATTCATGAGAATTAACTCCCTCATATTTGGATCACATCCAAATCCGTTTCATATCAGCCCCACACTCTTCTAAGTGTGTGACCCATTAGGTTCCGGTTATGTTGGCCACTTGATTCAACTATTGAATTAACCAAGTCAAGATTGGTATCTAGCAACACATCATGACCCCCAATTGACAGGAGAGTCAGTGGTCTGACTGCATACCCTTCCCATAGACAAATACCATGCAATTCGTCTTGTCACCAAACTATACCTTACGTGGTTCAGAGCATGGACAATTGTGTAGCTCCCACTAGACTGGCTATGCTACACCTAGCCCAAGTGATATTTATCTTGTCCCCAGATTCATCACTCAACCTTTATGTACTTGAAGACACTCCTCAAGACATTTTCACTATGGCCAGAGATTCCCAGTAATGATTCGACAAGAGGCCTCAGTATACTTCCATTTGTCGAGGGCGAACTTTGTCAAGCAATTAATTACCTCCGAACACCTCAAGCTATACCCAATCCTCATCCAATGAGCGACCCCCTAAGAGGCAACGTGGATTAAGGTCAAAGTATAGGATCAACATCCAAGATATCCTTGAGCACCTCAAGTCTAAGGATACACGAACCATTACTATGATGAGATAATCATCTACATTTAAATAGATAATCCATATGATTATCTCATTATAGGTCTCCTGATGTACTCAAATCGAGATAGTAATCCACGCAACGACCAACTCTGATACGCTTATAAGATCTACTACTTGATCTAATCAAGGAGTGTGACATGTGCCAGTCTGTCCGAATCAACAATGTCCAGCCATTGATCCTATGATCAGGATAATTTAGACACAAACATAATTTCACATGATAGGAATCTTATTATCATGATCCCATCATGATTTCCTTCATGCTATGTTATGTATCATAGGCTTCATTAATTCGATTAAAGATCTGTTATCAATTCAACGTATGAATATCAAATTAAGGAAGAAGTCTTTCATATTAAATAATATGTCATACAGACAATAAGTGCTAATGGTGATTCCTGAAAGACTTCTAACAAACTCCCACTTGTACTAAAGCCAATCGCCCTTATATCTCATACCATAGGCTAGAACGTGTGATTCATACTTCTTTTGGGGAAGTAGCTTAGTCAAGGGATCAACAATATTATGATATGTGGGTATTATCTCTATCTTTACATCATTCCTGCCAATGATCTCTCTGATCAAGTGGTATCTCCCATGATCCTATCATGATTTCCTTCATGCTATGTTATGTATCATGGACTTCATTAATTCAATTAAAGATCTGTTATCAATTCAACGTATGAATATCAAATTAACGAAGAAGCCTTTCATATTAAATAATATGTTGCATGTACAATAAGTGCTAATGGCAATTCCCTTTAGAGCACTTCTCTAACAGATGCTGGTTAATCACTTCTATAATGGAATGTCCCTTGCTATGAAGCAGTTATTGGAGACTATGTGTGGAGGGGACTTCATGAGCAAACATCCAGAGGAAGCCATGGATTTCTTGAATTATGTGGCTGAGACATTCAAAGCATGAGATGAACCCAACCCCAGAGAGGTAGAGAGGATGAGACCTACATCAATTCAAGGGGAGGCATATACTCAATCACAGAGGACATGGAGTTGAAGGCAAAGCTATCCACCTTGGCTAGAAGGTTGGAGGAGCTTGAAATGCGAAATCATCATGAGGTGCGAGCAGTGACTGAGGCATTTATGCCTAGCCAACCTTGTTTCATTTGTCAGTCCACTGAGCACTAAGGGGAGCACTGCCCAACTGTTCCTTCAGTAAGGGATATGATGGCTGAGCATGCCAATGTTGTGGGTCAATACAAGCCACCAACCACTAGCCCATATGGAAACACCTATAACCCTAATTGGAGGAACCATCCTAACCTCTCTTGGAAGACAAAGCCTCCACCATATGTGCCCCTTGCTGCACAACAACAAGGTGGCTCCTCATCTTAACCACAACCACCACCATCCTCATCCCCAGTTGAACAAGCTATCATGAACTTGAGCAAAGTGGTGGGCAACTTTGTGGAGGAACATAAGGCAGTGAATGCCTAGGCTAATCAGAGAATCGACACAATGGAAAGCACACTCAACAAAAAGATAAATAACCTGCACTCTAAGATTTCCCAAAAATATGATAACCTACAGTCTGAGATCTCCTAAAAATATGACAACTTGTAGTACTCAATCTCAAGGTTAACCAACCAGCAACAGGTGGAGGAAAAAGGGAAATTCCCCTCTCAGACACAACCCAATCCTAGGGGAGTGCATGAATTGAACTCTTCTAGTGAGCCAAATCCCATGATAGACGAAGTTAAAGCAATTATCACTTTAAGAAGTGGTAAGAAGGTTAAGCAGCCAGTCCCCAGAATAGCAGAAGAAGGCCAGGAAACAAAAGAAGCTGAACCAGAGGAATGCAGTGAAAAATAGCACACCCCCACCTTTTCCGCAGGCACTAAAAGCCAAGAAAAAGGCCATCAACCAGGCTGAAATATTAGAAGTGCTAAGGCAAGTGAAAGTCAACATCCCCCTGCTTGACATGATTAAACAAGTCCCCACGTATGCCAAAATTTTGAAGGACCTGTGCACAGTGAAGAGAGGGTTGAATGTCGACAAGAAGGTCTTCCTTATAGAACAAGTCAGTGCCATCATTCAGTGCAAGACTCCAGTAAAATATAAAGATCTAGGTTGCCCAACCATCTTGGTGAATATCGGAGGCACTTGTGTAGAAAAAGCACTGCTAGACTTGGGAGCTAAGTCAACCTCGTCGCCTATTCGTATGCGCCTAGTAGGTCAGGAGCTTAAGCCCACGTCCATTACATTGTCCCTTACAGATAGATCTATAAAATTACCAAAGGGCATTGTGGAGGATGTTTTATCATAAGTGACAATTCACTATCCCGTAGACTTTGTTACAGCTTGATACGTAACCGGTTGCATTGTAATAACTATGCCGATCATCCGAAGACCATTCTCGCCACTTCTAATGCGATTATCAATCACGAAATGGAGTTATGCAACTCACATTCGGGAACATGACTTCGAACTCGACATCTTCACTTGAGTAAAAAGTATATGCAACCAACGGAAGAGGGTCCGGAGGAAATTTGCATAATTGATACAATTCTCAAGGAACGTCGATAAAAACAAATGCGTGATGTGATAACCGGTGGTTCCTGCTTGGATTGGTCTCCGAAGAGCTAGGAAACCCAAGGCATGAACACTGTATAGGGGCACTGGAGAAAAAAAGAGGAAATTCTACCTCTACTGACTGGGGGAGAAGCCAATGAGCCTCAAAAACTAGATCTCAAGCCCCTGCCCGTGGAACTAAAGTATGCTGGAAGAACAAGAACAGTGTCACTGCCACAATCCCTCCCTCCTCAAGAATCAACAGAAAACAACCCGACATCCTAGAGAATAGCAAAGGCTGCGTGAAAATCAATGACCAAGGGTATAAGCTCAGCAGCTTGCACCCATCACATCTTATCGGGAGAGGAGTGTAAAACCAGTATAAAATTTACAGAGATTGAATCAAGACACGTAGGTGAAGTGGTACGTGCGTAAGTCCTAAAGTTGCTACAGCCAGATTATTTACCCCATATCCAATAGCACTTGGGTGAGTCCAACCTAGAATGCCTAAGAAATCGGGTAACCACCGTGGTATAATGAAAAGGGGAGGAAGTGCCCAATTGCCTTACTACAGTGTTAGAGGGTATGTATTGACATAAGTAGAATTAAATGAGGTGACAAGGAAAGACGCCCTTACTCCCTTCATGGACCCAAATTTTCGAAAGGATTTTCGCACCCCTTTATCGTTTCCTCGGATGGCTGACCAAAGTACGAACTGAAATTGCCACAAAAGACCAGGAAAAGACCACATTCACCTGCCCATTTGGCACATATGCCCATAGAGGATGCCCCTCGCTCGCGGTAATGCCCCGCCACATTCCAAATGATGCATGCTTAGTATCTTCAGCGATTTGGTGGAGCGGATTATGGAGGTTTACATGGATGATGTTACAGTTTATGGAGGGAGCTTTGAAGAATGACTGATCAACTTAGAAACTGTCCTGCATAGGTGTATAGAGAAGAACTTGGTACTGAACTGGGAAAAATGCCATTTTATATTCAACCAAGGAATTGGGCTGGGACATATCATTTCCAAGAAAGGAATTGAAGTTGGCAAGGCGAAAATTGAGATGATTTTCAAACTGCCCTCTCCCATAAATGTGAAGACTGTGAGGCAATTCTGGGGCATGCCTTTTATGAGGCTCATCATGATTCTCTAAATCACAAGCCTTTATAAGCTATCGAGAAAGATGTCAAATTGCTTGGGATGAAATCATGTATATTGAGGAGCTCAAGGCCTATTCGCCATTGCACCACATTAGTGAGGGCCTCAACTGAAGTTACCTTTCTCGAGTGTAATGTAATGATGCAAGTGACCTCGCCATCGAGTAGTTCCCGCAGGGAAGAAGGAAAGCCTATGTGGGTCTACTATGCAAGCAAGACATTGAACGAGGCGCAGAGAATTACACTACCAAGAAAGAGCTAATGGGCAAGAGTCTATGCTTTGACAAATTTCGTGGCTTACTGGTTGGTCGACATACCAATCTTCACGCATCACTCGCTTTGAAGTACCTACTCACCAAGCAAAATGCCAAGGCAAGACTTATTAGATGGGTTCTCCCGTTGCAAGAGTTCAACCTGCAGATTCGGGACAAAAAGGGTGTGGAGAATGTTGTTACAGATCATCTCTTGAGATTAAAATATAATACAACACTCAACCTCCAATCAATGATGAGTGTCCCGAGGAATCCTTACTCCTTTAACAGAACACACCTCGGCATGCCCATTATCACACCATTTCGCAAATGCAAGAGTTACCAACAGATTGAAAGGCACAAGACAAGAAGTTTTTCTTTGCAAAAATTCACTCCTATTATTGGGAAGAGCCCTTCTTATACAAATACTGTGCTGATTAGATAATCAGAAGATGTGTGCCTGAAGGAGAACAACAAGGGATACTCAACCACTGCCATGAGAATGCATGTGGAGGCCATTTTGCGTCTCAGAAAACATCCATGAAGGTACTACAATCTTGGTTTTATTGGCCCTCTCTTTTCAAGGATGCCCATACCATGTGCAGAGAATGCGACAAATGCCAAAGATTGGGGAACATCTCTCGTCGTCACATGATGCCTTTGAACCCGATTCGTAGTCGATCTATTCGATGTTCGGGGGCATCAATTTCATGGGGCCATTCCCTTCTTCCTTTGGATATATTTATATTTTGGTGGGAGTCGAGTATGTGTCAAAATGTATTGAAGCAAAGGTTTCAGAAAAGCAAGAGACCACAGGTGGTGTTGGAATTCTTGAAGGAGAACATTTTCTCTAGATTCGGGGTCCCCAAAGCCATAATCAAGGATTTAGGTTCGCATTTTCGCGAACAAAACATTCGAGAACCTCCTAACTAAATATTGTGTCACATAAAGTGGCCACCTGCATTCATCCTTGACCAAAGGGTCAAGCCGAGCTAGCCAATAGGGAAATCAAGACAATATCGATGAAAGTGGTGAACTCTAACCCGAAAGGATCTCTCGTCGCAGATTCTTCAAGTGCATATAGAACATCATATCCACTTCGCGATGTCTCCTCGTATCGCCTAGTTTATGGCAAGGCATGTCACCTGCTTGTGGAAATCGAGTATAAGGCATGGTGGGCAGTGAAGAAGCTGAACCTGGATATGGGGAGAGCTGTCCTTAAAAGGCTCCTAGATATCAATGAGCTAGAAGAGCTGAGGAATGATGCCTACTTCAACTCGAAAATTGCAAAAGATAAGTTAAAAAAGTGGCATGACGCCACAGCCCGTGAAACCAAACAAGGAGACCAAGTGTTGTTTTATGACTCTAAGCTCCACCTTTTCCAAGAAAGCTCGTTTACATGGACTGGCCATTCATTCATCCATCAGGTCTATCTCAATGGATTAGTAGACCTACTCAATTCCAAGGACAACAAGGTGTTCAAGGTCAATGGCCAAAGGATGAAACCTTATAAAGCATAACACAATGCATAAGGAGGAGATCTCTCCTCGACCCTCCATGAATCTAAAAGACCGAGTGGGAGTGATTTCTCGCAACAACTTAGTCACTCCACTTTTGTTAGAATTTTGTTTGTTTCCCATTTTAAGTCATTTGTGGCTTTCTTAATTTCCTTAATTTCACTACTTTTCTTTTGTCATTTTTCTCTCTTTCATTTGTACATTCTGATAATTTTTTGTTTTCTATGATTTGCAGGTGTTGCAGAAGGCAGGGGCTTTTTGGTGCGGTGTGAAATTTTCCAGGTTTGTGAAATTCCCTCCTGCACACTGTTCATCTTCTACCTTTTCGTCTTCTGTAAACCTTTCGGTTCTTGAGCACCATGAATGTTTCTAGATTTTTTTGAGCCCTAACCATTAAGACATTAAATGGGCTAAATCTCTCACCTACCCTAACCCATCTATTTAAACCCCCCCCCCCCCCCCACCCCCCACCCCATTTTCAATCTACTTCAAATTCATTTATGATCCTATCCTCCTCTTCCCATCCTCTCCATCTCCTCTCCTTCTCTAGCCCAACCATGGTGAAGACGCGCGGAGGACAAAACTTCAAACCTCGAGTACACCGCTCCTCTCCTTCCTTACATCGGCGGGTCCAACCTCGCCCTCGCCGCACCTTCCCCCACCACTCGCCACCATCGCGCTGTCAGGTCTCCCTTCGTCGGTCGCCCCCGCTACCCAAAGGCCCTGCCGGGCCCACGCAGGCCGCGCCGCTCCCGTGCCTCCGTTGCCGGCCGGCTCCCGCCCCACACAGTACCATACCGTGGTCGTCCCGCTCCTCCTCTCCCCACATCCTAGGCCATCCCGAAGGCCCCACCTTCCAAAAGGGCCCGAACCTCTAGCCTAGGGGAGTCTTCTAGTTCCAGGCCTCAGAAGCCCCAATCACCACCCAATCAGAGCCCTGTTGGAGCTCTCCCTCTGGATATGTCCCCAACCTCAATCATCAGGCGACCCTACTTCCACTGCAGCCCTATTCCAGGAAATACTGATTGTAGTATGACGGATTTGCACGACGAGGTTCATTATGATCTCCCGACCTTTGCCAAAGATTCAGAGCTCCAAGATTCAATGAGACTAGTGCAGAGGTACTCCTTGGAGCCATTTATGATCCCACGTAGGTTTTTCTACCCTCGGGCGGTCATCGAGTTCTACCACACGATGACCTCTAGGCGAGAGCCCAACCTGACATCTATTCATTTCACTATCGATGATCTACTGTGTGATACTCGTCACGATATACTAGCCTACGCTCAATCACGGCATCTCGCTAACTCTAAGCAGATTATAGGCAGTAATCATCCCTCCACCAGGAGATGGGTCTGCCTTACTATTCCTGACACTATGCCGGCCCATCTTGTTCAGAGGCGCTCCTCCAGTATGCTCCCTATAGACCATATAATGTGGTCTAATCTTTTCCTCGCTTCTAGCACATAGTGCTGCAGGAGAGGAGCCATTCCCGAGGCTCTATACGTATATATGAGGGAAGCTCGTTCAAATTCCTACGAGCTCTTCATGACATCCTTATTCCACTTCGAGGACAAGGTTCATCGCAGAAACCTGACTAGAGATGAGTCCATTCCCCTCCTGTTCCCGAGACTTTTATGCCATGTATTATAAAGACATCGACTTTCTCCCTCACGAGCCCAAAGGTAGCGCCGTCGAGATCGCAGGTTATCCTACACCGACCGGCGGCGTATCAAGTGCCCCGCTCTTATCGCCCGCACCGAGTTAGCCGAGGGGCCGCCCCAGCAACCTGACCTTCCTATAGAGGAGCAGCCACCAAGGCATACCAAGAAGCCTCAGTTCCAAAGATCCTCGCCTGGGCCCAGCCTACCACTCTCCCCATTACCCACTCGCCTCGTGATCCTTTCAGACTCAGAGCCCCCTCACCCGCGCACTCACATCTCCTACAAATGTTGCCGGACTGAGTATCACAACACTTCCATCGCAACATGTTTCTATATCCACTCAGGATTTCCTGGCCATCATGGATGCAGTCCGCACATTCTCAGCCACGTCTGCATCATTTGCGACTGCCGATGCTGCCCTAGTTGAGAGGATGACTTGCACTGAGGCCGCCATGGCTCAAACTATTGCCATACTCACACAGAATCAGGCCATCCTCATGCAGATTCAGAGTCACCTGGGCCTACCTCCGATTTCCCTATCCGTGCTTGCCCAAAGCCTCCGCCTCCTCCACAGAGCCGCACCCACTACCCACTGCACTCAGAAATTTCGACTTCAGTTACAGCACAGAGCTACTCCTGGCTACACCACCAAGACTCTCAAATACCTGGTGGTGAGGATGACCCCACCCACACACATTAGAGGTAGCACTTCCTTCTCTAACTTTCTCCTGAGCCCTATCATGACAATGCGGCATTTAGTTTGGGGAGAGTTGAATAAGGAAGTGACTTTACATTCAGCTGCTTATTTCGCTATTTTGAATAAGCCCTTTTTGTGATGTTTAGTGGCTTGTTACTTATCATTTTTTGTTGAAGCTGTAGTTGTCTTTGTAAAGCTGAAAATATAGCTATATATCTTTTTATACATACCATATAGCTTATTTTCTCAATTCAAAAATTGCACCCATTTTTTTTGTGGTTTTGCCTAACCTGCAAGTTCGAAAATTGAAACAGTGCCCAATGCTATTGATGTTAGATTAGTTCCATGCACAGTTAAGTAGATGATCAGTTGAAGTGTCATGGTATTCAGCCTTCTTCTTCCACCTTTAGCTAACCACACACAATGCACTTCAATTTTCTTCAATAAGCTAAGAAACTACCTAGCCCCCTTACTTTGAAAAACCTACCATAGTTTCGTTGACCACCTGTAATAGGTTAACGACCCCCCAAGAAAAGAAGGCCAATGAAGTCTTCCATAATAATAATAAAAAAAAAAAAGAATAGAAAAGCCGCAACGCTTTGCCTTGAAACCCGAGCACGGTCCAAGGGGTATATGACGAAAGTCTTTAAAACCTGGTGCCCTAAACCAACTGGTTGGGAGCCACCGACTTAGTGCTCGCTACATGGGTGGATAGGTGAGGTTTAGTGAGTTGTTGGTGTTAGAGTTTTGAAATCATTCGAAGTCCGGGGTGAAACTTGAAGAGTTAGTGGTTGAAAGATCCTTATGACTTGATGCCATAAACCTTAATTGGTTGGGAGTCAAAACCCGCTACACGAACTTTTTGAGGTAGATTCTCAAAGATTGCACCCTATAACAATTTAAAAAAGAAGTGTGGAATAAGAGTGGAGCCAAATTTATTTAGGTTGGTCACTGTTCTAGGTCTTGGCAATAGCTTGGTTAGGGGGAGAGAGCAGTTTAGCAGTTTATTGTTAAAAACTGATCATATAAACACTTAGATTTTGGTGGAAGTTTCAGGTCGATTCCCTTGAGTTGGATACTCTTCTGAAGCTTGATTCTGTATGGCATTTATTCTCCCAAGATGGTTATTGTGCAGGGTCTTGGTGATTCATACTGAAGGTTAGACATTACTCATTCGTATACTTTTTAAAATACATTTCTTCTTGTTTTTTTTTTGCGGAACATAATTGCCTACTCTCTTTCTTCACATTGCAAGGGACTAGCAATGCCTGCTTGGGGAGTGATTAGTGCCCAAATAGTTCTATTTTGAACCTTGTTTATTGTAGGTTTCGTGCACTTTTTGTGTACTAATCAACTTAAATAACTCAATTGACACACCTAGGTCCTGACTACACTACTGATCGCATTTTGTGGCTATTTTAGTAGTTTTGCAAGCTAAATTAGGCTAAAGTCATCGAGTCGACTCGAACGCGAAGAATCCAAGTCGAACTTGGAGTTACAGGTCAGAAGTCAGAAGGAAATTGAGCGTAAAAATGGAAGAACTAAACATCAGAATTTTCATAGGTTGCGAAATTTCACAGGTCGTAGAAGCAGAAAGCTGTTAAATTTCGCACTCCGCGACTTTCGCAGTTGCGATTTTCACAAAGCTGCGAATTTCGCAACCTACTCTTGTGTCTTGTTGACCCTGTTTTTTACCAGCTTTTTATACCTTTTTCCCAAACTACCCTCTTTGTATTTTTGGTAGTTTATACATTTTTGTACTTCAATCGAGCACATATGTTCCCGCCAAGCCTTCAGACAGACATAATCAGAATGCACAAATTTTGACGCGAAAGCTTTCAACTCTCCCGCCTGTTTTCTCTTCCCTCATTTTCCCTCATTTTCTCTCACTTTCTCGCTTGCCAAACACCCCTGAGGATGACAACTCAGAGGATGGTTGGCTAAGCTCCTCCTATCCTTCAACAAAGAAGGTCGTCAAGTGGTTTTGAGGTAACCATCGGTCCTCTTGTTTTTAACGCAAGCGCTGGATGCATTTATGCCTCTATCTCTCACTTTAGGTTTAAATCCTTGATGTGTCCCGATTGACCAAAGATTTATAATCTTTTTAGTGGTTCGTTGATGCTTATCACTGTGATCCACCGATGCTCGCTTAGTTGCCATTTATTTGTCACTGTAGGGTAGATCAAAGGATCAATTTTTACCTGCCTTGAAACATTGAACACCAATAAATGCTATTTAAGAGGAAAACTATTAGGCTCGATAAATTTCAATGAAGATACTCTGCTCGAAATGACTATGTCATTCTCCTCAACACGAGGTATGGACCCCAGGACCTCTCATGTCTCTAAAACTCCAAACCCAAAGGGGTCTCGAGGACTGCTGAGTTCTTTTTACATATTACTACATTTTACTGGTAGTCTTCAAATCACCAACCCCATTATTTTTATGGTGCAAGCCTAAAAATCTAGCGAAATCACCATTTTGACTCCAACTCGTTGGTTACCTACACGAAGAAAAACCCATCCTCAGAAACCACCCTGTGAGCCACCAGACCGCAGCAACTATGCTACAACAGTAAGAGGTTTAGGTTTATAAATATTATTGATTCCGAGCCCCAAATCTCTACCCCAATGCATACTATGATTACAACGAATCACTTTTCTCTCATTTACTCTTCCTCTCTCTTTTCTCTCTCTTTCCCACCAATTTTCCTCTCTCCTCACCGAATTGTTTGGTCCAACAAGTCAAGTGGGATGTCCACTTCCTTGCCCCGTGTCACTCCACCATTGGCTCTTTTTGGATTTCCCTTATCCACTTATCCAAAATAATGGATTTCCATCCTATCAAGTTGTGACACATGTCCACTCCATGGACTTTTGACTTCTCCTCTCAATTTAACACATGACTTATTGTGAGCCATCCAAACAAGTGCCAAGTGTCACTCATTACCCTCGGTGCCTCAAAAAACATGAAATTTCGACGCTCTTGGAATTCGACGGGTAATTAGATTTCACGAGATGATTCCAATGGTGAAGTCTGTTTCGTCATCCGAGATCTAGAAAATTTATGTTTTTCAACCGAAATTACCATTTTACCCATTTTGAGAAAGACTGAATTTTTCTCAAGTTTTACATTCTTCCCCCCTTAACAGAATTTCGTCCCTAAAATTCACACATACTAGCACATCAAATCACATGCATATGCAATGTACACAACCTCATTCATGTGAACTAGTTATTGAATTTCTAACGACTAAACCACGTACCTTCACCCTTAAACAAGAAGGGATAGGTGGCCCGCATCGTGTCCTTGCGTTCCCAAGTTGTCTCCTCCACTCCTCGGTGTTGTCACAACACCTTCACTAACCTCACGGTCTTGCGTCGCAAAACCTAATCCCGACTACCCATAATACACATTGGTCCCTCCTCGAAGGTCTCATCCGTATCAACAATAACTCTCCTCAATCCACTACATGAGATGGATCTGGAGTATACTTCCGGAGCATGGAGACGTGGAACACCTCATGGACACCGAGCAAACTGATGGTAATGACACAGGTACGCAACTCAGGCCCACCTCGAGCATCTCAAGGGGGGTCCGATGTACCTCAACGCTAGCTTCCCTACTTGTTTAACTTGACCACCATCTGTGCATCACCTTTAAGAAGACGTAATCACCCACCTCAGACTCTAGAGGTCGACGCCGTCTATCGACGTAGCTCTTCTATCGACTCTAAGCCGTGAGAAGACGCTTTCGTATCAAATCCACTTTCTCAGAGGTGTCTCTAATCAGATCCGAGCCAGTGATGGAACGCTCTCCCACCTTTATCCAACAAATCGGTGATCGACATGGCCTCCCATATAAGGCATCATAAGGTGCCATTTGTATATTCGCCTGATAACTGTTATTGTAGGTGAATTCCACTAAGGGTAAGTGCTCCTCCTAGCTACCCATATAACCTATAACACATGCTCGTAGCAGGTCCTCTAAAACTCGTATGGTCCTCTTCGACTGACCATCTGTATGTGGATGAAAAGCGGTACTCATCATTAACTGTGTCCCCATGGCCTTTTGGAAACTCTTCCAAAAGTGTGCTGTAAACCTGGGATCCCTATCCGATACGATAGAGATTGACACTCCATGTAGCCGGACAACCTCACGAATATATAACCTGCAGAATTCCTCTAGTATAAAGGTCATCCGTGACCGCTTAGAAAGTAACGGATTTTTACTATTTACCCACTATCACCCATATCGCATCACGCCTGCTGTGTCCGTGGCAAAGGGTCACAAAGTCCATCGACGTGCTCATACTTCACTCGCTACCTTCTAATGGCCGGTAGCCCCGCGCGGGCTTTGATGCTTGGGGGCCTAACCTATCGACACGTGAGACAACCCAAGCAGAACAAAATCTCCAACGTGTCATTTCATTCCGCTCCAATAATACTAGCGATGAGGATCACGGTACATCTTCGTGCCACTTGGATGAACAACAAATCAAGAGCGGTGGAACTCCCTGAGGATCTTCTCTCTCAGATCTGTCAATTGGGGAACTACAACTTGTTCCCTATATCGAAGACTACCATATGTGTGGATGGCCCTGCCTTCGTCACCCATACCTGATTGTACCTAGTCCTTGATGAACACTATTTCTACGTCCTACCCTTGGGACTCAATCACTCTCTCACAAGTGATGGGCCATGAGCCACCAAACTCCCTTAACGCCTCCTTCGAGCCTAATCATCAGACCGTAGTCTAAACCGCCCTACGCCTCGAGTATCTACCACCCCCAAGAAGGTTACACAGCCGCACTCCCCGTGACTTCCTAACAGCAGACCGCTTTCACCACGCTTGCTCACCGGATGGTGTACCCAAAGTGAAGTCATAAATTTCATAATGGATACCAATTTGATCATAACCGTCAACTGCCAAGAATCAATACATGAAGGGTCTTATCTTTCTTTGCAAATGGAACCAGCGCCCCATGGTGAAGTATGCCTTACCTAATGAAACCCTGCTCAACAACTCCCGTATATTACCCTGAAGTTCCTCGTAACTCAACCACGCCATCCCATACCTGTGGTCATAGAATGGATACGCATCAGTGGTGTAACTCAATACATAAGTCTACATCCCTGTTAAATGTAACACAATACCATCCTGTGTGTAGGCGGTAACCCACCTACGATCACTATCAATGACGACTCTATGGGTTGTCAACCAGTCCATCCTTAGGATGACATCAAACTCTGATATGTCCATAACCCTCAGGTCCACCTTGAGTAGAACCTCAGAGTTCTCTAACTCGCAACCTAGACATATTAGATCCACACTCACCAGGGAGAGCTCACATATCGCGACTTTTCCAAGGTCTCAACCTCTAAGCCCAATTATCTCACACATGATGCAACAATGAATGAATGCGATGCACCAGAATCTAAATAACACTCTCACAACAAAGGCGAGAGTCGAAACGCACTTGTACATCGATCGACCAACAAGCTCAACTCGCGGTACCACCTGAACCTTGCCTCAGACAATCCCGTCTCATGCCTGTGCTGATGGCAATGGTAGCATGTCATCTCGCCGTCCGCTAGGAAGTCCGATCTACGAGCCCGCCTTAGCCCATGTCGCCTTCTATGAAATAAGAGGGTGCTGTAGCACCCCGCGATCGGGACACCGCCCCGGCCCATGCTGGGTAAGGAGGAACGACCACGCTTCAGGCGAGTCCCAATGATGATTGGGACTGTGGTGTCCCACGTCTCTAGGATCTCTGCCTTTATGGGCAATCCCGTCTAAAATGTCTAGGCTGGTGGCAATGGAAACACGCTCTCTACCCTGACTGGCTAGGAGCTTTGAAGTATTTCCTACCCTTGGATGATTGACCTTGGCCTTGGCCCTGATGGCCATGGCCCTGTCCCTAATGTCCGTGCGAAGCATAAATCTTCTGCTTCTTCCTAGAGCTAGAAGAGGATTGATTCTCCTTCCTCTTAGCACTAGCACCTGCATCCTTCCCAACTGGTTGGGAACAATGACCCGCCACCATTGGGTCTCCTCCTCCCTCAAGGGCCGAAGGAAAGTGTGCCTCGAATCTCTGGAGGTTACTGAATTTCGTTCTCTAATCGCATTCGCCAGGCGCAGAAGGGCAGTACAACACTCCGCCCGCATAAGGGCAACAAGACTAATAGCCTCCATGAAGGTTTACAATCAAAGCGCCGCAGTGGCTGGTTGTCGCTCGCCAAATCGCCTCCACGCCCTTCTTTCTCGATTTTCCATCTAAACAAGTCAAATAGCAAATTGAGATTCCTTTTCTAGTCTAACTAGTAGTGCATATGCCACTACTAATAGACCTCAATCATCACGTACTACTCGTTCCCTTTTTCCTTAAAGTTGTAAAATGCCAAACACTAATACAATTTAATTCAATTTCCAAATTTTCATGTTCATTTTGTTTTCCGAACCCCTAAGGTTATATTTTCTAACCCTAGTGTTCCATATATCTACCATGTATATATATATATATATATATATATATATATATATATATATATATATATATATATATATATATATATATATTCACACAAATCATCACACATATCACACATTAATTCATCAAAATGCACAATGAATGCATGATCTAAACCCGTGCTCCATTGAGTCCTAGGTATTTGTATAACCTAAGCTCTAATACCAAGCTGTGATACTTATACCAACATTGAGTTCCAGGTCATTTGTATACCTTAGCTCTGATACCAAGTTGTGACGCCCAAAAGTTCCGGGGGTCTTTTTTTTTTTTTTTCGCTATCGACAAGTCCTGGTCACGATGTAAACTCAGAGGGTAACTGTCACATAATTTTCGTCAATGAGAACTCATCCGTCGCTGCGGCCTCAATCTGACGCCAGGGCCATGGTCACGCCGCTTCGAATGGGGTCACCATGCGCATTGTCAGGTGCACAACATTTTCACGCCAATATTAATCGCCGCCACATGCCATGCCGGTCACAACAGAAATTTCCAGCCTTAGATCAACCCTTGTCGCGACTACACCTGGGCACGCGATATCGACCCGAATCCCTATCGCGGACAATAAGGAGACCTTTGTCGTGACTCAGCCCCGCCAAAATTTCAAACTCCATCGGCACCAACTTCGTCGCGACACCGGGCCAACAAATATCTATCGCGACAGAGAAATCCTCTGTCGCGATCTAAACCACTCCAAAGATGTCGGGAACAAGCACGCTGATAATAAAGATCCTATCACTACCATGAGCCAAAAGCCTGCAGCGACGCCGTGGTTTGTCGCCACAGAACCTCAGACTAAGATCGCCCTGGTCGCTGGCGCACCTAGCCGGCCCGCGCCCGGCCCAGCCTGGCCGCAACACCGAAAGACCCGATCGCTGGTCACTGCATAGAGAAACCCCAGACAAAATTTTCTATCGGGCACAGAGAACCAAATGGGCTTAGCCTTCTACCCTCCCGCACTCCAAATTTCTCACCCAAATTTAGTAATCTCAATTTATCGCCCATCGCACTAATTTTTCTGTGCGCTTTAAAATATGAGAAATTTACTCATAATTACACACCCGAATATTGCTATTAATAGTCCAAAAGAATTTTATAAAATCCTTTTATACAAAACACTTTTACAAAAATACATTTAAGGCCACATGTCGCCTCCTTCACAATCACGCCCACAAAGGCTGCCTCTCGTACACTCCCGTATTCGAAAGGGGGTCCCACGACAGAGTGAGCAATACCCAGTAGAGAAATTTTTCTACAAGGGCTACTCCCCACCTAAAATGCACATGCAATGACAAACACACACACATCCAAGCAAAATCACACACAATCCTACTCGAATGTCTACATGCCATGGATGAGAATGTGACTCACCATATCCCATGTTCCGAGTCTTCATCGACTCTTTACATGTAAATGCTGCTGGGAAAACCTCACACGCAGGTTTCAACGAATGACCTTTTCTTCAAAAAATAAAAGCTTTTTGTTTTCAAAACTCCCCATTGGACAATCCTCCAACGTTCATTTGATTTAAGCAAATCCCGTGTATTTATGCATTTATGGGCCATGGATTTTGCGGGTTTCCACCGTAGGATGTCGCACGCCTTTTCCGACATTTTCGCGAACTTATATCGCTGAGCACACATGTCTAACAGCGAATAAAATTTAGGTCTTTCACCCTAGGGGGAGATCTACCCTATCTTGCTCTGCCTTACAGACTTATATATTATTAATTTTTTTTTATGTTATGCAACCGTGAATCTCGATTTTGGACGTTGTTCCATTTCCGAGTTCACCACACATTCACCAAGAATGGTGAATAACCATTACCATGCACACACACCCGACTCCACGCGATGTGACCGTGTATATGAATGCAATTATGCCAATTCATACATACATCATTCATGATTCATGGACAATTATATTTACATCATCAAGCATTCCATGTTAATACATCAATTGAGCATGTAGCAACATGATTTTTCACACACTGCATGTTATTCAATTATCAAGCAACAACATGCAAAAGATCCCTGAATTGGGATCTCAATCCAACGAGGCAATCATCCGGCCTCAACATTTAAACACACAACAAAACAAACAAAATAAATAAAAATTTTATTTTTATTTATTTTTTTCCGTAAATATCGCTCTATCGCGATTGCAGGTTCCCGCCTCGACAAATTTTATCAGAAGCGCGGTGCGCTGCTGCAGTCAAGGCCACAAGCAGCTGGGAGTGTCGAGCGCATTGTGCACGCTGTCGACGTGTCATCCTGGCTAGGTCACGACCCAATGATTTAGATCGTGACTTTCTAGTCCAAAACCTATAATTTTTTTTTTTTTTGCATTTTCTGAACATTTTTGGACTGCCCAAGTAGTCCCGAATATTTCTGCCTCCGATCCTAAAATTTTGGGACTGAGCATCTAGGCCACTCACACCCTCATGAAAACTGTACCATTATATGGATTTTAAGCTAGAAATAACACCGAGTACGAAAATCCCCTACCTCTTGGAGTTTTCCGAAACTCCCCGATTTCGGTCTCTATTCGAAGCTCTCCCTGCAAGGACAAACTTTGCCTCTTGCTCAGACGAAAGCTGAAGGCCGGATCTCAGGGAAAACTAGAGAGAAGGAGGAGCTTCTCTCTCCTCTTCTCTTCCTCTCTCCTTTCTCTCTCTTTCCCACCAATTTCCTCTCCCCCCACCGAATTGTTTGGTCCAACAAGTCAAGTGGGATGTCCTCTTCCTTGCCACGTGTCACCCTATCATTGGCTCTTTTTGGATTTCCCTTATCCACTTATCAAAAACAATGGATTTCCGTCCTATCAAGTTGTGACACATGGCCACTCCTTGGACTTTTGACTTCTCCTCTCAATTTGACACATGGCTTATTGTGAGCCATCCAAACAAGTGCCAAGTGTCACTCGTTACCCTCGGTGCCTTAAAAAACGTGAAATTCCAACAGTCTAGAAATTCGACGAAATTCGACGAGGTAACTAGATTTTGCCAGATGATTCCAACAGTGAAGTCCGTTTCATCATCCAAGATCTAGAAAATTTCTGGTTTTCAATCGAAATTACCGTTTTACCCTTTTTGAGAAAAAAAAATGAATTTTTCCCGGGTTTTACACATTCCCATTTGTTGACTATTTTTCAAGCACTCTTAGTTCTGGCGAGAAGTGATGGCTAGGTTTATGGATTCGTCATTATTAGGATTATGATTTTGAAATTTGTTATGGACGTTATTTAGTTGATGAGTTTTGTTAATTTGGATTATTAGTTTTTAGAGTTTGTCAGAAGGGTATGGATAATTATTTTTGGACTTCTATTTTAGTTCATACTTGAAGATTGAAATTTAGAAAAATTTTGTTAGTATGGAATATTGGAATTGGTGACATTAGAATATTGCGCTTGAACTTTGAACATGTATTTGTTAATTGCTATTAATCAAGTTATAAAGTTGAAGGTTTGTATCGTTTCGCACTTCAAGCCTTCAAGTTTGAGGTGTGAAATGACAGTCATGCCCCTAGGGCAGGTTTTAGGGCTTGACAAGAGATGTTAAGTTTTTGGAAACAGAGAAATGGAATTGGAATGAGATGAATAAACAATATATTGATGAAGATGTTGATGAATTTCCAGTCATAGGCACTAGAATACTTTTTTATATTTATCAAAGGTGAAATATAGTTGTTCTTGAACATCCAGGGTTTGATGAGGCTGTTGAACATGAAAAATGGAGGGCTACAATGCAGTAGGAGCTCAATATGATTGACAAGAACAACACTTAGGAGCTGGTGGACAGACATACCCTCACACAAGAAACCTATTGGGGTTAAGTGGGTTTATAAAACCAAACTCAATTCTGATGGTTTTGTAAACAAGCATAAAGCAAGGTTGGTTGTCAAGGGGTATACACAAATGTTTGGTGTGGATTTTTGGGAAACTTTTGCACCTATAGCTTGCTTGGTTACAATCAAGTTGTTGTTGTCTCTTATAGCTCAAATAAAATGGAGAATCTATCAACTAGATGTGAAATCGATATTCTTAAATGGCTACCTAGAGGTAGAAATTTTTGTCAAGCAACCAAAAGGATTTGATATCAAAGGAAAAGAAAAGAAAGTGTACCTCTTGAAGAAGGCCTTTTATGGGTTAAGACAAGCCCGAAGAGCCTGGTACATTGGGATTGACACTCACCTACTAACCTTAGGCTTCCACAAGGGTTTGAGTGAATTCACACTCTATATTAAGAAGATTGAAGAACATATATTAATTGTTTCTTTACACGTTGATGATTTGCTTGTAATAGGAAGTAATATGGAATTTATGAACAAATTTAAGGTTGAAATAGAGCATATGTTTGAAATTACAGACCTAGGTGAGATGTCTTACATCCTAGGAATGGAAGTACACCATAAGAAAAATAAGATTTTCATCTATTATAAAAAATTATGCCAAAAAAATTATGAAGAAATTCAAATTTGAGGAATGCAAGCCTATGTCTACCCCTATGAACCAGAAAAAGAAGTTCTATAAGGAGGATGGTGCTGAAAAGGTAGATGAAGGACTTTATCAAAGCATGATTGGTTGCTTAATGCACTTAACTGAACTAGACCAGATATAACTTATGTTGTAAGTTTACTTTCGAGATACATGCATTGTGCTAGTGAAATTCAGCTCCAAGCAGTAAAGCGTGTGATAAGATATGTTCAAGGCACCATAGATTATGGCATTAAGTTCAGTCAAGTTCAAAGTTTTGATTTTCATGGCTTTTCTCGATGTTGGATCGGGGCTGATCAGGTTAATCTATATAAGAAGTAATTTCGGTTATTGCTTTTCCTTCGTCTCTCAGATTTTTTCATGGAGTTCAAAAGCAAGTCAGGTCAAATCCACGCCTGAAGCAGCATGTTGCAATTGCTACCGTCAGAATCAAGCCTTATGGCTTAGAAAGTTTCTGACATATCTGGATATGAAGCAAGAATGAAGTAAATGATCCAATTTTTCATGGAAAAACAAAGCACTTCAGGATTAAATTTTATTTTCTGAGGGAAGTCTAAAAAGAAGGAGATATACTGCTTGTCTACTACAATACAAAAAGTTAGAATGCAGATATTTTGACTAAATCTCTTCCTAAAACAAGATTTGAGGTTTTACAAGGGAGACTTGGAATTTGCAGCTCCTAAGTCAAGGAGGAGTGTTGAGAATAATGCCTTAGTTTATGCTAAAATAAAGGCAAGATATCTCACTTAATCATGGGCAATAAGAGTTATCAAGATTGCTGAAGGATTCCTGTTATTTTTATGTTGTTCTGTTTTTTTTTTTTTCAAAATTCTAGTGCTATTCTATAGGAGGTACAAGTTTGTTCAACAGATTGCTTGATTTGATGCTTTTTTTTAGGTCATATCAATTCTAATACCTTGTATAAATTTTATTATCCCGATTCAAGAAAACAAAGATGTACACAACCCTGCTTTCAATTCTTAAAATCTCTCGTGCAACCATCTTCTTTTTGCTCTTAAAAATTACTATGCTACCAACAGTTTGGCTCAAGTATTATAGGGGTGGGATGGGCATATGGGACAACCAGAATTAGTTCCTTGTAATAACAAAGTAATACAACATAATATGCAAAAGTGAATAGAAGTAAAAAAAAAATGCTTGAAAACCTAAAATGCTTTTAAGCTGCTTCAGTATTTCTAAATATGTTTCTAAAATAATTTATATGTTTAATGTATTCTTTTTAATGGTTGTGTTTGTATAATTATTTCTTAATTACATTAAAATAACAAAAAAAACAATTAAAAATCTTATCCAAATTTCTCTTCTCGATGATAAAAAATTTAGAAAAATACATTTTTTTTTTGTTATCAAACATATTCTACTGAATATATTCACAAAGTATACATGGAAGATGTTTTCAAAAGCAATTTTATATTTATAATGAAAAAAACTATACAAGAACATATTTCAAAATAACAAATAGAAAAAAAGTTTATACTCTTAAAAATATAAAAAGTAGCAGTTTCTTAACCTATTTTAATCATTTTGATTTATTTTTGATGGGTCAGGCCCAAAAGGCCTAAATCCATGTTGGAGCCCAATTATAATAAAAGATTCAGAATCATGAAGATCCAACATACCCAAGGAGATCCAAGCCCAATTAAAACTCATCAGCTTACTACATCACCGGGGAAGCACCAAGAGCCTTACCCTAGCCGCCTTGGAAAGGGTCAGCCCTCTCCTCATCCTTGACCGGGTCTCATGGAGAGCCCTTCAACCATCTTGCCCGTTGAGAAGAAGTTAAGAGCTCCGCTATAATAGATACTTAGTTGCTATTGAGTCGCCCCAATCTGTTAGGAGGTGACTATAAATTGTAAGTCCTACCAACACTTGGGGGGTATCACACTCTACAGAGCACACCTCTCCGCTACTTCTCTAAACCTGTACTCTCTGCTCTTTACACATTTGAGTTAATAAAAGACCTAGCGACTCTAGCCATTCAAAAGTGGACGTAGGTCACCTCGACCGAACCACTATAATTCTCGTCTTCACTCTCTTCACCTTGATTACTACATTTATTACTCATTCCCGACAAAGCCGTGCCGATTCGTGCACCACGCTCGCGCCTGCCTATGGGAAGTCTTATTCTCATTTCTAAACACTTTTTATGTTCAATCAATGGTGATCACAACCCGGTCGATGAACGAGCCTAAGGATAACCAACCAAGAGAAGAGGAGGTTGCTCCTCCCCCAACCAATCAGGTCCTAAGCACGCAGTAGGTGCTGGAGACCATGCATGAACTTGTGTCCGAGAATCAATAGATTCTTCAACTAATGCTCACTGCACAAGGAGGAGCACAGCTTAGACCTCAAGTGAGAGGAGCTCCACCCCTTTGATGTCAAGGAACTCCACACATGGGTGCTCCTCATCCGGGCACCACCTTTGGAGCCCATTCGCGCTTATCGCGGAGCCCTCGCGTCCCAAAGATGGGAGAGCTCCCCATGAGGGACTTCCACCCTCCTTCCCTCCTCCAGCCCCCCGCCTCCTCACGGTGAGACCCCATCTCCAAAGGAGGATGAGGGTGAAACCGCAGCATGAGGCATGGGGAGCTATTTTCACGCACAATTCAAGAGAGCTCCCTAATCAATGGGATGAAAACTAGAGGGGCAATAAAATCAACTGTGTGACGCCTTCAACGCCATGAAGGCGCAAGGATCAGACCGGTGGGACTATCTTGTTGTGAGGACCGACACGCCTTTCAAAACCAAAGGCACTACCCTCCCACAAAAGTTTAAAATGCCATCGGTGGAGACCTTTGATAGTAAGAAGGATCCCCTTGACCATTTGGAAACCTATAAAACTCTAATGCAGCTGCATAATGTCCCAAATGAGATAATGTGTAGGGCTTTCCCTACCACCTTGAAGGGATCCGCTCGACAGTGGTTTGCCAAGCTCTCTTCAGCCTCCATCGCCTCCTTTGTTGAGCTAAGAAGGTCCTTCGTGATGCATTTTATTGGAGGGCGCCGCCACCAGAAGCCCGTCACTCACCTACTCAGCATAAAGCAAGACAAAGATGAGAGTATGAGAAGCTACCTCACCCGTTTTAATGAGAAGGTCCTTCAGGTAAAGGAGCCGGATGACAAGGTCACTATGATCGCCTTCCTGGGAGGCCTCCGCTCGTTAAGCTTCCTCTTCTCAGTGATGAAGCGCCCACCAAGAGGTATGCTAGAGCTTTTATCCAAAGCCTAAGAGAACATGAATGCAGAGGACATTACAAGGGCCAGGCAAGGTGAGTCATCCAGAACAGGGGAGAAGAGAAAGGAAAAAGATAGAGATGACAAGAAGTAGACCAATAATAAGCATAGCAGACGAGAGAGGAATCTATGACCGACTCCTGGCCCGCTTCCCGGGAGGGACCGACAAGCCTTATGTCACACACCCCCAACCCCTACCTTAAAGCACGTATGTACGCGAAACTATATCGACTCTTAATTGCTAAACATCAGATCCTAAGTCTTGAACCGAATCAAAATATCATATAAAAAGATACAAAAATAAAACTACCACTATAGTGGTGTTTACAGTGTCAATACATACAATTTAAGTCCCATTTACATATACATATACAAAAATTGCACATTTACATTTACATAATCGGGGAGCGCAAAACCTATGTGATGGACTCTACTAGTTCGGTTGCCCAAAGAATATGCTAAGTTCACAGACGTCCTCCTCTATACCTACACGGATTAAAACTCGTGCTAAGCTTAACGCTTAGTGGGAAACATATGACTTATACATATACACATGCACTAATACTCATTTACGATAAGCATATAACATTAACAAATATATAGTAGCAGATATTAGAATTTTTCATGAATTCATATAACAAACTTATACACATACTTGTACTTATAGCGCATTTTATAAATTGCTCGCATCTACAAGAGTTACAGCCATACTTAGACGAAGGTACTCATAGGTACTACAAAGCTTATACTTGTACTTATAGCGTAATTTCATACTCGTCGCATCTCTCGTAGGGAGTTAGCGTAACTTATACTTGTACTATAAAACTGTGAGGTACTACGAGCTTATATTTGTATAGAGGCACCGTAGGTACACATCTGTGAGCGTAACTTTGTACATTACTTTACTCTTATTCGTTATTCGCACTCTTATCATATATAATTCGTTCACTACTCTGTATCAATAAGAAATGAGTAGGACATAACACAATAAGTACCCGAAGGTACGGTACAATATTGAGGTGTTGTAGCACAAAGCAGGAGTGCCGAAGCATTAACAGAGAGTGTCGTCGCACTAATCATAGAGTAATCGGGTACTAATGTGCCGAAGAACGTCAAATAGTGCCACACTGAATCGTGAGTACCAAAGTACTACACGTGCCCGCCATGTACAGAGGTGTCAGGTCATTCCATATCCGCCTTAGGCAAATTCTACAATTATATGTGTTCAGGAACTTACTATCTTATCATAGGGGCATTAAGTTTGCCAACATCGACGCTTCGTCGAGGCGGTGAGGTACGGTATAATTTTTCCTTTACCTTACAAACATGAATGGACCCTTTCATACAATTATAAGGTCCTCATTAGTCCAATAGATAAGTCATCAGAATAACGAGATAGAAAAACAAAACAAAACATAAAAATTCCATGTTGTGAACCGTGCTACGTCGCGGCGTAGACCTTCACCGTGGCTTAGCTTTGCTACACCTTGGCGTACTCGAGGATGTCCAAACCTCCATCTCAACCACGCTGTGGCGTGGACATGCCACGCCTTAGCGTGGACCTACGTTGCTGCGTGGGATCCCTACGCCACGGCATAGGACCCCGAAATTTCCCAGATTTACTGATTTCATCCCTTTTTCTAGAAACTAAACTAAAACCTCAAAATAATCCAAAGCATCATCAAAACAACTCTAAATGTGTTCTAATCCCAACCAAAACCAAACATAGAGAATAATTAGGCTTTTCCAAACCCAAACTCAAATATTTGTGTCAGTTAACTTCCTAACACCTAAAATAGGTATCCATACATCATAAAACCAAGAATCCATACTCAAAGGGAGGATTCCATACTATCTTATACAAACTAGTGGTTTTAACAACTAACTTTCAACAAATCTTAGTTAGATGAATTCCTAACTAAACCCTAGAAATGGAACAAACTAATATCCATATAAAAGTCCAAAAATCCATACAAAGCCATTTCAATCCATACAAAACCATAGTTTCCATACAAACCCATAGTATTCCATACAAAACCCTAGTTTCCATACCTTTCTTGGCTTTCTTTCTCTTCTTCTTCTTCTTCTTCTTCTTCCTTTCTCCTCTCTTCACATAATTCCCTAGCACTCCTTCCCAAATGAGAGACCACTCGTCTTATCCCATTTTGATTTCTAATTTTCCTTTTATCGCACTTTGTCCTCAAATTCCCTTCGATTTGCACCATAACTTCCCATTATTCCACTTTGGCATATAATCTTATTATCTTATGATTTTTATATCCTATTTTGACAAGTTACAAATTTACCCTTGTAACTTGTACAAATTCCGGGTTTCAAAATTTTCTCACTTAGCAAAATACTAATTACGAAAAATTTCAAAATGCACTTATAATATACCCTAATTATGTTTAAAAACGACTAGGGTGTATTTCAGGGTGTTACACCTTCACTACCCTCAATGCCGCTATCGGGCACATCCTATTCCAGATCTAAGATGACCTCGCAGTAAAGTGGCCTGGAAGGATGAAGTCTCCTCCAAACCGCAGGAACCCATGCAAGTACTATCGCTTTCATCGCAACCATGGCCATGACATCGACGACTGCTATGACCTTAAAAGACAAATTGAGGACCTCATTCAACGTGGACACCTACGCCATTATGTTGCTGGAAAGGGGTAGGCACCGCCACCACCTCATAATCAAGAAGATCCACACCCCATTGGATAAATTCACATCATTTCGGGAGGAGTTGTAAGAGGAGGAGAATCTCTCTCCGCCATGAAGGCTCATGCTAGGAAAGCTAGGAACCTTGATGATGATAGACCATCCACCCAAGCATGGCAGCAACGAGGTCATATCCTTCTCAGACAAGGACTTGGAAGGAATCCAGCACCTCCATGACGATCCTCTGGTGCTCACCATAACCATTGCCAATTTCCAAGTGCAAAGGATCTTAGTGGACAACAGCAGCTCTGCGGACATCCTATTAGAAGAAGTTTATGACAAGCTCAACCTGGGCAGGGAGAGACTTCAGCCTATAAGATCACCCCTCATTGGGTTCTCAGGGGAGAAGGTGTATCCTCTAAGATCCATCACCCTACCAGTCACTGCCGACGCAACACCCCGAAGTTCTACGGTCATGATCAACTTTCTGGTCATAGACTATCCATCAACCTACAATATCATATTGGGGCGACTTGCTCTAAATACATTAAGAGCTATACCCTCCACCTACCACCTCATTCTACGCTTTCCAACCCCGAATGGAGTTGGAGAGATACGAGGAGACCAAATAGCAGCAAGAGAGTGCTATGTCTCCTCCATGAAGACTAGAAAGCCATATGAGGCATTGCAAGTAGAGGTCCTTGACCCAAGGGATGACGCCGCCATAGAAAGAGGAGAACCAGTCGAAGAACGCACCCCAGTAGTCTTAGATGAGGAGCATCCAGACAAAAAGGTGTACATTGGCTCTTCTCTCTATAAAGATATGGTTCGCCAGCTAATAGATTTTCTGAAACGCAACATGGATATTTTTGCATGGTCACATGTAGACCTTGAGGGGATTGAGGCGCCTCCATTGAAAGGGCCCAAGCGATGGACAAAGAAGTAGGGAAGCTGATAGAGAATGGGGCGGTGAAGGAAGTAGCATCCCCTGAATGGCTTTCAAATGTGGTGATGTAACCAAAGCCAATGGAAAATGGCGTCTCTGTGTCGACTTACTAAGCTCAATAAGGCGTGTCCAAAAGATAGCTATCCGCTACCACGATTTGACCTCCTCATTGACGCTACAGTAGGGCATGAACTACCACTTCTAGAGATGCGTGACTCGTACAACCAGATCGCGATGCACCCCCAAATCGTGAGAAGACATCCTTATCAATCCGGCGTCCCATCGCTAAGGTCATGCCCTCCGGGTTGAAAAACGCAGGGGCAACCTATCAACGACTAGTGAACAAAATGTTCCAGTCCTAGATCGGGCGAACAATGGAGGTCTATGTTGACGACATGTTGGTGAAGAGTCTTGCCGTAGCAGACCATATTGACCATCTTCAAGAAACCTTCAACGTCCTATGGTCATACCACATGAAGCTGAATCCTAAGAAATGCTCATTCGGCGTAGGGTCAGGATAATTCTTAGGCTTTATGGTCAATCAAAGGCGGATTGAAGCAAACCCTAACAAGATCAAAGCAATCCTCGACATGAAGTCACCTTCCTCAACCAAGGAGCTCCAACGTCTTAACGGAAGAATTGCAGCACTTAACAGGTTCGTCTCCAAGTCTGCAGACAAGTGTCTACCTTTCTTCAAAATTCTCTGAAAGGCCTTCGAGTGGGGACTTGAAGCAGAGGAAGCCTTTCAAAGGCTCAAAGCCTATTTAGCTACACCCCCCCTCCTTTCATATGCCACCAGAGAAACTATATTATATCTATCCGTCTCATCGCTTGTAAGCTTACTCCGGTCGTAATAATGATGGAGGCAAGACCATCTACCATGTGAGTAGAGCATATAGGGGAGTAGAAGTCAGATATTCAGGGCTTGAAAAACTAGCACTCGCCCTCATCTCAGCGACAAGGCGCCTACGACACTACTTTCAAAGTCACCGCATTGTTGTCGTTACAGACCAATCTCTAAAAAGGGTCTTGGGAAAGCCGGACGTATCCGGGAGGCTCCTTAAGTGGGCAGTGGAACTGGGCGAGTTTGACACCACACAACTAAGCAGCCATCAAAGCACAAGCAATCAAGTGATTTCACATCGAGCTTACCTAGCAAAGAGGAGAACAATGAGCAAGGACAATTCAACCGCTCAAGAAGCTAGTGTCCGTGACCCTTCGAGCTCGTTGGTGTCCGCACTCTGCATGAGAAAAGTTAGTGTCCGCACTTTGGAGATAAAGTTGGTGTCCATACCCCCTCTGGAGATGAGGCAGGCGCCCAAACCCCCTATAGAGTTAAGCCAGGCGCCTAGACCCCCTCTGCAGCTCACACTGGCACCCTAGCAGCACAGCCTTTTGCCTTGCCTCCCATGGATGGAGCCTCTGAGCATTCTTCTCTCCCACTATGGAAACTTTACGTCAACAGCTCCTCGGCCGGTGGAGGAGGTGGAGCAGGTCTCATTCTAATTAGTCCCGACGGTACCCTCTTAAAGTATGCGGTGAAGCTTCACTTCATTGCCTCTAATAATGAGGCACAATACAAAGCTCTTCTATCTGGCTTAAGGTTGGCAATAGAAATGGAAGCTAACACCTCCTTTCTAATAGTGACTCTCAACTAATAGTCAACCAAGTAAAGGGAGAGTTTGAGGCAAAAGGCACCAAGATGCAAGAGTACCTGGCTATAACAAGAGCCTTGGAAACTAAGTTCCAGTATTTCCAAATCTGCCACGTCCCAAGGGAAGATAAATATGGTCATAGATACCACTGTACTTCATCCTCCCGGGTTCTCCAGAGTTCAAGACTACTCCGGCCATCGGGCTTGAACCAAGCAATGGACGGGGATTTCACAAATGTCAACTGTGCATCCACTGAATCAAACTAGATGACCTTGATAAGAGCATTCATCCAGGAGGGTACGTTATCGGACAATTTCCTCGAGGCCAGGAAGCTTAGAATGAGAGCTTCAAAATTCACCATCTTACAAGACATCCTCTATAAGAAAGGCTACTCCTTGCCATTGTTACGGTGCCTTTCACCCGGGAAGCTTAACTAATGACAAGGGAGATCCATGAAGGAATTTGTGGAATCACTTGTAGGACACCTCGCCAACAAGGCACTACTTATTGTGGCTACTGCCTACCAGATATGGCGCGACGCCTGTGAGTTCACTAAGAAGTGTGACAAGTGCCAGCGCTTCACCTCTGTACCTAGGCTACCACCAGAAGCACTCACAGTCATCACAAGTCCGTGGCCTTTCTCCAAATGGGGCATCGACATCCTAGGGCCCTTATCTCTCAGCAAAGGGCAATGTAAATTTGTGGTGGTGGCAGTCAACTACTTCACCAAGCGGCAGAGGTCAACCCCAGAAAAATTGGGCGATGCGAAGGTGAGACTTCATCTGGAAGAACTCCGTCTACCGCTTTCTCTCAGATACCCCATGCCATTGTTAGTGACAATGCCAAACAATCGACAACAAGCCTCACCCTTTCGCCGACCTTTAGATAAAACAACCTCATTCTAGCTAAGCACATCTGCAAGAAAATGGGCAAGCAGAAGTTAGGTGAGAACGGTGCTACGTAACTTGAAGACAAGGCTCGAAAGAGCGAAGGGTCTTGGGTTGATCGCAGCTCCCAAAACCTCAGGCTATTAACCACGCTAAGAGCTCCAAACAGAGAACCCTTTTCCTCGCTTTGGAGCCAGCTAGTAGTCCTGTGAAGATTGGGTGAATTCTGCGGTCCAAAATCACGACCCCATCACTCAACGCAGGAGGAACTCGCATCAACCTCGACTGGGTAGAGAAGGCAAGGGAGATGGTTGCGGTCCCAATGCTGACACAGCGCCAGATGCACTTCTCACACAACCTGAATGGTAAAACATCTTTCCAACCAGGTGACTCGTGCTCAAAGTGATCCTCGCAGGACTCAATGGCGGGAAAAGCTTTGACCAAATTTAGAAGAACTCATCTCATGATAGAAGTAGTGAGGCCAGACACATACATAATCCCAAATTTTGAGGGGGAGGTCTTACTCCATCCGTGGAACGCTAAACACTTGAAGAGGTACTACTAATGACACCGAGAGTCGAAAGAAAACAAAGGGAGATTGACTTATTTCTACATTTTTTGGGATTATTACCTAATGTTGCTTAACATAAGCAATGGATGAATAAAATTCTCTTCGTTTTACTCCAAAATGATTTTTGCATTTTCTTCAACTTCAAATGAGTATCATTACAAAAGTGAGATGGTGAACTGTCTTTATATAAAAAAAAAAAAAAAAAAAAAAAAAAAAAAAAAAATCAAAAGTCCCCAATACTCTAGCTACTCTCATAGTCGTCCTCCCCCTCCTCTTCTTCAACTTTCGCTTCATCCTCAGCCTACAAAGCTCTCTCATGAGCTGCCTTCACCTCTGCCTCCATATTAGCCACTCTGAGCATGGCCCTCTCTCAGGTCTTCACAAGCTCAGCCTCTCTAAGCGCGTCCCTCTCATGGATCGCCAAAAGCTCAGACTTAAGATTAGTGGTCTTCTCACGGGCCTCCTTAAGATCAGCATCTAGCTTGGCCGTCTTCTCGTGGGATGCCAAAATATCTATCTCCCTTAACGCGGCCCTTTCATGGATCGCCGCAAGCTCAGCCTGAGAAGCTGTACTAGTAACTTCAAGCTCAGCATTCCTCGCATGAGCAGTAAGGAGCTCCCTTTGCATGACTTCATTATGCTGCTTTAGTTGATCGTGATGATGAGCCCTGAAAGCGTGCGCACAGACAAATGGCGCAACATGGACATGTATGTGAAAGAGAGTCTTCATAAGCCGAATTCAAATTAACTAAATGCCCTCTTAAGTTTCTCTCGAACACGAGGCATTAGGGCAATGATGGCCCAGCCCAAAAGGCCTAAATCCATGTCAAGCCCACCATAATCAAAGACTAGATCATGAAGATCCAAGATAGCCAAGAGATCTGTGCCCCAATTAAACTCATCGCCTACTACATCACCGGGGAAGCACCAAGAGCCTTACCTCACTCGCTGAAAGGGTCAAATTTTCTCATCCTTGACCAGGTCTCATGGAGAGCCCCTTAACCATCTCACCCATTGAGAAGAAGTCAAGAGCTCTGCTATAATAGATACTTAGTTGCTATTGAGTCCCCCCCAATCTGTTAGGAGGTGACTATAAATTGTAAGTCCTACCAACACTTGGGGGGCATCACACTCTACAGCGCACCTTCACTACTTCTTAAACCTCGTACTCTTTGCTCTTGCACATTTGACATAAAAGACTCCAATGACTCTAGCCATTCAAAAGTGGACGTAGGTCACTTCGATTGAACCACCATAATTCTCGTCTTCACTCTCTTCACCTTAATTACTACATTTATCACTCATTCTTGACAGGTGGTGTGCAAAGCCGATTTGTGCACCATCAATTTTCATTTTTATTAAATAAAACACTACGAAATATGAAACACTACAAAAAAAACCTTCATTTAGAGACGAACAATTTTGTCTCTAATTCGTCTAGAAACGGAATTCCAGACGGATTAGAGACGGAATTTTCGGTCTTAAAAACGTTGGTACGTGATTTCTACCGTCTCTAATCCGTCTCTGATTAGAGATGGATTTTTCCATCTCTAAATAGAGATGGATTTTTCCGTCTCTGTTCAGAGACTGAAATAATCCGTCTCTAATCACACACGGAATTTTCGGTCTCAAATTACGTCACTGATCAGAGACGGATTGATTCCGTCTCTGATCAGTGACCGAATTTTTCCGTCTCAGATTAGAGACTGAAATTTTCCATCTCTAAAGCCGTCTCAAATCTGAGACGGAAAAATTCTGTCTCTATTTCTAATTAGAGACGGAAAAATTTGTTTCTATTCGAATCTATATATACTAATATTTTTTGTTGACATGTCTTGACTTTTCATACCGATCTTGTTGTCATTCAAAGCCAATTATATGAAATCATTAAGATGTAGTTTAACTTGTTAAATTAATATATATCATTAAATGTTGAAATACACAATACTTTAATTAATGATAAAATCACAATATTCTAAATAACAAATGGTAATATTAGTGTCAAATATAGCTACTCGATCATTGTCACCGCCAAGTGACAGGAGTACCGCGAAAAACAAATAGCTAATACAAACTCATTTTTATATTTTAAAAATTACAATATATTTGAAAGAAATATTGCCTTAAAATCCTCAAAAAATACAAACTCAGTGTTCGAAGGAATGTTCTTCCAAGTATACCCATCCTTGTGAAGTCGTTGCTCGAAAGTCTTAATGATCATCTGTGAGCATTTTTTGTGAGGCAACAACCTATGATGAAAATTACTTTCTTGTTAGTTTAAGTTCTAAATTTCCAGAAACCATAAAGATCAAAAGTACTTAAGGATAGATTCAACAAACATACTTCAACCTTAGCCTTTTGTAGGTCAGAATATCTTCTCTCAAGCCTTTGCTTGTATCCCATACTAGTTCTTTTAAGTATATTAACTTTCTGGATAAGGGGAGTCAATTGACAATTTGCATGTTCCAACCTGAAAATAAAACAAATAGATTAAATTAACTTAACTCAAAATGTCACCAAAAAATAAATAAATAAATAAAAAGCATTGTTATTAGACCAAACCACACAATAGATTCCACAAGACATATTCATGCCATTATTATGAAACAAAATATGTGAACCTATTCATTTTTTAAGTAGTTGTAGATCATTAGTAGGACATTTTTTATAAGATCTTGTTTTTTCCCTTTAAATGAGAGGAGTGTGTTATCTCCAAGTGCATCCTCAAAGAGTAAAGAAGAAAATGTGGATTGGTAACTCACCCTTACACAAGGGTAGATGGAGAAGATATGAGTTTTTCTCCCCATTTTGAAAGAACATAAAGAGGCATATCAAGAGGTTTGAATGCGTTGGTTAATTTTCCATTTGGTCCTTGATGTCTTAATGGGACTAATGATTAGATCAATTGAGTTATTAGCTAATCATGACACAAAGAAGAGCAACAATTATGGTATCTATTATGAACAATATTATGGATGTCCATAAACTCTCCATTAATCTCGATATTAATAGGTACATTGAATATACATTGATGTATATAGGTTATGAATGTGTAGGTTACGTATTTATATACACATTAATGTATTCATGTATTAAACCCTATAAATAGGGAGCCTTTGTATGAGTCACAATACACATGAAGGAATAAGAAATCTCTCCCATGTTTCTTCTATATCTCTCGCTCTCTTGTTCTTCTATTTTATACGTTATCGACGAAGCTCGTTGGATTTTCAAGAAATATATTGAAGGTATATTGAGGTGTGTTCATATGCAACTATCTCTTTTATTTTACAATATTATTATCTTATCTAATATTTTTGATATATCTATAATAGTATTATTATGTCTAATCTTATAAATTGGACTCATAGAGCTCTGACATCACGGGAAAGAATTTTCGTCATGGATACTAGATGCTGAACCATCTAGATGCAAATATTCAGGAAATACAATTAAAGAAAAGAATACAACATCCATTCAAGAAAAAGCCAAAGTGATGATTTTTCTTCGTCGTCACCTTCATGAAGGATTGAAAGCTGAATACCTCACCGTAAAGGATCCACTTGTTCTATGGAACAGTTTGAAGGAAAGGTATGAACATCAGAGAACGGTAATTCTCCCAAAAGTCGGGTTATGACTGATGCATTTGAGACTGCAAGATTTTAAACTGTGGAGGAGTATAACTCAAAGAATATTTAGAATCGCTTCTCACTACAATATGTGGAGGAAAATTATTGATGAGGATATGTTGGAGAAAACATTCTCCACTTTTCATGCATCCAATGTGCTCCTGCAGCAGCAATATCGTGAAAAAGGCTTTAGGAAATATTCTGAATTGATTTCATGTCTTCTTGTGGCCGAACAAAACAATGAGCTTTTGATGAAAAATCATGAGGCTCGTCTAACTGGTTTGGCTCCATTCCCTGAAGTGAATGCGGCAACATATCACCCTTATAATGGACGAGGACGTGGACGTGGTCGCAATAGTTACAATTACGATCGGCAACCCAAGAATGTGTCAGAATATCAAAAGGGGGAGAATATTGAAAAGGACAACAAAAGTGGTAAAAATAGAAAAATGGTGACAAATTTATGTTATCGCTATGCATGAAAGGCCATTGGTCACTTATCTGCCGTGACACCAAAACATTTGTCGATTCTACCAAGAATCGCTGAAAAAGAAAGATAAAAAAGCGGTAGAGACAAATTTTGTTTCTAAGGATGAGAGTGTTGATCACGACCTTAATGATATGACTCATCTAGATGTTGCTGATTTCTTTATTCAACCTGAAGCGAATATTGAGCACTTGTTTAGTGATGAAAATCTCCAAAATAAAATATTTCCCCGCTTATATTTATGTATTCGGGGCTCCATCGTTATGTAAGTCGTCAGATCATCGAATAATGAAAGTTGTTTTTGTTATGTGTTATTTTATGATTTTCTTATTATATATCTTGTTTCTCATGAAGAATATGGAAACTCATCTGGTGGGATCCTCAATCGGTGACAATGATATGTGTCTCGCAGATAGTGCATCAACGCATACTATACTTAAGGATAAAAAATTATTTTCCTTTTTAATAATGCAAGGATCAGATGTGAATACAATATCGGGTAGTGCAAAATTGATTGAGGGCTCCTCATTAATATATTGTTACTCCGAGGAACAAAATTCATTGATGATGCATTATATTCTACAAAGTCTCAAAGAAATTTATCGAGTTTTAAAGATATTCGACGAAATGGATATCATATTGAGACTACTTAATGAAGACAACACTGAGATGAGATATTACCAACGTTGTCTCAGGTAAGAAAAATATATTGGAAAAATTACCCGTTTTTTCCTCTGGTTTGTACTACACAAACATAAGCACAATTGAGGCACATGCCATAGTAAACCAGAAGTTTACTGATGAAAATAATTTTATTGTTTGGCATGACCGATTGGGGACATCCTGGGTCTATAATGATGCGGAGAATCATTAAAATCTGGCGGAGACTACCGAAAATCAAAAAAGCGATTTTTCTGTCCAATGAATTTTCATGTGTTGCTTGTTCTCAAGGGAAGTTAATTATGCGCCATCACCAACAAAAATAGCGACGTAACCCTTGCATTTCGGCACAGATACAAGGATATATGTGGCCTATTCATCCACCATGTGGACCATTTCGATATTTTATGATTCTCGAATTGATGCATCAACGAGATGGTCACATGTCCGTTGTTATCAACGCCAGAATCAAGCATTTGCTAGATCGTCATTTCAAATAATTCTAAGCATGTGCTCATTTTCCGATTATCCGATTGTCAATTCGTCTTGACAATGCCGAGAATTTACTTCCTGCTTTAATGATTATTGTATGTCTATTGGAATAACCAAGTGAACATCTCGTAGCATATGTTCATACACAAAACGGTCTTGCGGAATCGTTTATTAAACGCCTTCAATTGATTGCAAGGCCATTACTAATGAGGACAAAGCTCCTTACTTCTGCTTGGGGCCATGCTATTTTGCATGCAGCAGCACTGATTCATATTAGACCAACGAATTATCATGAGTTTTCCTTACAATGGTTTTGGTCGCAGAACCAAAATTTTCCCATCTATGATTTTTGGTGTATGTATATAAACCCGATTACTCCACCACAACGCACTAAGATGGGTCCCCAAAGAAGATTGGGAATATATGTTGGATATGAATCTCCATCGATAATCAAATATTTAGAGACATCAACTAGAGATTTATTTACGGCTCGTTTTGCTGATTGTCATTTTGATGAATCAGATTTTCCAACTTTAAAGAAAAGAAATAAACGCTTGGAAAAAAAGTTAATGGAATCAATCGCTTCGTTCATCTAATTTAAGACAAAGGAATGTGAACGGGCAAATTTCAAAGATTATTCATTTGCAAAATTTAGCAAATCAATCGCAGATGCATTTACTAATCCAAGAGAGTAACTACATCTACATACCAGCTGCTAACTTCCGCGAATTGATGTCCCCAGACAACTGCTGCTAATGAACCTAAAGCATCGAAACGTGGTCACCAGCTTGGTTCCAAAGATAAAATCCTGGTGCCAAAAGGATCAAAGGATCAAGTTGAGGAATTGATAATTTAGAAGAGTCCCTGGGCCACCTTAAGAAATTTTAAAACTTAAACTTGTGACAATCAGAGATCTCGATAAACTATGTCACAACCGCCAAAGGTGGAATCGAATAAAATCGACGCCGATGATATATTTGCTCATAATGTGCACTCAACATCATAATGACAATGAGGACCTTGAGCCAAAGTCCGCCGAGGAATGTGTATTAAAGAGATGATTGGCCAAAATGGAAAGATGCAATTGGCTGCATCAAATCTCTTTTCAAACACGGTTTTTGGTCCTATTGTACTTACACCTGATGGTGTCAAACCCGTAGGATACAAATGGGTATTTGTGCTTAAAACGACGCGACAAATAAAGGTCGTGATATAAGGCGCGATTAGTTGCACAAGGATTCTCTCAAAGACCTGGCATTGATTATGAAGAGACGTATTCCCCTGTAGTGGATGCAACTACTTTTCGATATTTAATTAGCCTGGGAATACATGAAAAACTTGGTGTGTGTTTAATGGATGTAGTTACGGCTTATTTATATGGACCACTTGACTGTGACATTTACATGAAAATCCCGGGCGATTAAAATCGCCGCAACACATAATTCGCGCCCTCGGCAACTTTACTCCGATAAAATTCATGCCAGACCTCTATACTGCCAACAATCCTGACGCATGTGGTATAATCGCCTTAGTGAATATTTATTAAGTAAAAAGGCATAAGAATGATCCCTTCGCCCATGTGTATTTATTAAAGATCCGATCCGAGAGTTTGTTATAATTGCGCTTATGTTGATGACCTGAATATTATTGGAACTACGAATGAGCTTTCAGAAGCAGTAGTCAACTTAAAGAAAGAATTTGAAATGAAAAATCTGGGAAAACAAAACTTTGCCTTGGTTTGCAGATTGAACACTTAGAGAATGGAATTTTGCTCATCAATCACTTATATATCAAAGGTGTTGAAACGATTCTTATATGGATAATGCCCATCCATCGAAAGTACTCCAATGGTCAGAAGGTCATTAGATGAATAAAGATCCTTTCCGACCTAGGATGGATGATGAAGAACTTCTCGTCCTCGAAGTACCATATCTTGGGGTGCTATCGAGACTAACGATCTCAAGTCATACACGACCTGATATATCATTTTCATAAATTTATTAGCAAGATATAGTTCTCGGCCCAACAAGAAGACATTTGAATGGAGTTAAACATATCGAGGTATCTTCGAAAAATGGACGGATACGGGCCTAGGCTATCCCTAATGTACCCAAAGCGTAATTCAATTGGTTATGCAGATGCGATATATGTCTCGACCATAATGCTCCTCGATCACAAACTAAGTATTTGTTCACATGCAGATATAGCCATTTTATGGCATTCTATAAAACAATCAATTACCGCCACATCTTCTAATCATGCAGAGATCTTAGCAATTCATGAAACAAGTCGGGAATGTTTTTGGTTAAGATCTGTAATACATCATATTCGAGGGTCATGTGGTTTGTCTTTTAGCAAGAAGGTCCCAACGACCTTGTATGAAGATAATGCTGCATGCATTGTTCAATTAAAAAATGGGTACATTAAAGGATAACAAACAAATATCACCAAAATTCTTTTTCACCATGATCTACAAAAGCAGCGGTGATATTAATGTTCAATCAATCATCAACTAATAATTCAGCGTATTTATTCACCAAGGCTCTACCTACTGCAATATTTGAAAGGCTAGTTCATAGCATTGGAATGCGCAGGCTCACAGATTTAAAGTGATGTTGAGAAGAGGGGAGTAAATTTTTTTATACTGTACTCTTTTTCCTTCAATATGGTTTTCGTCTCCACCTGCTTTCCCTTGCAAGTGTTTTTAATGAAAGATTACGGATATCCGCTGGGAGACAGGAACAATATTATGGATGTCCATAAATCCACACCTCGATATTAATAGGTACATTGAATATACATTGATGTATATAGGTTACGTAATGTGTAGGTTACGAATGTGTGTTACGATGAGCATACACATTAATGTATTCATGTATTAAACCCTATAAATAGGGAGCCTTTGTATGAGTCACAATACACATGAAGGAATAAGAAATCTCTCCCCTGTTTCTTCTATATCTCTCGCTCTCTTGTTCTTCTATTTTATAATAGTATCCCTTTAAATAATATGCTTAATGATGTTTTGAAGGTGACATGTCTAATCCAGAAATCTCTTGCATTTAGTATGCTCACCACCCTAATTTCAGTAGCAATGATGGAAACAGGTTAACGGGGTAATTTCAAAACGATCGAATCATGGACACAAAGAAGGTCAACATTTATGGTACTGGTTAATTTAATTCTAAGGGTTAAAAAAAAGGAAGATAAGCACACAAAGGTAGACAAACAAAGAGACAAAAAGATGCGTTGGCTAGTTTGGTTGAAAGTATAGATTTGGGTAATAATTTGATTAATGATGTTTTTTTTTAAAGAGTAATATGCTTAATGATGATTTTATGGTGATATATCCAATACGCATCTTTCACGTTTAGTATGCCCAATATACAACATCTTGAAACCAAACAAAGGATGTAAAATGAAGCAGGTGAATAACCGATGACGGATGGAAAGAGAAAGAAAAACAAAGGCCATGGCCCAAAATGTAAATTAATAGTAAGATCTCACTTTAAATGCAAATTTCTTCCTCATGAACCCGCTTAATAAGCTCACCCGATGAAGACAACTTGTGAAACTACCTTGCCATCAACCTATTTTCTTCAATGAATTAGCTTCTCATGCGCTTCATATATGGAAAATAAAAATTTATAAATCGCAGCATGTTATGATGATTTATTTTTCTGACAATTTATAAATAAGAGTTTTTTAGGAGAAACAAAAATCCAAAATAGCGACCATGAGATTTAACTCAAACAAAATAGATCCAGCAATTACTAACTACATCCGTATGCATTACCCTTAACTGCAATAGAAATAAATACAATAACAACAAAGTGCATTAGTCTATACAATTTTTACTCGAATAATTCAACAAAGAGTAGACACTCGATATGGAAAAAAAAAAAAAGGGAAGAGAAAGAAAAGAGAAAAGCCAACTACAAATTGTAGTTTTGGTGTAATGATTTTACAGGAACTTTTAGTATATCATGATAGCACACTTCACATAGAGCATCTTCTCCAAAGTGTCAGCTTAATAGTCACCGATGGCGGTCAGTGGTAACTCAAGTTAGATTCGCATTGCAACAACCCGTGCATGGAAACAATTTTCTTACTCAATATCATCATCATCGATCAACCATTTAGTTGATCAGACATGCATACATTTGAGCATATGCAGACATCCTATAAGACTTACCTAGCCTACTAAGCCCAAAAATCATTTTTAAAAATAGAATCGCTTAAGCCGCTGATTGCTACCACGGCTCAATGCACAAGACTTATCAGTGGTAACCAAAGCTAGATTCGCATTTAACAACTTAGGCATAGAAACAATTTTTTTTACCAGTATCATCCTGATTAGGATCAACCATTTAGTTGATTACATAAGTACACCCATTTGAGACATCTGGACATCTATAAGACTTAGCCTAGCCTGGTCTCAACCATACTGAAAATAGAATCGATTAAAATCGATAGCGATTTACCAATGGCTCAATTCATATTCATGAATGGCAAGAATAAAAGAAATCTATAACTAAGAATGCACCTCAAACTGTTCTGTTTGATACCCTTTTCAGCAATTGCTTTTTATAATCCATTCATAAAAACAATGATAGATTCCATTTTCTTCCTGTGCTCCCTTTCTTTTGCTTCAAACAAGGATAAAACATTCTACTTCTCCTCAAAAACAACAAGAAGCATCCTTCTTTGTTCATCGATTTCCACAATTCCCTTTTATTTTTCAAAGCTTCGCTTTAGTTCACAAATTTCTACCTTCTGTAGATCAATTTGCTACAATGCCTCAACCAAATTTCCCTTTGCTCTATCCGCTTCATAACTGCTCTCAGAAATTAATTTCGGCTGCTGATTAGTATGTTCTCTCAAATTATTAAGCTCATGAGAAGAGAAGCTAGCTCAAACCGGTCCTTCTCTTTTACTAGTGCATCTGCTATTTCCAGTTGAAACCTATCCTTTTTTTCGAGCAATGCTTTCAGCAGGAGTATCTCTTTCTTTAATCTTTCTTTCTCTTCAAACTCTAATCTCAATACCTTTTCTTTTTCCACATCATGGATTTCAAGGGAAACTCGAGCTTCATTTTCACTATCATATTTCACATTCATGATATTGAGTTTTGCCTCAGCATCCTTGATTTCTTCCCTATATATGACAGCAAAGAGCCCTTGCATGATAATGAACTCCATATCTGGGTCTTCAAATTCATATTTTCTAGTAGTCTCATCATTCAGGGCAACTTCTCTTAAAATAACTTCATAAATCTGTTCAACAAGAGTAGACTCCATATTTGAATCTTCAGTTTCGCATTTGATTTGATTAGTCACTTTGCTAAGAATGCATTTGTACACATCTTCACTAATGGAAGCTTATATTTTTGCATCTTCTATAGCAAATTTGAGATTCCCTATCACTTTCAACAATTTCAAGCCAGCCAAAGAGAAAGTAACAAGGACATTTTCCGCAGCACGACACTTGTTCGAGTGTATCTAACTCTTCTCTTATCTCGCAAGTGAGTCCTCAAATGCAATTCTCTGAGAGAAGGGTGTCCAATCTTTCCTTCAAACTTCCTAAATTCTCAACATTGTTACCAAATGAAAGCAACTTCTCGTTTTCCATAAGAATGCTATCCAATTTCAAGACGACCTCTGGGATCTTTTTCCGCACTGCATCAAATTCCTTATCCTTTCTCAACAATGAAGAAGATCCCCTTTCTTTTAAGAATTCCCCCTTGAGGATGAAATATTGTTCAGACATCACTTGCACTTGAGACTAAGGTTTGTTAAAGCATTAATGCTTGGATTTGGTACAGGTTAGGAGATTTCATTTTCTTTGACTCCCAAATGCTAAAAAAATCAAGGCCTAAAAAATCTAAACTTCATTTCTCTACCCACATTTTCTTAGAGTAGGAACTAAAACTACAACCGACAAACAGAGAGAACGTACCACACTTCCTCAGAGGAAGTTCTATCACCTTCCTTTGGTTTAGTGAACACTCTCATCCTAAGTGTCGCAAAACTAAATCATCAAAACCGTCAAAAATTTGAGTAATTAAATTTCGAGCTCGAACATCACCGTAAGCACCTGCTCATTGCCACCTGAAGATCTAGAACCGGAATCGAGGAGCCACGCGAAGGCTTAGACGTTCTTGTCTTTGGCCTCTCGTTCCCGAAACTTGTTCTTGTTCGACTCCGACTGCTCCGATTGATTGAAACTGGAGCAAGTACAAAGAAGAAGACTAATAAAGATGACTCTCGCCACCCAGGATTCCATTTTCGACAGGAAAATGGAGGTATAGAAATAAAAAAGAAATTTGAAAAACAAGAATGTCGATATTCCAAAATAAGAACAACGAAGAGGTTCTCGAAGATCTTGTATAATAAATCAGGTACAGGAAAACCCTAGCTAGGGGTTTTGAGTCTCGACAATATAAGAGTGGTTTTGTAGCTTAAGACGATTTGCGGACATTGAAATCAACCCCAATCTTAATCGGTCTGAGTGGATCTTTTTCTTTTTAAAATATATCTTTTTATTTTGAGACGGAATTCAGTTCGTCTCTCAGTCAAAGACGGAATTTTCCGTCTCTAATCAGAGACGGATTTTAATCTGTCTCAAATCAGAGACAGATTTAATTCCGTTTTTGATTAGAGACGGAAATCATTCCGTCTTTAATTATAGACGGAATAAAATCTGTCTCAAATCTGAGACGAAAATCATTCCGTCTTTATTTAAAGACAAAAATTCCTTCTCTAATTAATTTGTATGCAATCCGTTTCTATTTAAAGACGAATAAGTATCTGTGTCTAATTCCGATTTTTCTTGTAGTGAAACTTGTTAAATACATTTGAAAATTTCAGATAAACTTTTGTTACTATAGAATTATTTTAAAAAAAGTATTATTTAGATAGTTTTATTGGGATTAGAGTTCTACCGAATTATTGCCGGCCGGCTTGATAGTAAACATGGGAAGTGCTTTTCATGTAAAAAGTGTTTATGAAAACAAATTAGTTCATTAATAAAATTTATGAAACAAAAAAAAAATCAATAATAATAGATTACATTTTTTTACTCCAATATTTAAAGTTAAATTGAACCTTAAAATATGTATGATCTACTCCATAAGTTAAATTAAGTTAGTAATTTGTATCAAATATAATTGTTTTATTTTAAGTATTTTGGATCATATTAAATATAATTGTCCCACATATCTCTTTTATGAGGGTGATTTACTGTCTTTGTTAAAAATGGTTTATAAAAATTATAAAACTAATTGCAAATTGTTTGATCACCTATGGAAAATATTGGCATTATCATGTGGAATGTATGGATACATAGAAACCAAGTTGTTTTCAAGAAGGTTCAATCCAAACCCTTTTCTTGTTATTGAGAAAGCTATCTTAATATTTCAAAATCTTTTTTTATGATTTGAGGATAAAGGACACTAGTGCTTTAGGATAGATCATTAAAGACTTAAATAGCATTATAAAGATAGCTGGATGCAGGCATTTAGGCAAGTTCTCTATAATTACTACAGAATGCATGGCATTAAGTTGATACTATAGGTATTAGTTCCTAACTAATTAATGTTTCTTTTGGCAGCCAGCATTCACAACAAGTCATCGCTGGAAAGCCGTAATACTTTATTAAGTCTCATGCCTGAAAAACTTCATTTTAGCGGCCTTCTTTATATACTTGGCTTAATGACAGGTTTGCTTTCCTTCTTCCTTCCTTGGTCCTTTTGATGTACTGGCTGGGAAACATCTATTTGTTTCCATTTGGAGTTCAGAACGCATGGAACCTTCTTATTCCCTGCATCCAAAGTATTTATGCTGAGAATTTAGAAAAAGCCTATCACTTGCTTCTGATAAAACTTGCTATTAGGAATGGATTTAGTAGTTCTCTCTCCATTATTCCACAAATTATTAGAGAAAACATGCATTTCTCAAGAACTGATCAATAGACTTATTATAAGTTGATTTGATTAAAAGGTCCATTGAAAATAAAAAACCAAAATTTGGAAACCTAACTCTTCATCCATTTTTGACATCGTTTTGACAAAATACATATACTATTTTCTTGTAAAAATAACTATTTATTTTTTAAGACAAGTCAATATTTAAAATGACAGGATGTTTTTTAATCCAAAAGAGGTTATTAAAAAAAGGAGGTAGTGTCGTGGTCTAAAGAGGGTGAAGTGATAGAATATATAAGAAAAGGATAAAATCAACGAGATTTATTATTGTTGGAATTTTGGTTTGAATGAAATTTAATTTCAACTTCCTTGTAGGATGAGCAAACATATGTGAAACGTTCAAATCTCTTAATACCTGATAAATGAGATTTACTTTGTTCATTCAACTGTGAAACCATCGGAACTTATTGCTTATCATCCATTCTCTTTCCCTGAGCCTTTAAATATAGAGTTTTTACTCTATTTGTAGGAAGCAAGAGACTCAAAATAGAAAAAAGAAATTATTTTGAGTTCTTTCCAGATACTGTCAAATTTCCTTTCCATCTTTGAGTGGTAGAGTTAAGAACATCGTCGGAGTTAGTTGAGAGTGACTGCCGACAAAGGTGTTGTCGTCATCATTTGAAGAACTATTGAATCTTGGGAAGCAAACGTGGAGTCATTCTCGAAAGCACCGTAAGGAGAGAAGGCGAATTTGCTTTAAGGGATTGTCATCAACAAGACTCCGCCCAGCCCCATTATCTTCTCCGTAATTTTCGTTTGTTTTCTTTCTACTTCTTCTTTCACAAGCAATTCTAGATCAAAAAAAATATAAACCAAGGATGTCAGCTAAAGAAATTCACTGCTGGGTCGATCTTGACTTCAAAATGGTAGATTCCAAGACTGTAGCCGTCCAAGAACTTCAAGCGGATCATCCATGGTATGGCGCGAGGAATGGGCTTGTGACGCCTCTATTTCGAGGGTCCCGTCGACCACTCGCAATCGGCGAAAATCAGGTAGTCTCATATCACGAGACCTACTAAGAATAGCAAAAATGGCCACCGGCCGTGCCCATACATCCATACTCATCAAAATATAATCAACTATATTACAATAGTTTCAAGAGTTAATTACACTCTTATACAACATGTTTTAAAAAAACATATATAATCGAAGCCACATGTCGGCTTTCTTCTCAAAATCTACTAGTGAGCCGCCTTCCCAAACACTCTATACCCAAATAATTTTCCCATAGGGTGAGCAATACCCAACAGTAGAATTATCCTACATGGTTAATTCTCACCTAAGTGCTCATAATGGCAAACCAAACATTCAAGCAAAACATATACGTCTTACCAAACGCTCATAATGAACTAATGAACGACTCACCCTTTCCCACTTCTCGAGCCCTTACTGACTCCCTCACGCATGCCTAAGCCAAGTGTGAGAAGGCATTGTTTAAAAAAAAAGGTTTTTGTTCTTGAAAACATAATATCGAGTTTCGGTAGTATCTATTGGACAACCCTCCGGTGCAGAACTCTGCTGATAACTCTCCTAAAATACTACTGGTCTTCCTCCAAGATGAACTATTGGACAACTCTCTAAGGCAATTCTTCAGAAAATCTTCCTTTGAAATCCATTTAACAACCACATTTTTCATGTCATGCACTCACACCTATTATTCTAGGTCATCCCAATGCATATGAAATGCAATATGCCATTTCACAACAATCCATGTTAATATATTAAGCATGCATATACTAACAAAATTTATCCACAATCATCAAAGTTATTCATTCATACATAGCACACATAATTAGTCACATGGGCTAATATAAAACCGACAGTCGCCTCAATGCCCATAGCATCACACAATAACACAACATGTTATTCAATCAAGAAATAACACATATCCAGACACAAAGCCACACACACAAACAAATTCACTCTACGGTCGAGATCAGGAGAAACCACTCTAGGGATTTCTTCACTTAGTCCAAATCTTTTGGAACCAAAAACATGGTCATCCAGGCCTCAAGATATCCCTATCCATCAAGGTCCTTAAACAAGGACTAAACCAAGTAGGAGAAAACCCCTACCTCCCGGAGTTGTCGAAACTCCACAAAACCGATCTTGTTGCGAAGCTCTAGCTGCGAGGGTAAACTCTTCCTCTTGCAATGCGTGGAACCGTTAGTTTGATCACTGAGAAATTTAGAGAGAAGTTAGACACTCTCTCTCTAAAAACCTTCCCTTCCTTCTTCTCTTTCCTTTTTCCCTTTCTTTTCCCCCATCTCATCCGATTAGGTCAAGAGAATTGTCTTCTCATGCCATATGTCCACTTTTAATTGGTTCTTTGGATTACACCCTACCCACTTATCCATCTACCATGGATTTCCTTCCAATGGCATGATGCCATGTGTCTCATGTGAGCCCCACTTGGCTCATTGTTTGACCCATTCTACCCAGGACACGTGACACCTCCTGAGCCACTCATAACATGCCAAGTGTCCCGTACTCCTCTCCATGCCTCGAAAAAAGTGAAATTCTAACTATCTCGAAATTCGATGTGGTAGCTAGATTTCACAAGACGATTACAACGATGAAGTCTATTTCATCATCCGAGATCTAGAAAAATTCTGGATTTTGACCAAAATTACCATTTTACCATTTTTTAGAAAATTAGAATTTTCTCGGGTTTTACAATAGTATTGGGTGAAAGCTTCCAAGTGGAAGCCATTTTTTAGAAACTTCATTCGGCTTGGAAAGACTTCAAGTATTACCTTAAGCACAAGCGAAAGGAAATGAGCATGGAGGATCTGGTTGTTAGGCTTTGCATTGAAGAAGATAACTAAGGGTATGATAAGAAAGGGGCTCATACTTTAACAGAAGTGAAGGCAAAACTTTGTGGAACTTGGTCAAGGTTCCAAGACAAAGAAACACAACAAAGGAAAAATGGCTTCTCCCCACATGTTTTGTGGTAAACCAAAACTTATCAACATTGCATTCATCATTTCCTTTAAAGTGCGATTCTTTAGCTCTACCACTCCATTGGATTGAGGTGAATAGGGTGTTATGGTTTCATGTATAATCCTATGTTGAACACAAACATCAACAAATGGCGATTCATACTCACCACATCGATCACTTCTTAGCACTTTAATTTTATTGTTGAGCTAATTCTCAACCTCATTTTTGTAGAGAACAAATTTCTCTATCACCACATCTTTACTTTTCAGTAAGTACACATAACAGTACTTGGTGTTATCATCAACAAAGGTAATAAAATATTTATTACCACCTCTTGTTTGTACAAATTTCAAATCACATATATCACTATGGATTAAGTCAAGAGTTTCAATGTGTCTTTTGACGCTTCGAAAAGATGACCAAGGAAGGGTTTTGAACCCATGACCTATTATTCAAGGGGGGAATGTTGTACCACTAAGCTACATGCTTAGTTGTGTTTTTCCTTGTGAGGAATATATATGATAAAGAGATAAGCCTAATAAGCTAAACTCTATACTCATTTGAGTTTGAGCAATTCCTTTGTGGTCTTAGGAAATTGGAAATTACAATACATAGAAGTTCTGTCTAAGGAGGTTGGATTTTAAATAGGACCTTTTGTAACCCCTCCAATCTTTCCTAGGAACTGGATATTCTGTCTAAGGAGACTAGTTCCTGGCCCAGGTTTCCATACCCCACTAGTTTTTCTTGGGAATACTCTGTAGAAGTAATTTTTATTTTTTTTTTTAAAGGAAAAGCTTAACATTTTTTTTTTCTGGTTTTGTAGGAAAATGACTTATGAATCCAACAATACTGCTGTGCCTGAATCTGGCCAAGTGTTAGCCCCTATTGTTTTTTCCCAAGCACCAATGGTGCACACTTTCGGTCCTATGTCTATTTCTCCAAGAGAGAAGCCTAAGAAGTTCAATGGACTTAACTTTAAAAGGTGACGGCAAAAGCTGCTATTCTACCTAACCATCTTGAATCTTGAGAGATTCTTAACTGAAGATGCTCCGAAGCTCAAGGAAGACAAGCGCGATATCTAAGTCATCAATGAGATAGATGCTTGGAAGCATTCAGAGTTACTTTGTAAAAATTATGTCTTGAATGGGTTGACTGATTCTTTGTATAATGTTTATTATACTAAGAGTTCAACAAAGGAGCTATAGGAATCTCTAGATCAAAAATATAAAACCAAGGATGTTGGGGCCAAGAAATTCATCGTGGGCAGATTCCTTGACTTCAAAATGGTAGATTCCAAGACTATGGCAAGTCAAGTCTAAGAACTTCAAGTGATCATCCATGAGATACACACTAAGGGAATGGTACTATGTGAAAGCTTCCAAGTGGCAGTTGTTATTGAGAAACTGTCTCCGACTTGGAATGACTTCAAGAATTACCTCAAGCACAAGCATAAGGAAATGAACATGGAGGATCTGGTAGTTAGGCTTCGCATTAAAGAAGATAACAAAGGGTCTAATAAGAAAGGGACTCATACTTCAACAGAAGTGAAGGCAAACTTTGTGGAACTTGGTCAAGGTTCCCAGATAAAGAAGCACAACAAAGGGAAAGGCTCTAAGTTAAGACCCAAAGGAGGGGTCTCTAAGAAGCAAAATTTCCTAGGGAAATGCTTTAATTGTGGGAAGCAAGGTCACAAATCTTCTGATTGTAGAATGCTAAAGAGAAACAAACCCAAGGAAGCCAATGTGGTTGACGACATCTCCAAGGATGTGTCTGACATTTACCTCACTGAAGTAATATCTGAGGTGAACTTGTTGGGATCCAATTCCAAGGAATGGTGGATTGACAGTACTAGTGATACCAGCATATGCTTGGGCAAGAAGATATTCTCCACCTTTAAACCAATTGAGACTAGGGAAAAGGTGTTCATGGGGAACTCTATCACTTCAAAAATCAAAGGCCAAGGAAAAGTGATCTTGAAGATGACATCTATGAGGGAATTAACTCTGACCAATGTTTTATATGTACCTAAAATTGGAAAGAACTAGGTGTTTGGTTCATTGCTGAATAGTCATGGATTTCGGTTAGTGTTTGAGTTAGATAAATTTGTTCTGTCAAAAAGCGGAATGTATGTCATGACAGGGTATATGATTGATGGCATGTGGAAGCTTATAATGACTATCATTAAGTCAGATATGAATAAAGCTAGTACTTCTGTTTATATTCTTAAGTCTTCTAATCTATGGCATGGTAGATTAGGACATATACACATGATTAATTAACTTAACTACATACTTAACTTTCCAAATTGATGCAAAGCATAAGTGTGAAACTTGTGTTGAGGCAAAACTGACTAGGTCATCTTTTCAAAGTGTTGAAAGACACACTGAATCTCTTGAATTAATCCATAGTGATATTTGTGATTTGAAATTTGTACAAACAAGAGGTGGTAATAAATATTTTATTACCTTTGTTGATGATGGCATAAAGTGCTATTATGTGTACTTACTCAAAAGTAAGGATGAAGCGATAAAGAAATTCGTTTTCTACAAAAATAGGGTTGATATTAAGCTCAATAAGAAAATTAAAGTGCTAAGAAGTGATCGAGGTGGTGAGTATGAATCGCCATTTGTTGATATTTGTGCTCAACATGGGATTATACATGAAACCACAACACCCTATTCACCTCAATCCAAAGGAGTGGCGAAGCGAAAGAATCACACTCTAAAGAAAATGATGAATGCAATGTTGATAAGTTCTGGTCTACCACAAAACATATGGGGATAAGCAATTTTGTCTGCTATTTACCTTTTGAATAAGGTACCTAAAAAGAAAGTAGAGTAGATTCCATATGAGTTATGGAGAGGACGAAAACCATCCTATAAATACTTGCAAGTGTGGGGATGTTTAGCCAAAGTGGCAATTCCTCCACCTAAAAAGGTGAAAATAGGACCTAAAATTGTTGATTGCATTTTCATTAGTTATGCACATAACAGTACTGCTTATCGATTTCTTGTCCATGAGGACAAGAACATGATAATGGAATTGAGGAATGCATCATTCTTTGAAGATGTGTTTCCATGTAAATCCAAAGAAGAGTCAAGCTCATCGAAATGAGTGTTTGAGACTATTAATGAAAATAGTCAAGATCAAGATGGTGAGGTAGAACCTAGACGAAGCAAAAAAGCAAGGATAGAAAAATCTTTTAGTCCATATTTTTTTACGTATGTGCTTGAAGGGGAACCTCAAACCTTCAAAGAGGCAATGAACTCTTCAGAGAGTCTCATGTGGAAAGAGGTCATTCAAAGTGAGATTGATTCCATACTACAAAACCATACCTAGGAACTAGTGGATCTTCCACCAGGTTGTAAACCTCTAAGTTCCAAGTGGGTTTTTAAGAGGAAAAAGAAAGTAGATGGATCAATAGAAAAATACAAAGCAAGACTTTTGATCAAAGGCTATAGGCAAACTGAGGCCTAGATTATTTTGACACATATTCTCTTGTGACAAGAATAACTCCATAAGGATGGTGTTTGCAATTGCTCCACTAAGAAATCTTGAAGTACATCACACTACAAAAAACGGCCGATTTAGCGATGGATTTTAGCGACGGATTATATCCGTTAGAAATTAGCGACGGATTAGCGACGGAAACCAACTTAGCGACCGATTTACCGACGGATAATATTCCGTCGCCAAAATAAGGCGGGAAGTTGGCGGGAGCTATTAGATAGCGACGGATTATCAGCTCGCAAGAGAGTTAGCGACGATTTACCGACCGGGATAATATTTCGGCTCGCAAATTAAGGCTGCGAAGTTGGTCGACTATTAGGTAGCGACGGATTATTAGTTCTGTTTGTTATATTACTACCTGACATCGGGCCCGCCGCTTATAGAACTTTCAAAAGATTTTAGCTAAAAATGAATCCGTTGTTAAATTTAGCAAATGTTTCAATATTTATATTTTTTTATGAATATTGCTTTGATTCAAGAATAGCATGATAAATGTTCGGGATAATGGCCATTTTTAAACTATTTCAGTTTATATATTAATATTATTTTTCTCATATATTATAATTATTTTTTCCTTACACTAATGGAATTTTAATAAAAGAATTTAAAAGCATTATTTATTGAATTAATCATTTAAAATTTGGTTGCTAACTTTGTTTTTGTTACACCAAGCAATTTATGCTAACTTTTGTGTAATGTATTATAATAGTTAGTAGTTATTTTTTTGTGAAACAATTATTTATAAAATAATAATTATATAATATAATAAATATGAAAATAATAAATAATAAAACATATATAAAATAAATAGAAAAGTATTACTAAAAATAAAATATTTATTACAAAATGTAAAATTTTTCTATAGACTATATTATTTCTATTGCCAAAATATAAATAGAAATAATTATACAACATGCCATAGACTATATTTGTAAGACCTTATGAAATTCCAAATTTTGGAATAAGGGTAAAATCGTAATTTCACTTACAAAATTGTAATTTCGGCTAAAACCAATTAATTCTCTGATCTCGATGATAAACGGATTGCACCGTTGGAATCGCCTCGCCAAATCTAGCTGCACCGTGAAAATTTCGTAATATTCTGAGACAAATGAGTCGCAACATTTTCTGAGGCATATAGTTTCGTGCCAGAAACGATTTTCGATGCTACGAAAGTCACATATAACATGTACTCATGTGTCATAAGTGGTATGAGTAGAGAAATGATGAAAATGGACGACCGAGATAGTGCCGAATATCAAATCTGGTAAAAGAGGGACATAATGATCATTATGGGATTTGATTTTTAAGTAACTAAAGGACAAAACATTGAATAGTGCTTCATCTTCTTCAAAAACCAAGTCAAAACGTGATTTTCAAGGGGTGAGATCCAGTAGCCGATTTCTTAGAGTTTAGAGAGAGAAGGAGCAACTTCTCTCTAAAAATGCGGACGATCCGACCGTCGGCATGGGGAGGAGAAGGAAAACGCTCGCACGTGTTTGCGTTTTGTGTGATTTAGATGAAATGTTGTAGTGAATGTTTGATGAATGTATGTGTACCATGTTATGAGTTGTGAAACTTTGTGTGCTTAGTGATTAGCACATAGGAAAACTTTTAGGAGTTTTACCGTGAGTAAAACTGGAAGAATAAAATAAAAAAAATAAATTTTTAGAAATTTATTTGGTTTATTAAATAATGAAATGAAACTGTAATAAATTTTACTTGGTTAGTGTTAGATCATGAAGTTTTGAGAAATTTTGGGACAAATATGAACTTAAAAGAAAGAAAATAAATAAATAAATAAATCTTATAAATTTATTTGGTCACTAGATGAAGAAAATAATTTTCTATGCTCTTACAAAGGTAAACTAAGAAGATTGAATAAAATAATTTTTATAAATATATTGGAAGTTGTATGTATGTAGTGGGTTAGGCTACTGCATCAAAGGAGTAGCAGAAGAAAAAAAAAAAAAAAGGGGGCTACTGGATGATTTTGGAAAAAAAAATTTAATTTTTGCAAGGCGTAAACCGGACTGGAGAGTTGAGTCGCGACATCCTTTTGGTGTCGCCAATTCCGCCGAGGTAGGATTGAGTTTATTGGCGTGGAGGTCGCGACCAGAAGTGGTGCCGCGACCGTCCGCTGGGTTAGGAGGGGAGACGACGTCGCGACATGGATTTGATGTCGCGATTACGAGTGGCAATGGCCGAAAGGTATTATGATGTTGCGACATCATTGGCGTAGGTCGCCGATACGAGTGGCAATGGTCGCGCATATGATGTCGCTGGCTATCATTGCGAGGTCGCTGACATGGGTGGCCGTATAGGCGAAGCGCATGTCGCGACATCATTTTGATGCGTCGCGACATGGGCAAAGTAGTTGCGGGCAGGAGAGTTCCATGTCGCATGTCGCGACACCGACGGAGCGTCGCGACATGGATAAAACTGCGGTGTCGCGAACAGATTTTATGTCGCTGGCTACGATTTTGTCTGGCCTGATGTCGCAACATCGGCGCAGGTCACCGCAAGCCGCCCGAGTGTCGCGTGGCTGGCGCACGCCAAAGATGCACGCCGACTCGCGCCGGCCGCGCGCCGTATTACGCGCCGCGATAAGCTTGCCGGTGGGCGGAGCGTGCCAGCCGCCACGATATGGGCACCGCGGCTACAAGAAGCAGCGCCGCAACCCGGCCCCAGGTGCGCGCACGTGCACCCAACCCGCTTTGATTCAGACACTGCTGCACATCAAGCCAGGGTAATCGCTCATGGACACTGCTTCATAAAACACTGCTCAAAAAAAAAAATACAAAAATTTTAAAATTGGGGGTGATTTACTTATATGAGATATTCATATTGCATTTACTATAAAATGCATTGACGTAATAGGTGAAAAATTTTTTTTTTCGTAGAATAGCATCTCGAGGCTGTGTTCATGCTTCAGAGATACTGCATAGTATTTATATAATTACAAATTAACGAGTAAAAATGGTTTAAATACGTTTTTGAAAAACATTATTTTCTTTGAAGATATAAGACTACTTCAAAAAAATCAACCCTATCTTCTCTTATAATTAAGTACTGACAAATATTTCTACTCTTCCCAACTGATGATTATATAAAATTATAGGCAAGTACTAATAAAAAGGAAAAAAATATTATAGCAAATATTTAATTATCCCGAAAATATTGAAAAATTACATGTAATTAACATTATATATATATATATATATATATATATATAGAGTATATATATATATATATATATATATATATATATATAAGTAAAATAAAAGAATATATTAAGCATCAAAAAAGATACAATGTAATAAATTGTTTTGTTTATATAATAATTAAAGTAGAAATGAATTTGAAATCAAAATATCATATATAAAAATAATTTGTTAATTTTAAATATTTTTTACTCCTTTTGCTTTTTCTTGATTTATATATATATATATATATATAAATCTTTTTGACATTAAATTATTTTTTTCTTTGTTAAAGAGAGAAATGGTCTCTCGCAATCAAACCGGATCCAATCTGTTATTTTATGTCCGCAAATTGAATCTGTAATCGCGCGGCTAGAAAGAACCTGCGCCCACTCAGAAATAATATGATATATTAGATTTAACTCTATTTTTATGTTTTTTTTCATTTTACCTTTTTCTCTATTTTTTCCCTTACATTTTATTCCAAATTTCGGGGAACCAATCATAATTTCAAAATAATAACACTTGTGTTCCCAAAAATTTTCGCTCTAGAATCAATCATGAGAGATATAACTCACTGGGCTAGTCTTGACTTTACTCTTGACTCGCTTTAATTGAGCTCTAAGAATCATCTCCATTCATAAAATCACACTCTCAAGACCTCTTATAATTAAGGTGTGATGGCTTATAAAAACACTTTCTAAAGATACCAGAACAAGCTTTTAATGAAAATTTAATTAATAATTCTATTTTTTTATATATTTATTCATTTTATATTACAAAATTATAAGAATATATTCTCACAAAAACTCAAATCCGATGGCATATTTATTTATTCATTTTATATTACAAAACTATAGTAACATATTCATTTTATATTACACTTCTTGTTGACTTTAATTATTCGAATTTGATGTGCAATTGGAGGCTCTGCAGGTGGAAATGAGATATCTTTATTCATCAGATTTTTCGGGTGTTTTTAGAGGTATGGGAAATGAGATTTTCATTGAGTAAAGGTTTCTATATCTCGCCATGTCTCGTACTAAAGATACCAAGATCAAGGTGGCAGGAACCTCCCGTAATTTTTCCTCAAACCCAAAAAGCAAAAAGAAAAAAAAGTGAAAAGAAAAATCCGACAAAACCCAAATGTTAGACAGTCCGAATAAAACCCAAAAGCCATCGCGGAGAGGTCCGGATCTCTTACCCCTCCGCCTCTACCGGTCTCTGACACGGCCGGCCTCTCTCGCGGTCGCCTCATTTAGCTGGGCCACGACCTTGTTCGCTTCCTCCTCGCAATAATCAACTACAACTCCATCCGAATTCTCCCCGCACTCCGAGCCCGATCGTTGATTCCCGTGTGCTTTGTTGCGCCTCTTTGTTAGGGTTTCTTTATCTCTATGCCAGTTAACTCTTCCTTAGGGTTTTGACTTTTATTTCCGATTTATTCGTTGTTCGCTTAATTTGTTATTATTTTCTTAATTACCATCCCGTGAGGATGTGCGCATCATCACGTGACTATTCGTTCTCTTTTCTCGCCCGATTGAAAATTTCCCGACCTTAGCAAACCCCCTTTCGATTCGATTTGATTTTGCTCTTTGTGTCAAGATTCTAATGGCTTAATTTTTAGCCCTGTATTTTTGGGCATTTCCTTTAAGGCTTTCATTCAAGGCAAAAATAGTGTCGAATGAGGTAGAGCAGAGGTCGCTTTGAAGGTCATTGATATAGATGGTAAGACAGTTGCTTTGGAAAAAAAATTGACAGAAGGTTCAGGAAGCAAGAAACAATTAAAGGTATGTCACCGCCTGCGGTGAGTTTTATTTTGGCTCCTTATCTTTCTTTTCTTTATCATTAACACCACAGACACGCATCCTACAACAATACATTTCATGCCACGTCGTTGGCTCACTACCTATTCACGATACATGATTGTAAAATTGCTGTTCTGGGCCTATACAAAGAGCAATTATTGTGGCTAATTGGTGGTTGGATTATTGTATTGAATTGGTGGAATGAAGTCTCGACAATAGTTTTATATGAGGAATTTTGTGAGAGCTTCGTGGAGAAGGTCAGTCTGTATCGCGAGAAGATCGCTATATCGATCTCTCTTTTATGTTTTATTTTTGGTTTTATGGGTTCGCAATTATTGATTTATCTTTCGCGCCCTCTCGCGGTATGATTTCTCTCGTTTTAATTGATTTCTCTTCCTAGTTAGATTTTGATTTTCTTTAGATTATGGATTGATTCATTCATACCGTATTTTGGATTTTCTTTTAAATTATGAATTTATCCATGTTTAGAAATTCGGATACGCTTTCAACGTCTGCATTTAGACGGAAAACAATAATGTGCGGGGCTCTCAGGTGTTTTGGAGTGTGACATTCTAAGTTTATAAATGGGCTAGCTAGGAGGATGGGAAGTGGGTAAATGGTCGATCACCTAAGACCCAACCATTTCTAGATTCTTCGTAGACAACTTGGCATTTTTTTTTTTAAGTAAATATTCGATAATTTGATATTTGATTAATTGAATACGTAGGTACATTAAAGGTGGTGACCAACAGTTACTAATGTAGTCCTATCTTTATGGATTGGATTATTAATGTGGATTTGAATTTTTGAATTAAAAAAACGTGTGTGCTCTCGTATAGCACTGGAATTAAAAGAGACCTGGCTTAAAAGGGAATGTCACCGCTTCAAACAACAATGTCTCCGCTTGATTAAATTCTTTTTTTTTTTTTTTTTTTCGTTTAGCTTCAGTTACGACTGAAGCTAGAGCCATAAATTTTTAAAGAATTGGCATTAAAATCATAAAATTTTTATTAATTTATTGTTTAACAAAAAAATTAAAATTAAAGGCAAATACAATTGCTCAACCGAATCTAGTAATTAGAGAACCCTAACTCCACCTTCTTATTAGGCCACTTTTGGGGCAATAAACTTAGACTTCTTTTAGGGCTGTTTTGGTAGCTAAAAAAAAAGTTAAGAAATAAAATGTATCGAGATTGAATCAAAAAATAGGTTAACTAAACCTATTAATTAAGTTTTGGTTTTTATTTTATAAATCTTAGTTTCACTCTCGATTTTGGTTTACTAAATACAAAAATCGTGGAGTTTCGATTAAAATACTAATATGTGGTTTCGATTAAAATACTAATATTAGTATATATATATATCGGATTTTTGGTTAACTAAAAAAAAAAAAATTAACCTAAAATTTGCTTAATCACGCTGATATTAGGTTTTTATTTTATATAAATACCAAATTAATTATCAAATTTTTTAGTTGGTATAATCTTATTAACATAACCATGTTCACCTCGCTTGACGGCGCTACCAATCGCCAAGTCCCGTTTTGGCTTGAGATAAAAAGAGCAAACTATAGAGGAGTGTATATTTGGAGAGAATTGGATTATCTCGTTTTTAATTGATTTCTCTTCCTAAGCTTAGATTTTGATTTTCTTGCATTATGGATTGATTCATCTATACCCGCATTTTGATTTTCTTAAATTATGAATTTATCCATGTTTAGAAAATGAGACCAGACGGGATAAAGGGATTGATTATCTGGATGAAAGATGGTGCTTTAACCATGGAGTTCGGTTATACTGAGGATTCATTAATTTTCAATGAGTCACCTGTGATTGATGGACCGGGAGTAGGATCAGGTCCATGCGATCATCGTCGTAAGTGTCGAATCGAAATTTTCAAGGCGGATCTTGTGAGACTATCATCTAACAAAGTATGGATTTGTCAGAGTGACTATTATACTTGGTATCTACATGGTGAGACCTATCGAGGAAGATCTTGAGGGAACTCGATGTCAATTTTGATGGGTCATAGGCGTGGGATTTGTCGATCTGACCATCGTTTGATACAATGTTATTGATCGCATCCGCCCTTCCTTTAATCCTAATGACATTGAAGAGGACCGAACCCAGCAGTGCAAAATTGTTGAAATCTTTGAAGCTTGTGCGTCAGGGAGATCGGCTTTGTGATAGATATCATTAAGTTATCTAACATTTGCGAAGTTGTTGAACATTAAATCCCGAACACCATTTATCACGAGCGTGCTTATGATGATATTTTTCAATTGATGTCGAGTTACTACCATCGAACAATGCTGATGATTGATAAGCCTACCTGACCTTAAAAAATTAGTTCGAGGGTTTGGAGTGCCCGTTGAAAAGATTCATTGTTGCATTAATGGTTGCATGATATCTTTGGGGTGAAGATGATGAACTTGCAAGTTGCAAGTTTTGTCGCCATCCAGTTTCGGAGACGATGCGTGGATCACTAAGCGAAAACAAATGTTCCTTATAAAAAATGTACTACTTTTCCCTTGGCTCCTCGATTACAGAGATTGTTTGCATCTAATGCCGGCCCGAATATATGAGGTGGCATGCGAGGCATGAGTCCCAGATAGTGTTATGCGTCATTGTTAGGACTGCGAAAGCAAACATTTCAATCAAACTCATCGATTTTGCAAGCGAAAGTCGAAATGTTCGTGGGTCTTTCAGCGATGGATTTAATCCATTTGGTCAATCAGGACAACAATATTCTTCATGGCCAGGTTATATTATTTGTCACTCTGATTGCCCCCGTGGATGTCATGAAAGATGAATATATGTTTTTATCTATAATTTTGTGCAGGGGCAGAAGAATCAAAGGAAAATTGGATGTTTTCTTAAAACCTTTAATTACGAGTTAGGCATTGTGGGAGGTGGGTGTATGTACATATGACATTTCGAGGAAGCAGAATTTTCAAATGAAAGATTTTTCTAATGTGAATGGTAGTGATTTTCCAGCATGCCTCGATGTTGTGGGATAGATGCTGCGGGGGAAACAGCATCCTCATTGCATGGAAAGATTCGAATGCATTTACATTGAGTAAAGGCGAAGATTTGTCGTGGTTTTGACAATCATCGTAAGTTCTTACCAAGACATCCTTCAATTTCGAAGGAATAAAAATTCTTTCTTGAAGGGTAAGCGGTGAGAAAAGATTTGCACCACATGGCCAGATGGGAGGAAATATTAGAGCAAATTGAGCAATTAGGGTTGAAGAAAGTGTCGAGAGCGATCTTTGAGTCCACTAATGCTCGTATTTTCCAAGAGTTACTTGAATGTGGATGGAGAAAGAAGCATCTTTTGGATTTACCTTATTGGAGCCTGAGCCTCATTCGACCTTAATCTAGATGTCATGCATATTGAAAAAAAATGTCTTTGATAATGTCTTGATCTTTATTATGAATGTTGAAGGAAAACAAAAATGTGCAAAGTCTAGGGCTGACTTAAAAGAGTTTGTCGGCGAGTAGAGTTGCACCAAAATGAGAGCCTGAGACAAATATCCAAGCTTCACTTATACTTTGGATAAGTCGAGGAAAAATTTTGTGCGAATGGTTGGGAAAAGAACTTGATTTCTGTGGGTATGCCTCGAACATGGCAAGATGTGTTGATATGAATAAGCTCAAATTATTTGGCATGAAAAGCCATGATTACCATGTGTTTATCGCAGAGCTAATTCAATAGCATTCGTGAACTATTGCGAGGAGAATGTGTGGTCATCTTTGTGGTAGTAACTTTAAGATCTTGTCTGATAATAACGGAAGACATGGCGACTTGAAGATGAAATTCACCATTTATTATCGTAGGCTTGGCGTATATTACCTCGAGTTTTTTATTGTATGGAGCATCTCCCCGTCCATTTGCCGTATGAAGCGAGGATAGCGAGGTCTGTTCAATCTGCGATGGATGTACCCTTTTGAGAGTTAGCATCAAATAAATCATATGAATTTGATATGTCAATCCAATTTAAAATGACTACTTATTTTATGTAGCTTGACAAAGATTATCTTTAGGTACCTTGAAGGTTGAAAAATAATGTGCATGATAAAGCAAAGTTAGAAAGGTTCTATCTTTGATGTATATTTAGTTGAGGAGACATCTTCATTTTGTGCTCATTATTTTGAGCCATATGTCGTCTAAGACATCGAAGAGTGCCACGAAATCTAATTGTCGTTGATAGAGATGAAACTGAAACATGAGGATGCTTTCCATTTTAAGCATGGGGGTAGAGCATTTGTAAGGGAAAATTTCGATATCTTGGGATGAATATCATGCATTCTTGCGTATATTCTATTGAATTGTGAAGAAGTAAAATATATTGAGTAAGTATCTGAATTTCTTAAAGAAATGATTGAAAACTAATTTATATATGCAAAAATGTTTTATGTAATTGCTGGAAACTAATGGTCATTTGCTATAGACTGTTTGTGGCTAAGATTAAGAGACATCGACCATATGTTGAAGAAGCGAAGTCGATCTTAAACTTGATAAAAGACTTTGCATCTTGGTTTATGAGCACATGTGAGGTAATAAAATTCAACTATATATATATATATATATATATATATATATATATATATTATTAGTTTAGTTACCCATAAAATTCTTATAACTTCGATTTTCATATAGGCTCATGGCCAGATTTCGAATATCTCCAGCCAATTCATAAAGGACCTTGCAAAAGGACCTTTCTGAGGTGTTAAGACGTTTCTGGATATTATGTGAATGGATATAAGTTCACACTTTGGGACATGGATCGAATAAACGACCATGAATAAGTGGAGTGTGCATAAAGGGTTCTAATTTTAGTGCAACAGAATTGGACTTTTATGGTCAACTAATGGAGGTTTCACAGTTGGGAATCTACTGCATTACCGAGAAGAGTCTATATTTATTCAATTGTCGGTGGTTTGATCAGACACGAGCATAGGTCTGAAGTCACCACGGTATAAACTTGTTGATGCTTGAACCACCGCGAGAAGATTCAATAGATATGGTATTTATTCTCGCGAACCAAATGTCTGAGTCTATTATGCATCTTATCAAACACAAGGAAAAACATGTGTAATTGGTATTGTTTGCAAGATAAAAACTCGGAGTGCGTGGGAAGTAGGCGAGACATCGAAAATTTTGCTATCGAATGCGAGGAGCATTTCAAGAGGATGTCATCGAAAACCATTATATTGATATCACGGCTAGACGAAAGAACCTCGATGTTAGTTGATCCACGGTTGTCCTTTTGTAGACGTGATGATATAGAACTTGAAGAAAATGAGGTGGAAGCCCCAGAAATAGAGTCCGGATGAAGAATATGAAGAATTAGATGATGATGATAATAATGTGACAATGTGAAGATTGATGCATTATATTATTATGATCTTATGAATATATTTATAATATTGTTTCAATTACTAGTATTTTTTTCTTGCATATATATGTACTTTATAGTAGTCATTTTCATTTACAAATGTGTTGTTTTGTAATTATGTTCATTGTTAAGAGGTATGAGAGGTGGTCATTCGACGGGAGGCGAGGCTAATTCTGCGGTCGGGGCCAAGGCAGACTATCTGCACCAAGCCGAATCACCTTCAAACAACACTTGCTAGCTATCAGAGTTGGCACACTACCTTCAATGTGGAGAACTTATCACCACCTTTCCTGGTGATCTGGAGTCTTCTCTGGCATCGGCCCACAGTAGTCATCAATATATGTGGTACCACACGGAGAAAGAATATAGAAACAATTGATAGAGGACCACGTATTAACCCAAAATGTTTATTATGCAACTTATTGTTTTTAGATTGCTTGCTTTACAAGATAATTTATTTTCATAACAAAGATTTAACATTCAATATTAGTTTGTAATTTTTGGAATAGATTTCTTCAAGTGCTTAGGACATTACTAAGATTTTCAAGCATAGACTAGAAAAGGAGGGTGCGACATGGAGGTTGGTGCACACTTGGCGCTAAGGAGTTCTATTGGGACGAATTTAGGTATTTCATATGTACTTGTTCTCTTGTTATAAGCTATAACTATTATAATGGAGTGGCATTTTGAATCCATCAACTTCATTGTTGAGATAGTACAAGACAAATTTTGTGTATTTGTATATGTACACATCTATAGAAATCTAGATGATATTAGGAACTTCAAAAAAAAATTCTAATATAATCTAAATTATCTTTTCTTTTCTTAGTGAGGTTTTTAGGCGAGATTTGTGGACGAGCCAGTTCGTATATATCTTTTCTTCTTTTTTCTTTTTTATTAGTCTTTTCTCTCTTGTATAGTAGAACTTCATCTTTTCACCTTGTTATTTCTTTGATTCGTTTTTTGTTGCTTTCCGAAACATTTGCCTAGAAAAGATTTGGTTTGTGATTTCCGGCCATGAAAGGTTTCACGCAAAAGAAAAGAAAAAAGAAAAAAAAAAAAAGAGATCGGTATGGTTTTGAGTTGGGGACTAGCAGAGATCTGTGGGAGAAAAGCTAGTTGTTGGTAATGAATACGAGGGCTTTTTTTTTTTTGCGAGATACGTTTTGAGTGAAGTTTTCTCTTTGTTTTGTTGTTTGTCTACTGGAAAATGGGTATGTGTTATTACTCAGTTATGGAGGGAAAAGCTTGAGAATGTGAGCAGTTGTGATGAATCTTGAGAAATTATACCATCGGGATGTGGATGTGGATGTTTTTGGTACCTAGCGATGGGAATGGCTGGGAAGGAGATGTCAAGGCGGAGTCTCCTTAGAATTCGATGGAGGATTTAATGATTTTCGGTTATTAACCAGAATCCTATGAGATAAATATGAGTTTTTTTTTTTTTACTTAGATACGCTTGCATAGACTTTAAATTAATTCTAATTTAATTTACATCTAATTAAATTTGGTAGCTAATGTGGAAACTGAATATAAAAAATTGTATTCAAATTAGAAAAAGAATTCGCTAATACTGATAAAATTCGATACTAAATCAAACTACTTGATTATTTTAAATTTAGGATGAGTATTTACTCTAAAATTGATCTTGATGATTAAGTAGTATTTTTAAAGAAAATAAATTATATAACTATATCAAAATTTAAATATAATAAATTAGATTGAAGTTTATTTAGTACTTGTTTTTAAAATAATTTTAAAATTACGTTTGGCTTGTTTTTAGAAAGAAAGAAAAAAATTGTTTAAGAACTTTAAAATGTTTTTATAAACGGGAGAGCGAAAGGGCCACATATCTTGTCTAAGTGTTTGGGATATTCATGTTGGGATATTAGCATATTATGGATGCCCTTCATCTCTACATTAGACAAGAAGGGATATTCATGCCCTTTTTGTCTAGAGTGTTGCAGTATTCTGAAGGTATGTATTGTCTTCTTGCTTTTTTGTTTCATTAAGAATTTGCAGCATTCTGATGTGCAACTACTACTGTATGTGGTTTAAGATCATTCAAACTTGTTAATATTGTGTTATTTCAAAATCACATTGTGCAACTACTCTTTGTGTGGTTATGCATTTATATTTGTTGAAATATATTTTTTTTTCTTGAAAGCATGTACAGGATGATTGAATGATGCATTAGTCGAAGGCGTTTATAGGGTGGCGGGGAGGAGGAGCGATATAGAGTTGGTTTGTGCAAGATGCGGAATCGAAGGGAAAAAGAACATATACAGGAAGATGTATGGGAAAATTGTGGCAACATGAGTACTCCACAGATATAAAAATAAACGTGAACAAGTTTTGCTAAAAATCGCCGTCTGAGAAAAAGGAGGACTGTATAGGTCTTTCCACATCTGGGTGGCTCAAGTCCACAATTCAACATTGTATTGCTTTAGTAAATTTTAAGAATATTTTTTTAAATAACATTTCCTCATCGCTTATTCGAACTAATTAATTTGATAATTAATTTTTGTAGGAAAAGGAATTATGACGCCCCCCCGCCATTTGAAGTGTTCAGAAGATGCACACCAAAAAGATGGTGCTTTACGTTGACAAAGTCTAGGACATCAATGTAAGATTTCAATTTAGCTATTAAAATAACTTCGGCAATTATTCTTAAATAATTATTAATTTTATAATGAATTAAATATAGGATCTTTGTGAAGCCATGGTTGCCTCTGCTTCTCGATCCCGAGGAGGATTCAAGCGGAACTTTGTGGAGAGTTAACATGAGCGATTATATCTACAAGCGGTTGGAGGTGAGAAAAGAAGGCGGTGTGGCCTTGGCTCTCGGGCGTCAGCATTTTACCGAGACTTTAGCGGTTCCTCTACCGCCGTGGCTATGATTTTATCGATGAGCGTTTCACACAGCGTGTGAATGAAGTGGTTGGGCGAGGAGGTGAGAGTAGAAGTTCAAGAACTTCAACTCAAAATGAATGAAGATGTGAGATTGTATAAAAGAGCAATTAGACTGACAATTTCAACAAAAGATGGGCTTGAGTTTGAACGTATGTTTAGCATGCAGTCTCGATCAAATGCGAAGCATCCGGATCCTACAAATCAAGCACCCCCGCAGCCATCTCTAGGTCGTGATCATGATCTTTAGATTTATGAGTTAGTTTTTTAGACGATGATATGAACTAGTTATTGTGTTAGAGTTTTTTTAATTGTTGCAACATAATTAGTAAGTTATTTGTATTGCTTTTTATTTTCAACAATATGCTAAATTAATATTTGTTTTTCAATGAATGTGTGCTTTTAATATTATGGTTTCTAATTATTTAAAAAATTAAATATATTACGGTAATTTGTAAATTAATATAAAAAGAAAATTTAAATAAAATGGTTTAGTGGCGGAAATTAAATTTTAAACGGCGGAACATTCAGTTACTTCAAAATGTCTTTCGAAAAAGTGTACAAGAAATGAACTAGCTGACGGATTGCAAACTTAAAGTGGCTATGTCAGAACAGTTTTAATTTTCCGTCGCTAAATTTAACGACGATTTGAAAATGACCGATGCTATTTTGTGGCCAGTTTAAATTTTAAAGTCGCTAATAATATGACAGTTAATTTGCATTATGCCATTTATTTTGGAATGGAAAATTAATATCCGTCCCATTGAAACTTAGCTGACGGGCATTGGTCCGTCGCTAAATATATGACGGTTTACGCGATATCGTTATTTTAGCGGCGGAAAATTTCAATTAGTAACAAGTTTGCTAAGTTTAGCGGCGGAGAAAATTTAGTCGTCGCCATGTTTAGCGACGGAAAATTCTCAATTCGTCGCCATGTTTAGCTGCATTACGTCGCTATTTTAGCGACGGAAAATTTGAATACCGTAGCTAAATGTAGCGACGGATTGAGAGACACAGTCGCTAAATTTAAGCGAGGAGGCGTTTACCTCTTGAATTTTAAAATCGCAAATCCCAGTCGCTAAAGGATTTTTGCGGCGGATTTTGAACTGCCAGACGGTAAAATCAGGTAAGTAAAGGGCCAGAATCTTGTAGTGTCAAATGGATGTAAAAACAGCATTTTTAAATGGATAATTAGATGAAAAAAATCTACATGGAGCAACCTGAGGGTTTTTCTATTCCAGGACAAGGAAAAAAAGTTTGTAAATGAGTGAAATCCTTGTATAGATTAAAACAAGCATCGAAACAATGACATGAGAAATTTGACAACGTTATTATGTCACATGGATTCAAAATCAATGAATGTGACAAGTGTGTCTTTGTCAAAGAGGTGGAACATAGATATGCCATTGTATGCATGTACATAGATGACATGCTTATTGTTGGTAGTGATGATAAGATGATTACATCTACCATGAACATGTTGAATTCTAGGTTTGACATGAAAGACATGAGACTTGTTGATGTTATACTAGGAATGAAACTCATAAGAACATCATATGGACTCATTCTAAGTCGGTCACACTACCTTGATAATATTCTTGGAAAGTTTGATAAAGATAATTTTGGAATTGGGAAAATACCAGTTGATGTAACACTACATCTATCTAAGAATAAAGGAGAGAGTGTTTCTCAAGTAGAATACTCGAGGGTAATAGGCAGTCTGATGTACCTAATGAGTTATACAAGACCAGACATAGCCTATTCGATTAGTAAATTAAGTAGTTATATGAGTAATCTCGGAGCCAAGCATTGGCAAGGAATCATGAGAGTACTTAAGTACTTACGTTTTACTTGTGATTATGGCCTACACTATACAAGATATCCTATAGTACTTGAAGAGTCTGATGATCTGGCCCCGGATATCAAATGCAAGACTCAAATCCATAGTGGTTATGTGTTTACCAGAGGGAGTATGAGTCCTTGAAATCCCTCAAAACAAACAGTTTTTTGGCATATCCACGATGAAATATGAGTTTATAGTACTAGATAAATGTGGGGAAGAGGTTGAATGGCTACGCCATTTCCTAGAGGATATTCTAAGGTGGCAAAAACTTATGCCTCCAATATGCATACATTGTGATAATCAATCTGCTATTAGTAGAGCACAAAACAATATGTACAATGTTAAGTCTAGACATATTCCTCATAGACACAACACCATTAGACAACTACTCTTAATTGGGGTTATCTCTCTAGATTATGTAAAATCTAAGGATAACATCGTGGATCCGCTAACTAAAGTGTTAAACAGAGAGTTTGTAGAAAAGTCATCGAGGAGAATGAGACTAAAGCTAAAAAAGGAATAAGTTAATACTATGGATACCCAACCTAGTTGACTGGAGATCCCAAGATCTAGGTTCAAAAGGGATAACTAAATTGTAAAGACTTTAATTTTATCACTGTGGGGGTCTTCTCGTGTCCATTTATGTGATGAAACATTGATGCTCATACGAAGAAGGTTAAGCCATGCTTTTAATGATCTCTATGCATTTGGGAAGAGTAACATGGGCTATTGTTAAGTTAGGAGATCACCAATGTGAGAGTGAAGTGGGGTTGCTTCAAAGGGAATTGAATGTGGCGCAATTCTTATTAAGCTCTTATAGAATCAGGCGTATGTTCATGGCCAAAACGAACATAAAAGTGAGAACTTGGAGATGTTAGGAAGATTCTTATGTGAGGTATGTCATCATCTACAAAAATCACAGAATAGTTCAAGGACATCGTGTCTATTGTTTAGTCAATGGAGTAAATGTACTTCTACAAGAGAAGATTCAAAGGGTAACACATCCATCCTATGTAGGTTTTAACTACTGTACTCTATCACTTGGGAGGTCTTATGTCTTTTGGCGCCAATTTCATTCATGTGGGGATTTGTTGGAGTTTTGGTTTGAATGAAATTTAATCTCACATTCCTTATAGGATGAATGAACGTATGTGAAACGTTCAAATCTCTTAATACCTTATAAATGAGATTTACTTTGTCCATTCAACCATGAAATCATCGGAACTTATTGCTTGTCATCTGTTTTCTTCCCCTGAGCCTTTAAATAGAGAGTTTTGACTCTCTTTGTAGGAAGCAAGAAACTCAAAAGAGAAAAAGGAAATAATCTTGAGATTCTTTTCAGATACTGTCAGTTTTCCTTTTTGTCTTTGAGTGATAGAGTTACGAACATCGTCGGAGTTCGTCGATAGTGACTGCCGACAAGGGTGTTGTCAAAGTCATTTGAAGAACCGTTGTATCCTAGGAAGCAAATGTTGAGTCATTCTTGGAAATGCAGAAGTAAAAGAGAGAGAAGGCGAATTTTGCTTTAAGGAAGATATCGTTAATTTAAGACTCGGTTCATTATCCAGTTCATTATCTTCCTCTATAATTTTCTGTTTGTTTTCTTTCTCTGCTTCTTCTTTCTCTTATAGTGTATTCACGAAGTTTTTGTAACAATTATAACAAGGTAACGGTTCAAATTTTTTTTAAATGGATTTAACAATATTACTTTTTTTTTTAGAAAAAGTAAAATATTTTCATTATTTCTATTTAGTGAAAAATATTCAAGAATAAGTAATAAATTAAACAAAAAATTATAACAAACATCTAAAATAAAGAAACAAATTACTTTTAGCAATAAGTTAGCTAACAAATACTTATACAAGCAACATACTTTTTTTTTGAAAAGATAAATAATTTTAATGATTCAAACTAGCAATACATTCAATAGAAACATAGAATCAAATTCGTTAAAAACTTTAGAGGATGATTCAACATCCAAGTTAATAGCATAAAAAATCGGCTCAAAGCCTATAATTTAATATCCTATAATTACTAGAGTACCTATGGTTTCAGTTCTACAGCATATTGATGATCATTATTTGATGTCTCTATCCAATCAAATATTTTTTTTCTGTCTGAATTGTCCACCGTCGTACCAAGACAACACAACTACACACTGCAATAAGTCGACAACAAAACCAATCGAATACAAGCAACATACTTAGCTTAGGGGGTTTTAGTTTTTGCCTAAAAAAATAAAATAAAATAAAAGGAAAAGAAAAAAACTAGTTATAAAAAATCTACATAGATATGCACTAATAGGGTTGAAATCAAAGTCTTGAAGAACGCAATCAAAGACAACCGGGTGTTGATTCATGCTTCTTATATTGGTTAATTGGTCAACTATAGTCGGTCTCCTTGCAATTTAGGTTATCATTTCATAAACTTTTGTAAATAGTTTTGTACATTGTGTTTATTTGAACATTCACTATAAATGAAATTTAGAAAATTTTAATACAATTATCGAGCATGCAAGACTTTTGTAGTTGTTACATGCTACTGTCATGCTCTTTTTTCTCATTTTATCTAGTCAGTTTCGTGAAAATGTAAACTTTAACTTTTATTATCAAATAATAAATGAACCATGATAACCAAGATCTTTGAATAGAATGATTTTCACAATTACATAATAAAACAAGAGTTCTTGCGTCTCTTGATCCATGACAAGTGTTGTAAATTTCTATAGAGCAATCACCGAGAATTATGTTTCTCCCTCTTGACCCGTTTAGGTTTGACAAACCTTCTTCGATGGAGAGAAAACTTTACGTATGGGTTGAAAGAGGATCGATTCCTATTAGGGTTTCTCTTTAAATACACTTTCTGTAACACCCCAAAAATATACCCTAGTCGTTTTCGACATGTTTAGGGTATTTAGTAAGCATAATTTAACTATTTTGTGAGTTAAATGCGGAATATAGAAACGAGAGACCCGGAAAGTTACAAAACTTAAGGACAAAATTGTAATTTGTCCAAAAAGGGGCCTAAAAGACATGAATTGATGGGTTTGAGGTCAAAATGAAATAAAGGAAACTTGGAATACAAATAGCCAAGAGTTGGAAGGCTTAAAAGCAATTAATGAAACTTAACCCAAAAATGGGTTTTTGGAGGGCTAAACAAGGCCCTAGCAAACATGTGTTTTAAAAGACCAAAGTTGGTCTCATTTGGGGGAGGAGAAAAAAAACGTGAAGGAGGAGGAGAAGAGAAGAGGAAGAGGAAGAAGATGGAGGAGCCAAGATCAAGCCAACAAGGTATGGAACTTTGGGTTTTGGTATGGAAACTGAAATTTTGTATGGATTCTATGAGATTATGTATGAATTTCCATGCTTTGATGGTTATAATCTTGCCCAAATCTAGGGTTTTTGCTAGGGTTTAATCTTAACCCAAAATTTATGTCAAGTAAAATTAGGTAAAACCCACATGGCCTCAGATAAGGTATGGAATCCTTCCTTTGTGGATGGATTCATGGTTTAATCATGAGTAGATGAGTTAGGGTTTGGAACAAACCCTAACTAATCATCATAATAGGTTTGTGTATGGGTCTTAACCCGCCAATAAGTATTTTGGAAGGAATCTTGATATGTTTTGGAAGAAGATATGGTGAGAGATGAATTGAATAGAAAGAGATTCGAAGTGAATTTGAAATGGTTTTGATGTGTGTTTGAGGTATAGAGTTGATTGGGGATCAAAAATATGGAAAAAGAAGAAAAGCACATTTTAGGCATTTCGGGTGACACGTACGGTACAACTTGAACATGTACCAGTACAATTCCGGGATATAGTCGTTTTGGCCAACTTGTGCAGTGCAAGTTAGATATGTGCGGTTTAGCCCCATTGCATTTCCGGTTTTAACGAGTTTTCGCATTTGTGTAAAGCTTTGCTCATTTCTAATCCGATTTGAGTGATTCAAGTGGCCAATTAAAATAGACTTCAAGTAGAACCATCCATATAGAAATAGACATCGTCATATTATGACTCTAAGTGGCCCAAAAATCCACCCGAAGTGAGATCATGTGCAAACCAAATTCTGATTTCAGTGTTGAACATAGAGAAGTCCGGGTTTGTTTGGACGTAACGAGTTCAGTGTCTCGAATTGGGTGATTCCAGTTGGAATAGAACCCTTATCACCTTAGCTTTAAATTATTACAAGGACCTAGTGTCAAAATATGAAGTTAAGACCCGAAAAATGAGTAATACCAACAGTCCAGGTAATCGGTCTTAGGCTAGTTGGCATGAAAATGTCATAACTTTAGTTTGGATGATCCGATTGGATTGATTCCACTTCCTAAGTAAAGTAGATTCATAGAGGAATAAGAATATGAATGAGGTGTGATTCCACATACATCATACTTCATAAGAATATGAAGTGCCATATGTAATAGGCATGAAACAAGGAAAATGTAGAAAATGAAAAATGTAAGATGTGTTCATGAAACATGATTGTATGAACATGAGAAGTAATGCCATCATGAACACATAATGTGATTCAAATGTCTCTGATTATTATCACATATATGAAAAGATAACAAATGATAGGAGTATACGTGAATAGATACAATGAATGAGTATTTATGAATGAGTATACATAAATGAGTATACGTGAATGAATATGTGAATAAGTATATGAAATGAGCACATGAATGAATATGTGAATGAATATGAATGAGCATATGAAATGAATGCGTGAATGAGTTTATGAAATAAGTACATAGATTGAGTATATCTTTGAAAAGATAATACGAAAATGATTGTGGAATTGAAATGTGATATTTAAAAACCGAATGATAATGAATGATGATAAAATGATTCATTAGGCAGATCGAGTCATAAATGTGAATTAATTGATATATCTATTAATGAGCGCTTTGTGGGATGCACAAAGTAGCTTAGTCATAAAGAGTACCCGAAATTTTCAATGTCACACTTGGCGGGATGCGCGGTAGCTTAGTCGCGGTGGTGTATGGCATTGAAGAAATGTCAGCAGCGAGATGCGCAGTGGCATCGTGCGATGGCGATATGGCATTTAAGTGATACCACGATGTCGGGATGCGCAAACGACATCCCGAGTCATGATGGAGAGGCAGAATAAGTGATACCACGTGTCGGGATGCACCAAGCGGCATCGAATCATAGTGGGAGAAACTAGATAAGTGATACCACGTGTCGGGATGCACCCAACGGCATCCGTCATGATGGGAGAAGCCGAATAAGTATTTCTGCGATGTCGGGGATGGATAAAGCATCGTCATGATGGGAGAGCAGACTAAGTGATACCGCGTGTGGGATGCCACCAAGCGATGATCATGATGGGAGGAAGCGAATAAATAATAACACGTGTCGAGTGCACCATGACATCGGAAGTCATGATGGGAGAAGCCCAGTGTAAAATGTGTAGGCACATTACCAAATGATAATAGGGGCACGATTCATTAAACGGAATCCAGTCGGAAATGTGATTAAATAGTCAAGTGAAATGGCAAACCGATGGCGAGAGTAAATGGGATTTTTATGTGTATGCTTAAATCCCATAAATTGAATTATGATTAGTTATTGCATTGAAAATGCATGTTGTGATATGATAAATGATGTGTAAAATGAAAGCATCACGAAAAATTAGTAGCATGAGTTTATGGATAAAATGGGCGTTATTTTGTAAATGCATGTTATTAAGTGTGAAGGTTATGGAGTCTTTGAATTTGTAAATGAAATAAGTAGGTTATAGAAAAGAAGTGTTTGTTTAATTAAAAGATCTGAAATAGAATAACATAAACAACATGTTTTGGAAGATAATTGAAAATGTCGAGATGCTTAGGGCTCCGGCTTGGATCATGGCAAGGTCGAGTGGGGGATTCGGGTCGCGACACTTTAAAAATAAAAACTTAATAAGACGAAATAAATGTTTTGATGGAAAACGTCGGAATGCTTAAGACTCCAGCTTAGATCATGGCCAAGGTGAATCGGGGAGTGGTCGCGACACTGCAAAAATAAAACTTAATAAAGCGAAAACTAAAAGGATTTAACGGGCATCCCAGATCATGAAACATAATTGCTAAAGGGAGTTGGTTAATGGCTTCGGCCGTGATAGTGATAAGAGTTTAAAATGTATTGGTATTAGTCTGATTTGACCTTGTATGAAATTGATATGACTTGATTTGTTCTGAATTGCCATTGCCATGCATTATAGGATTCACGTTGAATATGATTTGTCGGCATACATGTAGTAGATATGAGTTACAACACCTTAAGGCATGACACGGGAAGTAATATGAACAAGATGATGATAGGAATTTGAGCAATTAAAATCTACATGTATAATATGAGATGAGTTAGAAGTCACATAAGAATAGACTTCGTTATATGCATAAGTAAAGTAAGTAAAAAGATAGTGGCGATTTTCGATTTATTTGTAGATTCTTATCACATATGTTCCCACTGGCGTAAAAACACGGTGTTCAATCCGTGTAAGTTTTGAAGAGGGATAAAGAGGACGGGACATTTCCACACCGGTGGTACGGGCCATCTCGGAGATAGGTGCTCACAGCCTTTGTTTATGATCTCTGATGTTTGTATTAAATATGTACATGTATAAGTATTTGTATAAGTAATTGGGACTTAGCATATGTGTAGAGATTTTAATGGATACCACTCCGATGGTAGTTCCTTTGTATATATAAATGACAGTTGGTTATTACAAAAATTAATTGTATACCCACAGGTATAAGTTAAGCTAAAAAAAAAAAAAAAAGTAAAGAGTCCAATTATATATTTTAACACCCAGCGGTTCGGTTCGCGTCGGTCGGGCCAGGGAATCAGGGCGTGACAAGTGGTATCGAGGCTAGGTTTAGGCGTTCTGAAGCCTATGTTTAGTGATTCTAGATAGAGCATATAAGATAGAGAAAGATAGAAAGGCATATGTATAGAAAGGAGTGTTGTACGATGTGGATGTCACGGTATTTGTATAGATGGATGGGTGTAGAATCCGGATGAAGAAATTGAAAGTGTTAACTTGAAAGGAGACAGGGTTACCAACTACAATCATGGCCAATCATTTAGAAGTGAGAATCACGCTCAGTAGAAACTAAATGAAAGAGAAGTATAAGAAAAGGTCATATGTGAATATATGAAAAGAAAGGACTTGGCATAGAACAGACAAAGTGCATAGTATGAATTTCGATGACGAAATTCTTATAAGGAGGGGAGAATTGTAACACCCCAAAAATATACCCTAGTCGTTTTCGACATGTTTAGGGTATTTAGTAAGCATAATTTAACTATTTTGTGAGTTAAATGCGAAATATAGAAACGAGAGACCCGGAAAGTTACAAAACTTAAGGACAAAATTGTAATTTGTCCAAAGGGGCCCTAAGCAGATGCATAGTGATGCCATAATGAAATAAAACTCCTTAGAATAAATAATCTGAGTTTGGGTTAATGATATGTTTCAGCAAAATGGGTTTGAGTGGCAGGCCTGAGTAGTTTGGAATGAGTACAGTGATTCATTTAAGAGACGTCAGGGAGAAGAGAGATGAGGCCAAGATCAAGCCAACAAGAGTATGGAACTTTGGGTTTTAGTATGGAAACTGAAATTATGTATGGATTCTATGAGATTATGTATGAATTTCCATGCTTTGATGGTTATAATCTTGCCCCAGATCTGAGGTTTTGCTAGGGTTTCATCTTAACCCAAAATTTATGGCAAGTAAGGTGGGTAAAACCCCACATGGCACAAGATGGGTATGGAATCCTTCCTTTGTGGATGGATTCATGGTTTAATCATGAGTAGATGAGTTAGGGTTTGGAACAAACCCTATCTAATCATCATAATAGGTTTGTGTATGGGTCTTAACCCATATTAGAATTGATTTGGAAGGAATCTTGATATGTTTTGGAAGAAAACATAGCAATTGAGAGATGAATTGAATAGAAAAGAGATTCCAAAGTGAATTTGAAATGGTTTTGATGTGTGTTTGAGGTATAGAGTTGAATTGGGGATCAAAAATATGGAAAAAGGAGAGAAAAACAAACATTTTAGGCATTTAGGGTGACATGTACCGGTACAACTTGAACATGTACCGGTACAATTTCGGTTCTGGTCGTTTTTGGCCAACTTGTCAAGTCTGAGATTAGACGTATCTTGATACTGACCTGATACATTTTCGAGTTTTGACGATTTTATATTTTGACCATAAATTGCTCATTTCTCCTATTTAAGGTGATTCAAGTGGCCAATTAAAATAGACTTCAGAAAACCATCCATATAGAAATAGACATCGTCAAATTACATGACTCTAAGTGGCCCAAAAATCCTCGGTGGGACCATGTGCAAACCCAGGTCTGGTTTCGGTGTTGAACATAGAAGTCGGGTTGTTGGACGTAACTTGAGTTCGATTACTCCGGGTAGATTCCAGTTGGAATGGGAGCCATATCACGCGGCTAAATGATTACAGGACCTAGTGTCAAAATGAAGTTGGAACCCCGGAAAAGTAAGGTAATACCAACAGTCTCGAGGGTAATCGGTAAACCGACTAGTTGGCATGAAAATGCCATAACTTTAGTTTGGATGATCCGATTGGATTGATTCCACTTCCTAAGTAAAGTAGATTCATAGAGAAATAAGAATATATGAATGAGGTGTGATTCCACATACATCATACTTCACAAGAATATGAAGTGCCATATGTAATAGGCATGAAACAAGGAAAATGTAGAAAATGAAAAATGTAAAGATGTGTTCATGAAACATGATTGTGAACATGAGAGGCAATATGTCATGAACACATAATGTGGTTAAGTGATATATGATTATTATCACACATAATGTGGCAATATGTTCATATGCTCATTCATATATTCATTCACATATACGTGAATGAATACGTGAATGAGTATTTATGAATGAGTATATATAAATGAGTATACGTGAATGAATATGTGAATAAGTATATGAAATGAGCACATGAATGAATATGTGAATGAATATATGAATGAGCATATGAAATGAAATGCGTGAATGAGTTTATGAAATAAGTACATAGATTGAGTATATCTTTGAAAGATATCTGAAAATGATTGTAAGAATGAAATGTGATATTTAAAAACCAAATGATAATGAATGATGATAAAGGCAGAGTTCATTGAGCGAAATCGATCATAAATGTAGATAATTGATATATCTAATGAGCACTTTGACCCAGGATGCACAAAGCAAATCGTCGCCAAAAATTCTCAGAAGTACTCAATGTCCCACTTGGCGGGATGCACCCGATCGGCATCGGGTCGCGATGAATATGGCATTGAAGAAATGTCCCACTTGGCGGGATGCACGGTGACATCAGTCTTGATGGTGATATGGCATTTAAGTGATACCACGTGTCGGGATGCACCAAGCGGCATCGGAGTCATGATGGGAGAATCGAGATAAGTGATACCACGTGTCGGGATGCACAAAGCATCCCGTCATGATGGGAAAATAGAATAAGTGATACCACGTGTCGGGATGCGCAGCGACATCCGTCATGATGGGAAGAGCGAATAAGTATTACCACGTGTGGAGATGCACCAAAGCGGCATCGTCATGATGGGAGAACCGAATAAGTCATACCACGTGTCGGGATGCACCATGACATCCGTCATGATGGAAACCAGAATCGATACCCGCGTGTCGGGATGCGCAAGCGGCATCGTCGTGATGGGAGAAGGCGAATAGAGTGATACCACATGTCGGAAGGTTACCAAGCGACATCGTCATGATGGGAGAGCCCGAATAAGTGATACCACGTGTCGGGATGCACCAAGCGGCATTCCTCATGATGGGGGGGCAGATAAGTGATACGTGTCGGGATACACCACGACATCCGATCGTGATGGGAGAGCGAATAAGTGCCACGTGTCGGGATGCACCAAGCGACATCAGTCATGATGGGAGGAAGCCCAGGAATAAAGTGATACCACGTGTCGGGATGCCAAGCGGTATCAGTCATGATGGGAGAGCCAGAAATAAGTATACCACGTGTGGGGATGCATAAACTGGCATCGTCGTGATGGGAGGAGCGAATGGTGATACCAACGATGTCGGGATGCGCCAGCGACATCGGAGTCATGATGGAAACAGAGATAAGTGATACCACATGTCGAGGTGCACCATGACTTATCCGTCATGATGGGAGGCCCAGTGTAAAATGTGTATGCACATTGCAAATGATAATAAGGCGGGATTCATTAAAAGCGAATCGTCGAAATGTGAATTAAATAGTCAAAGTGAAATAGCAGGCAATGACGAGTAAAATGGGATTTTTATGTGTATGCTTAAATCCCATAAATTGGAGTGTAATTGGTGTGCATTGAAAATGCATGTTGTGATATGATAAATGATGTGTAAAATGGCTTGTCACATTATTGCTTATGAGTTTATGTGGATAAAATGGCGTTATTTTGTAAATGCATGTTATTAAGTGTGAAGGTTATGGGTCTTTTGAATTTGTAAATGGTCATGGGATTGCCCGAAAAGAAGTGTTTTCGTTTAATTAAAAAGGTTTGAAATAGAATAACATAAACAACATGTTTTGGAAAGATAATTGAAAATGTCGGAATGCTTAGGGCTCAGCTTGGATCAGTGGCCGGAGAGTCGAGAGTTCGGTCGCGGCACTTTTAAAAATAAAAACTTAATAAGGCCGAAATAAATGTTTTGATGGAAAGCGTCCGAATTAAATAGGAGCTCCGGCAGATCGCCAACCGGGTCAAGTCGGGAATTCGGGTCGCGACACTTTTAAAAATAAAAACTTAATAAAACGAAAACTAAAGGATTTAACGGGCATCCCAGATCATGAAACGTAATTGCTAAAGGGAGTTGGTTAATGGCTTCGGCCGTGATAGTGATAAGAGTCTAAAATGTATTGGTATTAGTCTAATTTGACCTTGTATGAAATTGATATGACTTGATTTGTTCTGAATTGCCATTGTATGCGTATAAGTTACGTTGAATATGATTTGATCTAACATACATGTAGTAGATATGAGTTCTGACGTAAAAAGACATGACAGGAAGTAATATGAACGAGATGATGATAGGAATTTGAGCAATTAAAATCTACATGTATAATAGGATGAGTTAAGTCACATAAGATAGACTTCGTTATATGCATAAGTAAGTAAAAGTAAAGTAAAAAGATAGTGACGGCGGAGTGCATACGTTGTTGTCGTTCACGCCATATGTTCCAAGGCGTAAAGCTTGTACGGGTATTCAATACAGGTATGGGTGCGAAGAGGAGATAAAGAGGACGGGACATTCCACCGTGGCGGATACGGGCCATCTCGAAGATAGGTGCTCACTGACATGCATTTTTGCGATCTCGATGTTTGTATTAAATATGTACATGTATAAGTAATTGGGGCCAGAGCATATGTGTAAATTTTAATGGATACCACTCGATGGTAGTTCCTTTGTATATATAAATGTGATTGGTTATTCTGAAATTAGTGTATACCGCAGTATAAGTTAAGCTAAAAAAAAAAAAAAAGTAAAATTGACTATATATTTTACTTTAAGCCGTTGGATCCTTGATCAGTCGGACACAGGGTGAGTGTGACACTTTCATGAGTGTTAGACATTTAAATAAATTTTATTAATTATTGACCAAAGATATTATTCTTTATTTTATTAAACCATTAATTGGTAATCAATCACATGTGGGCCACTTGACTTGCCATATTGCTTGCCCACATTTGGGCTCGTGAAAGGAAAGTCTAAAATTCTCCCACTTAGCCCATATAACATTATTTACCACTACGGTTTAATAATAAGACATAATGCGCATATATATTGGTCACATCATAAAGTCATTATTAAGCAAAGAAAATAATAAGTATCATGGCAGTCGTATGCCACTTTATCGACATAGTCCCTTCCATGTATCATAATAATAGTCTTGTACTTTGATAGGGTTTGAAAAATGAGCGCAGCGAGCCCGCTCATTAAGCCGAGGAGAGACTATCAACTCGAGTGAAGATGGCCCGATCATTTGGACATACCCATTTGAGTACTCAGGACCTTCTACTTTACGATGCCAGGTTGAAGAGCTGAGTGGCTTAGAGATCGGTTTTGGATAACCGGCGGCCCATGATCCTATGAACGAGCGAAGATGAGCCAGGCGATTATCTGGAAGACTCCCGTGATCTGAGAAAATAGAGCGATCCCTAATCACATGCTATCCATCGACGAATCCATTAAAAGGAAAGAAAGAATAATAGATCACCTTGATTTAGACATCCCCAAATAGGAAAAGGAAAGATTATCCTAAATAAATTGTTCTTTCTATATCATCTGAAAATCAGTATGGACTATAATAAGAAATATCCCGTCGGTGGAAGGGACTCCCCAGTACCATCAGTTTGAACATCTACTATAATACGAAGCCACCCCGTGATTGGAAAGTACATGTCTCACTCACGCATTCTTACACACACATTCTTAGACACATACTCATATCTGACACATTAAGCATTTCTAGCGGTCTTTTTTCTCACGAAAAGCGACGGCGCGGATGACCATGGGCACGACCTCAAACCCCCACAACTCCTTGTTTTGCGGAGGTGCTCGTCGAGCCTGGATCAACGGTGCGGCGATCCTGCCTCGGCCAGACTGATTAAGAGCGTCGGCTGAGCAATCAGGTCCGGCCAATGACCCTACACGCTCATTGATTCCGGTTGAAAAAGCATCATCGGTTGGGCGGAATGCGTAGGAGCAGCCGAGTTCCTTTACAAATATAAGCGATTTCTCGATTCTTGATGGTATCGACTCGGAACACAGCGGGAATGCCGCGATCCACGGGATCACGGGTCCAGCGAGGCGTGCGACCTCTTGGGGCGATGGAAAGCGATAAGTGTCTGAGCAGTGAGCGCTCGCCTCGTCTTGGCGATAGAAGGATTAGAGCGGCTTACCCGGACCATCGGCATCCACGGGGAGACCGCGACGGACCGGAAGGTCATAACATTCCCCCGTGAAGGGCGACACGGTCGACATTCCCCAAAGGTGTCGGCGAGTAGAGTCAGTCTAGCCGAGGCATGGACCCGCAATTAGCCCGTGAAACAGCGGTGCGGAGGACATGTCGAACGAAAAACCACGTCATACCCACACGGGACGGAAGAGCAATCATGGGAAGCGAAGTTTGAGTCTTGACAGGAGCTCGGCCCCGTGTGAAGGAGGTGGTTAAGGCGCGCCCTGGGACAACTATGGTCTGGTACAACAAAATTTGGAGGGAATCACCGCTTCACGGTCGAGTGTTACGCTATCAAAACTCCGACAAAATTGAATGCCCTGAAGTGAGCACGATGGAGCGAAGAATCTGTCGACCCGTCTCGATACTTCTGAGAATCAAATGGAGTTGCATGGGTATCAAGACCACATGCGGTGCGGGGCTTTCACCGCTGCACTAAAGGCCTAGCCTGCTTTGGTTTAATAAGTCCCCCTTCATCGATCTCTTCATTCAGAGAACTATCCATTGCGTTCGTCTCCCTTCGCCAGAAGCGAGGCGTCACGAGCGAGTTACCATCTATTGACCTTGACGGGGCTGTGAAAGCTGAGAGTCATACGCAAGATTCAGCAGCAGAGTCCACGAAGATAGTAGTATAGATGAAAAATTCGCCATCCACGGCATTCATTGCGGGGTTAGGAGTACGATCGAAGGATCCCGATGTTTTCCATCTCGAAGAACTGACGAAGCATAGTAGGGTACTCATGAAACGGAAGAAATATATATAAATGGCGAAGCCCTCATATCAGAGGAGGAAGCTCTTCCACCCGTAAGAGAGAAATCTGACGAGACAAATGAGGGCGAAGCTGAGCAAAGCTGACCGGAAAAATCCCAAAAAAGATCGAAGCGATCTCTAAAGGCGGGGAATCAGGAAGGCCAAATCTGGGCCCACCCGCAATCCCAGCGATGGCGTTACCGCCTCGGCCTTCCTCCCCTACCCGGCCTCAATGTCGCGGAGTCACATGAAATGCAACTGGCGGTTCACGAGATATAGCGACTCGAATGAAATCGGAATCGGCTTCTGAGGGCGGCCTGCAAATATTACCGTTCCATAGGGATTATGGGCATTACCGCAGAGACTGATTATCTGACTTTAAAGAAATAGAATGTAGCCTAGCAGCGATACCTCGTGTTTCATATCTCAAGAGAGAACGAAGCCCCGAATCAAGCCCGGGAATCAGGCCCGAAGTCGGGCCCCGAGCTCAGGCAGTACGACTGACAACGGGCGCCTCGTGAGCGGCGAATCGGCGCGTGACCCCTTGGAGAAATCCGCGTGATCACCGGGAGGATTCACGGAGGAGAATCTGGTTCGACACGAGGCCCTGCGTGGCATGGATCGGCGAAATGGGGAAGCCTGAGCGATTATCCAAGCTGCGCGACTTCGACTTACTACCATCCGTTCGACTCGGACACGGAGGATGCCCGGCACCCCGTGGCTGACCCATTGGTAGATTCGGCGCAATTGTGGGCGACCACGACGAGTTCATCGGGTTTTAATTGATAGGAGTTGGTGAAGGCATCATTTTCGCGTCAGCCTTTAACAAAATGGGCATTGGGAGAGAAAAGCTAGAACTCGTCAACACACATCTGCGGGGTTTTTCGGGAGAAAAGTGTACATTGTTTCGATTCATTGGTGCTCACCACAGGCGAGCCCCCCTTACTGGCTTGACGACAACGGCAAGGTTCCTTATCGTGGGCCTTGAGTGACCTCAACATGTTATGGCCGAGACCCTCTCAATCTGATAAAAGCCATCCCCTGGTGTATCACATGATAATCAAATTCCCGACCATACATGGAGTAGGGATGGTGGGAGATCGGTAGGTGGCGGGGAATGCTACCATGACCTCCATGAAACAAGAAGCGTCGACAAGCGTGAATGTAGGCGAAGCAACATGCGCGGCGAGGTGCTCACCGGACTCGAGGCCTCGGAGGAACTAGAGCCGACTATCGTTGGAAGGCAGGCCGGAACATCTACGCCATCGGCTCGAGCTAAGGCGGAGGACTTAGCCTCCTCCCTTTCCGGTTTAAGACGAGAATAGAGGCGTTTTTCGCTAGACGAGGCGGACATGGGAGAATCGACCCTACGGTAATCACTCATAGATTGAACACGACCCGTCAGCAAGCCAGATTGACAAGGCGGGAAGCTTCACGCCAGAAAGGAAAAAAGCCATCAATGAGGAGATCGACAAGCTCCTCCAAGCAGGAGCGATCAGAGAAGTAGAATATCCCGAGTGGTTAGCTAATGTTGTACTCGTCAAAAAAGTAAATGGTAAGTGGCGACTCTGTATCGACTTCACTGACATAAACAAAGCATGCGAAGACGGCTTCCTCTGAGATTGACCTCATCGTGAGAGCATGCCGTGATCGCGAACTTCTGGAGTTTTATGGATGCATTTAGGTTACAACGGATCGACGCATGGACCGGGTATTGAGAAAAGACCTGGGTTCGATCACGGCCACGAGAACCTATTGTTATCGGGTGATCGCAGTTTGGACTGCAGCGGGAAGCGACACACGGAGGTTAGTAAGCTGGGATGTTCGAGACGGAGATAGAGCATGACTATGGAGGTATACGTAGGCGACATCTTTGGTAAAATCCACCCGCGGCGATCTCCACATGGCTCATCTCTGAGGCATTCGGATAAGAATTCTGACATGGCTTGGGCCCGGCCCGAATGTGCCTTGGCGCCATCAGGTCGGAAAATTTGGGTTTCATAGTCGACTCTGGAGGTGAGGCAAATCGGACAAAATAAAGGCGGTGCTCGACATGCCATCACCATCGGGGAATAAGGAGGTCAGCTGGCGACTGGGGAAGGATCGCGGCTTTAAAAATGGTTCGTATCCGAGGGCAAGTGATAAAATGCCCGACCTTTCTTCAATTACGAAAACCCCTTTCAATGGGACCCCGAGTCGCGAAAAGCATTCTCGACGGTGCCAGAAAGACATACTTGAGTTTTCCCCTCTATTCTATTAAGCCACAATCGAAGGAGCTCCTCCTCTATACTTGTAGTATCGGACTTTTCAACCCGGTCTTGTCCTCGTGAGAGATAAAGAAGCGAGTTCGACCCATCTAGTTTATTCTGCGTAGAGCTCTGGGGCAGGAGGTACCGAGAATGGAAAATTAGTGCGGCTCTGGTGTGCGGCTCGGAAGCTCATGTGTTTCGAGCTCATGTTATAGAAGTCCAGCGGAGTACTGATAGGCCCAGAGTATTACATAAACCGAGACCTCCGCGAGGCCCGTGGAAGTGGGCCGCTGGAATTTGACGAGTTCGATGTCGGATACGATGCAGCCATGATAAAGGGGCGGGTCTTGGCAGGCTTCGTCATGGGTTTATGTTGAACTCTTGGGATGCCCAAACGACCTCTCCACTTGGAAACTCTACGTAGATGGACCTCGAATGCGTAAGGAGTGGAGCGGAATCTATCCTAACCTCCACAGGAAGGAATGAACATTGGTATGCACCAGTTTGGATTCCATGTATGTCCCAACAACGGCGAGTATGGCGAGTCATATGGAGCCTGACCTCGCCCAAATTCATTAGGGTCGATCGGTTAGGGTCCTGCGATTGACTCATTTGGTGGTCGAGATGAATAAGAGATTTTCTGAGGCCCAAAAAGTGAAAGGATGATTTTATACCTCCAGGTCACTTGATTTATTAAAGGGATTTGTGTTGGTTCGGTCGAACATGTCCACAAGAGCGGAAGATTCAGTAGACACCTTAGGCGAAGTTAGCCGCAGCCTCAGGGAAGACCTCAGTGGTCGGCTGTTGAATACTTAGGCGGAACCCTACATCGATCCTTATAGCATGGTGGTCGCCGGTAGAGTCATTGCAGGCTGGATGGACCCCGTTTGGAATTATCTGATGGGCGGAGCCTACGGACGGCCCGAGAAGAAGCGCGAAAATAAGGGCGGTCGACCGGGGTTCACTAATCATAAAGGAAGCCTCTGAGCGAGGGTGCACACCCTTCCTTAAATGCATGTGAGAGAAGAGAGGACCACCAATCACCGTCTTGAGAGAGGTACACGGGTATATGCTGGAATCATATCGAGACTCGGGCATTAGCGGGGAGAAAAGTCTTAAGGCGGGGATACCTGCGTGACCATGCTCGGATCTGTAGGCCTGGTCGAAATGCTGGATCTCAGGCACGCAAAGAGATCTCACGCCTCAGTCGAGGCCCTTAACATCGATCTGGAGTCCTTGGCTCCAACGATGGGGTTTGGACATATTGGGACCCCTGCCCGTGGTAAGGTCGGTGCAAATTCATAATTGACAAGCAAACTTGGCGTTGTATAAAATATCGCTATGTGCGCAGATGCATGCGTCGCCCCAGTAATATAGTGTACTCGTGGTGCAGGATGTCGATCCACGAGGGACGAGGTATATTATTTACCAAAGGTTACGCTTTTAGATAATATCTGAAAGATGACTCTATGAGGGAATTCAAATATGTAAAGATTACCTAAACTATTGATTCAATTAAAGTATTAGTTTTGAAGCCTAGGGTTATATATCCCCCTGTCACGTTCGATGGATTGCTTTTTATATTCAATATATTTATATAATAGGTCATCTGGCGAGGTGATCTTGCCTATAAAGAGATATCCTCCTCTCTCGAGGCATATCCGCCTATCTCGCAGACTAGAATCGAGCATATCTCACTCCTCACTCCGCATTCGAAATGCTTAAATGCCTGAACTTGCATGCCACTACAGTTCGGAATATCTCTTATTAACCGACCTACCGAAGCCATCACCCAGCATCCTCGAATACCTCATCTCCCGAATCTCGATCTTCCAGACGCATTATGCTATCATGTATATTATCATATATAATTAAACTATGTGTATAGAATAGATACGGATAATTTATGGTGCAAACAATCAATAAATATAAAAGATCAATTTTAATTCATCATATATGAATAAATCTTTTTATAAATCTCCAGAAAGATCTAGAACATAATGGAAGAAAAGATGAAAATGTTTAATAAAGAAACATCGTTTATCCGGAACATCCAAAACGAAAAAGCGACACTCCCGGCACTTCTCGAAGCTGTCACTGCCGAAACCTGCGCTCCTGCCGCACGCCCCGATACCCCACTTTCGAGCCATCTGCATTTTGCACCATTTAGCGCGCATTGAAACACGCCGCGACGCAGACGCCGCATTACGGCGACGCCGCAGCAGGACGCCAAGCGACGCGGGTGACGCCGCGACGTGATAGTCACTCATCGCCCTATTGTTCCAAAACGCCCCAAAAGCCGCTCACGCCCCAATGAACTCAACCACACCACACCAACCCAGATCTAGGCCATACAAAACTATAAAATTACTATAAAATAAATGTGAAAATGAAGAACCGACAGGAGTGTAAGATGAGTGTTTTAGGCACCCATCACACTTCAAAACTTAGTTTCTGCTTGTCCTCACAAGAATCGCACTTAAACAGAACTACCCCTATGACTACGCACTCACACAAACGAGTAGAATGCACATGCCGAAAAGCAGAGGACTTGAACCTAATTCACACCCCCATCGTTTTGCTCTCAGGACGCCTCGTAAAACGGCACGCAGGTATTTGACTTTCGCAACCGATCGAGATAGGTGGAAGTGACCAGTGCATCAAATCCTATGGTGTTCATTAGCCTTTCAAAATCCCTATGTGCTTATAATATGACCTCCGCATATGCCCAGGTTCACACTTCAAACTTAAGTTCAACTCACCCATTTAAAGAAGCCAACTAGAAAAAGGATAGGAACGCACCTGCATTTTATTCATGTCCAACTACTCCAGAAACGTCCTACCACTCCAAAAACAAAATGGAAGAATATCACCTAGTGCTACAGTTTTAGTTGATAGTGTTCCTGTAGAAGGGATCCATCGTGACTTCACCAATGTTAAGGGCACCAGCACTAATTCCTTCAAACTCACCCAACACCTCAATCCAAACTCAAGGTCCTAGTTGAATGATCCATCTTCGTCTTCTATGTAGCGGTGTTAGTTACGACTTCGCTGGTCATAGTGGCATTAGGCTTGATAGGCCTCTTCAGACTGCGCCCGATTCCGATTGATGATCCGCTATTCATGCATATACCTATTTTCGCCATATTTCTTTTCTTTTTCTCTTTTCTATTGTTTTGGTATTTTTTTCTTTGGTTAGCCTGATGGCAATCCTCTTGATTAGGTCCACTAAATGGTTCAAATCTCCTAGTTGATCGAACTTAGTATGTCTCAGACTTATATACTTCTCAGTCAACACAGTGAGTGATGCGTTCGAGAATCGTTTCGACTACCCGATCGTTCACAAATTTTCACCTATTCAACCTAATTAATGAGCATCAAGCAAATATGTATTTGAACAAGTCTACAGAATTCAATCCAAAATGATCCTTAATATTCAACAGTAATACATATAAAAGTAATTATTGAGATGCAAGAATGTCCAAACAATACAAACAACTAACACATGACTCATCAAACATGAAAGATGCAAAATAAACTAAAACTAAACCCAGAACACCACCAATAATCAGATGAAATACTAAACTAAACACAACTAATATGCTGAACACACTAAAAAGACTACATACTAATAAACCAAAACAATAAACAAAACACAAAAACATAGTACTAATACCACATCCCCCCCCCCTCTAAACAAAATACATCCAAAGGTCCGCACTGTAAGATAGAAAACAATAGAGAGGCGGGGAGTCTCAAGATCACGCAGCGGGAGTGTGGTGGAGGCTGTGAGACAAGAGTCGGGCGAGCCGGGCCCGCACGACCGCCGCCGCCAGAATGAGAGCCGACTAAGCACAGGATCAAGCCAAGATGTCAGCACGCAGGCCTGGGATCTCGTGGATGGACAAAGCCCCGGGGTCTCATCCCCACGCGCCAAAGTGCTTCGGGCGGAGGGAGAGCACCGGGTCTCAAGGTCTCGGGAAGGATCGAGGAGCCGCCACGCGCCGCTCTCTCACGTGAGGGGCGGTGCAGGCGGAGGTGGCTGACGATCGCGATTGCCTCCTCGGGACGCCTGGATTCAATTCAGCCCGATACTTGGCGCTCGCCTCTTCGCCTGAGGCTCATGACCGGAATCATAAACCTCTCGTGTCGCGGACAAATCTCACAATCGAGACATTTGATGGGATGAAGCAGGTCTTGTTGTCGCCTAGCACCTGGCTTGTTTGCACAAGCCAAAGATCAGAAGGTGTCCTGTGTTCATCTTGCATCCCGGTTATGGAGGATAGCATCTCTATAACCGCCTGGCACGGCGGGCATTCCTCAGAAAATGGCATAGTTGAGCACGTCTGTTGGCAATACTTCACACGCTCGTCGCCGGAATGAGACGCGACGTGGATGAAGGTGCCGCATCAATGAATAAATGCTTAGCCTTGAAACTTGACCGCATGACCCAAGACTATTGATTCTCCATTCACTGACCAGCTGGTCATGCGATAATCTCGTAGTCAGAAAGCCAAGTGAGCGATCAATCTACCCGGGCGACATGCTCTAGATCAGACAACAATTGATCGACTCCAAGACCAAGCCCACCACAGTGCTCCGCACCCTGACTCTTCACACATGGAGGCGGGATTGGCGCAGAACTCACAGACCACACTCATCACGCACAGACAGGCACACACCATCCCCAAATTGCAATCAGTTGTCATCTGGTGAAACCCCTTCTCCTCGATGGCGATCTGCTAAAATGATGTCAAACCGATCAGTGGCACTTGACCACAACCGCGAGGCATCAATGGAGCTCGTCTCATCGTCCACTTCCGCCATGCAATTTTCGCCTCGCGTACATATATTTATTAGAGACACGTGGTAGCAACAAGTGTGAGCACCTCTGACCTACAAAAACACAAGCACCCAGTGCAAGAATTAAAAAAAGAAATCAACTAACTACGACGCACGACCAAAATCCTAAACCAAACGACCGTACACTAGACTCCAATTACTCCTAAACGAGCACCATTAGACTTTTAACTCACCCTTTATACAAGGGCACTTTCTAGAACGCGAATTTCACAAGCCAGAACTGTTACAGTGGGGAATGCCACAAACGACCCTGAATCCAGGAAGAGGGTGGCTCGCAGGAGCACAATGGGGCCTGAGAATGGAAGGCTCCACTGGCGAAACAAGGCCCGACAAGTCCAAAGGAACGCCGGTGCGCAGAACATAGGCTCAATTGAGGCAAAGGTGAGTGCCAAATGAACTGACTCAAGGAAATAGGTGCACAGACGCGCGGGTCACGCGACGCGACGTAGAGTCACTAGCAACGCCGCGACGTTGCAGGCAACGCCGCCAGCGCGACAGAGTGGATTTAATCCATGCCGCGACGTTGAGCGCCACGACGACAGAGGCATATTAAAAATGACATGACGTGAAAAGACACGCCGCACGCGACGAGGGTGTTAATTTATCGCCGCGATGGAAAATACACGCCGTAAGACGCATGAGGGGGTGATAATTTGATCGTCACGACTTTGGGAAGTCCACGCCACACGTGATAGAAAAATTCGAAAGACATTGAAGATTTGCTGAACATGAACCCCTTCGATTCAGACTCTATGAGCTTTGTAATGCTATGAGCTTGTAATCGTAGTTAGGCGAATCCTCCCTGACACATCGCATCACAGTAAACAAACAAACGAGAAATACCAATCACAAATAAAACTGAAACCTAAAATCCTTGAAAATAAACCATGAATCTTGGAGCCAAACAAAAGGAAGAGTTTAAGAACACTTGGGTTGCCTCCCAAGAGCGCTATGTTTAATAATGGATTATTTCTGGCGACCCGAATCTCTCAATGTATCTGGAACTGTGAACTCTAAGATCTCTTGCATTATCATGTTCATGGGAGGAGGGACTGATTTGACCTTGGCACTCTAACATGCCAGCTTTAATGTTGGGTGATTCATGTGTTTCCTCTTGGAGATGTTGCCTTGTGTGAAAGGTAGCCAGTTTGTGGCCCCAGAAGGGCTTTGAGACCATGGAGAACGTTTGGAAGGTGCTGGACGGATTGACCAGAGCATTTTGTGGGCACTTTAGACTTCTTTGGGTGATGTGTTTATGTTGCGGAGCGTCTTCTTTTTATCTGCGGGTGTTTTCATATGCTTGGTTCTGGTGTTATAGTTTGCACAGTTGACGATCGTTTCTCGCCAGCCAGTGTACTATCCATGTTTAACTTTCGGGCGTGGCCCGATGACGATGTTCCAATTCGCAGGGAGATGACCACGCTTTACCATAAGCGATTAGACGACGGGCATACCCCAGGAGTTTAAATGTTATGCACGTTATGCCCGAGTGCATCATCCATCTTTTAGACCCGATCCTTCTGCGGAGGCGGATTAAGCGTCTTCTCGAGAATGTATTTGATTTCTAGATTTGATATATCTGCTTGTCGGGTTTATTTGCGGGTGGTATGCAAGAGATGCAGATGGCGTACTTATACTTTTGCAAGACCTTGTCAATTACCTTATTGCGGAAATGTGTACCATTATCACGTGATCAAGGCTCGAGTTCCAAACGTGAGAATATATTCGCTGCGAGGAATTGAGCCTGACCTTGGCATCATTGGTGCGTGTAGGAATCATTTCTACCCTTTGAGACATAGTCCTACGCCAACAAGATGTACAAGGATTCTTTGTATGATGCGAGGAAATGGTCCCACCAAAAATCCATTCCCCATAAATGAACACTTCTACCTCCAAAATGGGATGCATGGGTGGATTTAAGTCGCTTTCTAGAGATGTTCCCCGTTCGTTGACATTTGTCGCAAGTGAAACAGATTGATGTTTTATCTTTTAAACTTTATAAGGAGGCTTGGGCAAAACTTACCCGGTGTGGCTGGACCTTTGACTGCCAAGTACTGGGAGGTGTCACCACACGTGGGACATGTGACAGTTTGATACTGACTCTCTTGACACCACATGTCACCGACATGATGATGAGACCTTTGCCACACAGTCAGCTGTTCCTCCCAATAGTAGTGTTTCAAGTGTGCGAAAAACCTCTTCTTCTGCTGATAGTTAAATTCCGGAGGGACCACTTTAGCTACCAAATAATTCACATAATCTGCGAACCATGGAACTGCCCTCTTTTCCTCAATAGCTAGGAGTTTCTCGTCTGGAAATTCGTCATTCAATGGGATATCATCTTTGGCCCCTTCCAGTCGTGAAAGATGGTCTGCCACTAGGTTTTCAGTGCCTTTCTTGTCTTTAATTTCCACATCGAATTCTTGCAACAAGAGGACCCACCTAGAATTGAATGGGGTTTGCATCTTCTTGGTCGCCAGTACTTAATGGCAGAATGATCAGTGTGCACCACGACCTTGTTGCCAATCAAATATGGCCTGAACTTGTCAAAAGCAAACACAATGGCCAACAATTCTTTCTCTGTAGTGGCATAATTCAGCTAAGCATCATTCAAGGTTCTACTAGCATAATAGATTACCTGAAAGATTTTCTCGTTTACGCTTGAGGCGCTAATCGCAAAAGTCATTTGGCGTCGCCACGTAGTCAAGCGGAAAAAGACCAATGCGGTGCCACAACAATAGAGATGAAACCAACTTATCCTTCAACAGAATGCATGCAAACATTGCGAATCAAACTCAAATGGGATCCCTTGGACTAGTAGGTTAGGCAGCGGTTTGCAATCTGTGAAATCCTTGATGAAACGCTTTATAAAATCGGCGTGGCACAGAAAATGAATCCCTTTTCTTGACGGGGTGGAGGTAACTTCTCGATTGCTGATCTTGGCCTATCTACCTCTATCCCTCTTGCTGAGATCCGATGTCCAAGGACAATACCCTCTTGTACCATGAAATGGCACTTTTCCCAATTGATTACTAAGTTGGTCTTCATCTTGCAGTCTGATGAAATACTGATTTTCTAAACAATTGTCGAATGAATTTCCATTCTTTGGGAAATCGTCAGAGATCTCAATCGTCTTTTTCACCATGTCGGAAAAATATGGCCATCATATCGTGAAAAGTACGGTGCATTGCAGTCAAGGGCATCCGCCCGGAGGCAAATGTTCCATAAGGACAAGTGAATGTTGTCTTCTCACGATCTTGAGTATAGCGACTAGTTTGTAACGGGAATATCCATCTAAAAGCAATAATATTCATAACCTACTAGTGATCGACATACGATCTAAAAATGTAAGGAAAGTGATCTTTTCGAGTGGCCTTGTTCGACTTTAAGCTAATCGATACAAATCCTCCACCGTGACTGTTCGCGATGGCAGTAAGATGTTGTTTTCAGTCCTGATGACAGTTGTTCCTCCCTTCTTCGGCACTACGAAGCTAGGCTTACCCATGCAGCATGCGAAATGGGATAAATCACTTGATATCCTAGCCATTTTAGAACCTCTTTCGAACTACCTCGCCGTTTGTTAAGTTAAACCTCCCTCTGCGGCTTCGAAGGTTTATGTCCATCTTCTAATAAAATACGATGCATGCATAGAAGGACGAATCCCTTTTAAGATCGACTAGAGACCATCCAAGTGCGTAATGCGTGATCTGAAAGGACTCTCAATAGCTTCTCTTCATAGTGCGGGTCAAGATCTTTGAGATAATCATGGGTAGCGTAGATTCGACCCCGAATATGCATGCTTCAAATGGCTGAGTAGGGTTTTGTTCCATTGTGGGTGGTTGCTCAATTGATGGGACCAGCGTTTTAACTCCTTCTCCTAGAGATTCGAAGTATTTCCGTCTATTGTGTTCGAAAGAGTCCATCAGTTGACATATTCATACGCCTCTTACGCTCAGGTTCTCAGACTCATTCTCCACTAGGCTAGTCTCCAAAGGGTCAATGAGACCACTTTGGCTAGACACTATAGCCTCAACCATTTCGGCCATGAAGCAAGTATCACTTTCTGCTGGGTGTCTCACGGTTTCAAACACATTGAACTTTACTTCTTCTTCTTGTACTCTCAGTTTCAGTTCGCCTCATATGCATCCAATCATTGCCCGGCCAGTTGCAGAAATGAATTAACCCAAGATTATCGGTATTTCTTTATCTTCCTCATGTCTAAAACAATGAAATCTCTTTGAAAGATAAACTTGTCGGCCTTTACTAAGACATCTTCTAGTATCCCTCTCGGATGCTTCAAAGATAAATACGCGGTGATATTTGTGTAGTCGGGCGGGCCTCTCCTAATCCCAAACGCTTGAAGATGGATAAGGGCATAAGATTAATGCTGGCACCCAAATCACATAGCGCTCTCAAAAATAGCGTTTCCAATTGTGCACGGGATAGTGAAGCTGGATCCTTAAGCACGCGGTAGCTTCCTCTGAAGGATGGCACTGCATTCCTCGGTTAAGTTCACTGTCTCGAAGTCAACTAATCTTCTCTTATGGGATAATATGTCTTTCATGAATTTTACATAACTGGGCATCTGCTCTAGGGCATCAGCAAATGGGATATTGATATGCAGCTTTTTGAACACATCCATGAATTTCGTGAATTGCTTATCCAGTTTATGCTTCTTGAGGCGTTGTGGGTAAGGAACCGGTATGCTGGTCTTTGCTTCAATAAGGAGTCTCGATGGCCCCATTTCTCTTGGGATTTATTCTTTATGCGCATCATCTTTTTGCTTTAATTTGAATGACCTTCTCGTCCTCTATACGTTTCTACGATGGGGTTGCAAGCTGTGATTCCAATTCTTTCCAGCCTCGATATGGCCCCTTGAACATGCTCATTCCCATCTCTTCTTAGGTTAATACAGTTGCTTTCGGCAAAGAGCCGAGTTGCTACGCATTGTTAGTTGCCATTTGTATTGTGCCTCCAAACTTCTCGGTGTCTTGCTTGATTGTTTAACTGGGTTGCTTGCTGCTGCATGTTTGCTTTAGTTTCATTCATGAAAGCAGAGTGGGAAGTTAACATCTGTGCTAGAGCTTGTTCTAAATCCAATTTTTTCTCAGAGGGTGGTTCATTAGCTCGGTTTGATGGCATATTGTTCTGGTTATTACGCCACCCATACCCTTGATTGTTACGACTATTAAGTTCGATTATTCGCCACCTATTTTGATTACGTGCTTGTTTCCACCGTCACAGTCGCTGCTGTGTGGTTGATTCGACTAAACTGGACACATCTTGGGCTTGCTCCCTTTGTAAGGTTTCTGGTGACGCGATATGAGCTATTATGCTTGCCTCACAAAATTCACATAACTCCCATGGATTAGTTGGTAGCGGCGTTCGTGGTTCCTTCTTTGTCTATTCAGCGCGAGTCGGTTGTGCCACATGATTCCTCAGGTTGTTTAGGACCTCGATTATCATGCCACCCAGCATTCAGTGTAGCCTTCTCTCCTAGGCCTTGATTAGTGTTAATTAGCGACATCTTCTAAGATTTCATAGGCTTGGTCTGTGGTTTTCTTCATCAGTGCTCCTCCGGCTGAGGCATCAATCATTGCTCGAGTTGCATTTCTCAGACCGTTATAGAAGGTGTGGACTTGCATCCATCTGGTTAGTCGGTGGTGTGGGCACTTCCGCAATAATTCGTGAAATCTGTCCCATGCCTCTGCCAGGTTCTCCCCCTCCATTTGTCCAAAGGTATTGATCTCTTGCACCAGTTGTGCAATTTTCGACGGTGGGAAGAACTTGGTCAGAAATTTTTGCACCAAATCGTTCCATGTAGTAATGGAATGCGGTAGTTGGCCCCAGTTGCTTGGTGTTTGGCTCTATCTCAAGTGAAGTGGGAACATAGTAACCTTCGAGTAACTTTCAGATTATACTTGATAGTATCGCAAACTTCAAGGAAGTTAGTCAAATGCATGTTCGGGTTCTCATGGGGTAATCCATGGAACAAAGATATTACGAAGCTTATCTGTGCTGCATGTGGCGGCCGACGGTCGGAAGGTGTTTGCTTGAATAGGTGAATCGTCGATAAATTTGTCGAACAACGGTCGGTGGTAACCGCGAACTCGTCTAATAACATGTGAAGGATCATCACGGGTGTATAATTGGCACGGGCGCAGTTCATAGTGATTCCCATTTCGGCCTCTACGTAGTTCGGTCACATTTCCAATGCGAATTTTTTTGATCTTCATTATTTTCCATGATGGATTCGGTTTCTAGCGAGTACGTACGTTCTGCATTCTCAGTAATGTGTAAGGTTCTTTACGGCTCGGGATCAAACAAATGTAGATTAGCGATCTCGATGTCGCACATGTATGCGAACCCTATCTTGCAGTAACACCTGAACCAACCAGACCGGATTACCCGTACTTGTAAAATAAACAAAAATAAAGAAAATTTAGAGTAATATCTAATTCTACGTAATTCTCTATATCGATCTAAACACGTCCCTGTGTAGTATCAAAAGCCAGCGGGCCGAAAACGCGGTGTATAAAATATACGCCTATATGCGCAAGTGCACGCGTCGCCCCAAGTAATATAGTGTACTCGTGGTACAGATATCAATCCACAGGGACAGGTATATTGACTACAAAGGTTCTGCTTTTTAGATAATATCTGAAAAGATGACTCTAGGAGGGAATTCAAATATGTAAAGATTACCTAAACTATTGATTCAATTAAAGTATTGGTTTTGAAGCCTAGGGTTATATCTCCCCCTGTCACGTTCGATGGATTGCTTTTCTAAAGATATTGTTATTCAATATATTTATAATATGTCACTGGCGAGGTGATCTTGCCTACAAGATATCCTCTCTCGAGTATATCGCCTATCTCGTGACTAGGAATCGAGGTATATCTGCCTGTTTCGATGTTAAATGTAAATGTTTAACCGAGATGCCACCTTCGAGGTTCGAATATCTCTATTAACCGAATCGGCTGAAAGCTACTCTACCCAGATCCCTGAATACCCTCATCTCCCGAATCTCGGATCTCCAGTACGATTATGCTAATGCTGACCAGACATTATCATATAATTAAACTACAGGTATAGAATAGATACGACAATTTATAAACAACTGAATAACATAAAAGATCAATCTTTAATCCATCACATATGACAGGGTTCGATGTAACCCTAGAAAAAGATCTAGAACATAATGGAAGAAAAGATGAAAATGTTTAATAAAGAAAACATCGTTCTAATATCCGAAAATATCCAAAAAATGAAAAGCGGTACAATTCAGAGACTGCTTTCCTCGAAGCCGGTGTCACTCGGCTCACGGAAACGTGCACTCAGTTAAATGCACGCCTCCAGATACCTAATTTGCGCCATTATAGTTCAATGCTTTAAATGATGAAGTCACGAGATTTTTTGAGCTGACGGATCGCGACGTGGTGGCGGTCAGCGGCGTGGCGTGATCACTTCCCTTGCTGCTCTCATTGTTCCAAAAAGCGCTTCCAAAAGTGCTCTTTGCGCTCCGATGAACACGCAGCCACACCGGACACCAAATCAGAGGATCTAGCACTGGCATTTATAAATTACTATAAAATAAATGTGAAAATGAAGAGGCAGACGAGAGTGTAAGATGAGTGTTTTAGGCACTCATCAATAATCGTCGCGATGGATTACTTTACCAGTGGGGCGAAGCCAGAGACCTTTAGCCACAATTACGAGCAAAGATGCGCAATTTAGGTGTGAGCGAGCCATCATATGCATGTTTGGCATCCCAGAGCCCTGGTAGTCGGACAGCGGAGGCTTGGTTCCGACAACCACTAAATTCGAGAGATTTTTGTCTTAGAGCTCGAATTAAAAATTATTACTCGTCCCGGCTGTATGTCGACGATCAAATAGACGGGCCGAAGTCATTATCGGAACCCTTAAGGCGCCTTGAAGACCAAGTTGGAGAGAGACCTTAAGGAAGGATTGATTAGGATACCTCCACTGAGTAACTATGGGCCCCTCTGAGGACAACCTGAGAAGTCGGCAACACGGAAACCACAGGTTTGCCACAACACAATGGCAACGAGCGTGGCCAGCTAGTGGAGGTCGGAATAAAGTCTCCTAGGATCAAGTTAGCATCAGAGGAGCATAATGACGAGGCCCTTCGTCTAAACTTAGAACTCCTAGATGAAAAGCGCGAGCAAGTTCAAAGGCGTACGGAGGAGTATCAAAGGAAAACAGCAAGGTACTATAATCAAAAAGTCAAACCCAGGAGCTACATGTCGGGCGATTTAGTCTTAAAGAGGTCTGCCCGGCGAGAAGAATCCGGTGCATGGAAAGCTAGGCTAGCTGGAAAGTCCTTGCATCATATCCCGAGTCGTCAGACCAGGCAATTATGAACTCCAAACAGAAGAGGGAAAAATCTTGCAGCATACATGGAATGCGGAACACCTTAAGCGTTTTTACCAATAAGTGTCGGTTTGTAATATAGCCTTGTTAACTATTAGATGGCGAGTTGAGTATTTGTTGATTACGTTGTTAGACATCTCATAGAGTTCAGATATACGAAAATCAGAAAAAGGCATAATAAGAAGGTTCATAGACATGAAAAGAAAAGTCATCTTTATTACAATCGGATTACAATCGGGTTACTGTCCGGTTGCATCATCTCACATCTTGAAAGCACACGAGTATAAGCGGTTCCCTTAAAAAAAAAAAAAAAAAAAGCGGGAGAAGGAAAAGGCAAAAGACAAAGGAGAAGGAAACGAGAATGAAGAGGAAAAAGAAAGAAGGGGAGAGAGAAAAGAAGGGGAGGAGAGGAAGAAAGAAGAGGAGGAGGAAGAGAGAATAAAAAGCAGAGAGCAGTGCAAGAGATGCACCGCCCTCTCCGGGCGCATTCCCTAGCCGAAAGCTAGGGAATAACATAACTCCCATAAAGGGACTGGAAGACACAACTCACGGGCCGAGATCCCGAAGCCCCCGGAGGAGGACGGCCAAAGGCAGGTCGAGGCTTCGAGACATCCATCCCACATGCGAACTTCATTCACCCACCATAAAGGCGAGAATCTTAGCGTAGGATCTGAAACCATGAGAGACCACCATTTATAAGAAGGCCAAAGCACTCGAAAATTCGCACAATCGTTCCAAATTCTCCATAAACCCGCATTAAAGACGCTCGCCTCTTCCCAAGGAATTGAAGAGGTTAACCCGGCCCGACGCGGCGTTTGATGCGCGGCTCTTGACCACCAAGGCCCTGACGTAGGGGCCAGTTGGTCGCTGACGACTCATCTACTTTTCCGCAGGCCGCGGCTGCCTCGGGTCGGTCATTTCGAGGCTTCATCGCCATTCGGCAGACGCCACCCAAAGCCACGGCGCCGGGAGGCCCCGGTTGCTCACTTTGGCGGAAAGCATCTACTGCTGCACGAGGCCGCGGCGCGCCGGGGAGTCAGACCAGCTCATGCTACATCGCCATTCGGCTTGAACGCCACCAAGGCCACAGTGCTAGGAGCCCGGTTGCTCACTTTGACGAGCTCATCTACTCTGCGCAGGCCACGCTGCCTCAGGAGTCGAGACCCGGCTCGGTACATCGCCAGTCGGCTTGAGCCACCAAGGCCACACGCCAGGGAGCCCGGTTGCTTACTTTGAGCTCATATACTCTGCCCGCGAGGCCCGCGCTGCCTCGAGTCGAGACCGGCTCAGGCTACATCGCCGTCGGCAAGACGCCACCAAGGCCCACGGCGCCGGGAGCCCGGTTGCTCACTTTGTGAGCCTCATCCCTGCTCTACCCACGGAGCCTGGCCTTGCCTCGGGAGTCGGGAACCGGCTCGAGGCTACATCGCCACCCGGCTACATCGCCACCCGGCTACATCGCCACTCGGCTACAATCGCCACTATGCTACATCGCCCCTCGGCTACATCGCCACTCGGCTACATAGCCACTTTCCGGTCCACGGCGCCGAGCACAGCGGCTCACTTTGTGAGGTTGGAGTGCACTCAGCACGTGTCCACGCGACCCTAAGGAGCCATCTCAGTTTAAACAACTCAGCCAACGGAGCCCAATAATTCACACTGACGAGCTCTTCCCATCAGTTCACTCGGACGAGATCTACTCAACTATTCACTCCGACGAGCTCTTCCAGTCGATTCACTCGACGGGACGAGGCTCTACTGACTATTCCACTCACGACGAGCTCTTTTCCCGTCGGTTCACTTGGGCTGAGCTCTACTCCAGTATTAAACTCTCGCGATGCCCATCAGTTTACTTGGACGAGCTCTACTCAACTGTTCACTCTGACGAGCTCTTCCTCTCAGTTCACATGGGCTGAGCTCCACACCCGACAATTACATTGTGAGCTCTTCCCATCAGTTCACTTGGGCCGAGCTCTGCTCATTGTTCACTCGGCAGGCTTTTCCACGTGAGTTCACTTGGAGCTGAGGCTCTACTCAAGTACATTCCCTCTATGAGCTTTTCCCATCAGTTCACTTGGACGAGCAAATACTCAACTGTTCACTCTGACGAGCTCTTCCCCTCAGTTCACATGGACGAGCTCCTGCTAGCCATTCACATTGACAAGCTCTACCCACCTACTCGCATTGACGACCTCAGCCACAAACAGGACGTACAACCTAGGAACTGGGCCAGCCCGAGCATAATAGCAAACGAGGCCTCAATGATTTCGGTTGAAGCGAGGCTTGATCCTGAGACCCTCAATTCGAGTTATATAGTTCAAGGAGAAAAGTAAAAATATCCCAGTGAGAACGCAAATCTTTAAAAAATGAGTATTTATTAAAAGGAGGGCTACATAGGTCTCAGGCCCCAGGCCCGACAAAAGAAAATGGGTAGATATATATAAAATATATATATATATAAGTCGACATCAAACAGAGCAAAAGATGAGCCGCGAGGAGTTCGGGCGTCGACGGAAGGAATGGGGAATGGGCCTCGTGAGAGTACCAGGATCTTGAGAATAGTTAGTAGAAAAGGATTCCTCTGCCTCTTCGTCGCTTGGGAGGTCGAAGTTGAAGTCCAGATCTGAGTACGCGTGAACAGCTTTCAATTGAAAAGCGAGCCACCCAAAGGCCCACTGAGCACTAGCTTGGACCCTCAGTTGTCTAATAACCTCATCTCTCTGAGCAACCAAACTAACCCGCTGATGAAGATCTGCGCGCAATCAGCGACACTCCTCATTCAGCCGTTCCGCCAAGTTTGCGGCTTCGGAGGACTCACGACGAGCAGTCTCTAGCAGCATCTTGACCTCGGAAGCTTCGCGACGGGCCGCTTCGAGTTGTGTTTCCTTATCGTTCAGATCACCATTGGCCGCGCGTAGCTCCACTTGAAGATCCCGCAGCTCGCCCGGGGATGTGATGGCTCACTCCTATCCATTGAAGCTCACGGGCGACTTGACCTCGGGTCTCAATCAAATCATTTTGCGCGGCCTGGAGCGCATCCCGAACCTCCCGAAGCTCGCCTTCGGTCGCCGTCAGGCTACTTCGGACCTCATCTTCTCTACTTTCTGCCCGAGCGCGAGCTGACGTGGTATGTTTTAGATCAGATTTAAGTCGCTCCACTTCTTCATTCATATCCTGCGCTCGCCTTGTAAATCCGGGCAATTCTCACGTGCTTTTCATTTAGTTTGGCCTTTTCGGCCAGGCCCTTCAAATGAGTGGCTACCTGCATATCAAACATGAAGTTAGCAGCTCGAAACACGGAATCGACATGGGGTAAGCACGGGTGGAAACTTAAATGCAACCTAAAGGGATAAAGCGAGCCTCGTCAACGAACCAGCGCTTTACGATCTCCAATTAGAATCCTTGAGGATGGATGAGCGCACTTTTCTTTATGACTCGGATTAGAAAACAAAAAGAGTCCATGTTTTTCGTCAACTTTTGGTTTCGGTTTCTTTCTCTTCGACTCTGCCCTTCGAGAGGTGACTTGGCATTCTCAGGCGGATTCTGAGCTGGTTATAGGCATAGCCGCCAGCACTCGTAGTACCTGAGCTTTGCCTCGCAGCGGGCTTAGAAGGAGGCGGGGCTCAAGCCCACAGGGCTTGGCTAAGGCGATGAGCCCGCTCCCGGGTTCTCTGCGGGAGAGTCGGAGACGCCCCGGCCACGAACCTTGGCTGGCCAGGTCCTTCTCACGGGCTTGATTTTCCTTTTCGCACTCCGGGGCTTCCGAGACATCGCCCCCAAATGAGCCAAAATCTCTCCCCTGGTAGGAGTGGCAGCAGTAAGCCCAATGGAGGAGACTCCCAGGGTGGAAGGTGGCGAAGGCCTAGAAGCAGAGGAATGTGCAGACCTCAAATTAGATGGGCCAGTAATGTCCGACTTTATCAACTCCGCGTAGGACCGAGGCGGGACACTCATGCTTGTAAAGCTATGACATATCATACAACGCTAAAGGTCAAGACGAGCACCTGAGAAACATGAAGATAATATAAAATCAGAAACATTCAATCACCTTAGACAAGTCATCTTAGAAAAGCTTGATTGCAAATACTCCGCGAGAAGATTATCGGCGGCTCCAAGCGGAGTCGGAACACCGAGTGTCGTCCACGTCGAGGAAAGGATTGAATTCCCAGTTGAAACCGCTGACAAAGAAATAGCGTCCCTTCCATGACCTATGCGAAGAAGGAAGATCATAGATCACCAGAGGAGCTTCAGAACGTCTGGAGAAATAAAGGAAGCCCTCGGTGGTCTCCTTTGGACTGAAAAGATAGAGGAGCAGAGCCACACTAGGACGCGAGCCCTGTCCTAAAAGGCCAATAAGGCCCACCAAAATGCTAACCATTGGGAGCGAGTTAGGAAGGACAAGCGTTGAAATCTTTGCGGAGACCCCTTTCATAAAGGATGCGTGGAAGCGAACCATTGTCAAGCGACCTCAAAAACATACCATCGGGCCGGAGGCTGCATACAAAGGGGTCCGCGACGTCGAGGAGTGTTTCGGACACCGAGGGTCGATAAGGCGTTCGGCAAAGGTAGCCCCATACGAATGGCCGGGCACGCTGGGTCCCACGATCCACACGGCATGTTGAACGAAGCCGGTTGGGGTGTCGACCCCCGGGATATTTAATTAGATTTATTTTCCCTTTATCCTTATTCAAAGGAGGAAGAGGGCGCCCGGGGCGTTTCGGGGTTCGGCCGTGGCCAGAGCAGTAGGAGCATCCTGCAGTCGGGCGGCAGTTGAAGAGTCATCGCTTGATCACATAAGAAGAAGAATGACTGGACCCATAATCCATGGAAACGGGTTGGCGGCTGGGGCTAATCAATTTAACCCTAAGCCTCGTCGTGCCAATGGAAACCAAAAGTTAGAGGCGGTGATCGAAATAAGATGGAAGAAGCTATCTCGGGAAGAATGCCGGGAAAAGACTCCCGTAAAAGGGTCGGAATGAGAGAACTACAGGCAATGAAATGCGAGATCGCGGAAGAGGTTGGAGGACCCGAGCCTGGGGCATGAGAGAAAGGTTTGCGAAGAAAGAAACAAGAAGAATTACAGGAAACAAGCGCGAAAACCGAGAGTCATCATTATCCTGAGACAAATGGCGTGACCCGAGCCACGCTAATCCAGCCCGAAGACCGCGTGCAAATTACATCCGTCTGGCGATACGACGTGCGGCGATACACATTACCCAATTTGGGGGCAACTGATGGGGTTTGAAAAATAGTAGCCAGGTACTAGCTAGGCCCGAGAACGCGTCAACTCGGTGAAGGCGTCGTGGACATGACATTTAGTACTCATACTACTTTACGATGGCACAGGTTGAAGGCCCGGTCGCTTAGAGATGAGTTTTGGACCAACGGCAGCCTGTGATCCTGCGAACCAGAAGCCAAGATAGGCCAAGGCGATTATGGGAAGACTCCCATAGGTATAAAGAGAAAATCGACGATCCCAGTCACATCTTGTCCATCAGCCAAATCCCATTAAAAGGAAGAAGAATAATAGATCACTTGCCAGGTTGGATCCCCAAATAAGGAAGGAAATTCTCTAATCTACTTCAATTCTTTCTATATCTTGTACCAAACATCAGATATGGACTATAATAAAATATCCCATTCAATGGGGAGGAAGAACTCCTAAGTACCATCAAATGAAGTTTGAACATCTACCTGCATCTGATATACCACATTGGTTCTTGTGATATACATCACGCATTTCTTTTTTGTTCTTGGGCATATATATGCTACTGGCTTTGTTCTTATAGCGATTCTTTTTCTCCTGAAAAGTGACTTGGGCGTGGGCGACCGACGCGCGACCTCGCTGGGCCCCATGTGCGTTTCTGCCGAGAGAATTACTACGTCGAGCAGCAGTCAATAGTCGGCGATCACCTCAGCGGACGGTCAAAGGCATCGGGTCCCCGGCAATGATGTGGCCAAAAACGGCATTTCAGCTCGACAGGGTTAGGTTAAACAATCTGTCTGTGCCCAATGCAAACTTATATTGGGATCAGTAAACGTCATAATAATGTAACAACTGAACAAAATCTGTTTAATTCTATAATCTTCAGTATCTTATATGAATACTTTAGATATTGGTTTGTAGTTAATATAGAGGCCATTATGATGGTGACAGATTCTTAATAACAATCATTGCTTTGGACTGTTTTAATGTGCCCAAGACTCGTAATTTTCACGTGACATTCAACGTCTTAATGATTCTCCTTTCATCATTAAGTTTCCAAACATAAGTTGTACACATAATCAATAGATTTAACACTTTTGTTTATGAATTATCTCCTATACAACAACAAAGCAATAACCTTATGTCCTCAATAATCATAGGATATTTGTTGTTGAAAGAGAAGTGATAGCAGAACCTATTCTTTTTAGCAACGGCCATAAGGTCAACAAATCCAAGTCCTAGAATAATATTCCACAACCATAATCCATAATCTGTGACACAGTATGTCACAATACATATTTTGCTAGTTGATTATCATGCATTTAGATAACATCATTCCTTTATATAATCATCAATTAATAAGAATAAATGGAAAAGGTAGATTTTCAACTATCATTCAACATAATTTAATTTGAGAGAAAACGAAAGCATGAATCATTAAGGTTCCTCTATCATGATAATTTCAATCCATTTGATATCCCAAAAATCTTTAAATATAATGTGTTTTATGAGACAATTTAACATACATGCAATTTCTTAATTATAGGATATCTCGTCACATAATATTGTCTCGATCAATTAGAGTATCTCAAAATTCTTTAAATATATGACTTTTTGTCAGGACAGTTTCAGAAGCTTTTAAGGTGGACTGTGATGGATATCTATGTTTTTGTTTAATCTCTTTTACACTATTTTTAATATACAATTTTGAGATCTTATTTCATAACTTAATGTAATAAATGTAAGTTCAAAAACAATATTTATCAAAACATAATAAAGAATTTTGTCTCCCACTAATCTTTGGATATATCCACTAAAGGTAGTGGTTTTCTTAAGTCCAAAAAACATTATGATATAACATAACTTAAGATATCATGAAAGAGCATTACAATTTGTGTGTCAATTTCAATTGACTTTCAGTGGTAATTTTGTTTGGTAGTTGTTAGGTGTGCATGATATTAGCATTTAAGCATGAATTTCTGTACTGAAATGATGATGGTTGTTTGGGCGAGCTTGGGGACTACACCCTATTCACTCAATTCTACACTTATCCCCCTCTTGGTCTTTGTTTTGCAGATAAGAATGAAAAGACAAGAAAAAGGAACAAGATTGGAAGATTTAAAGTACAAGCTGGCATGTAGCAACGGGTCCCATGTCACGCCTTAGGCACTCATGTCATGACATCGAGGGTGCTCGTACTAAAGAATTAGGAGGATTTGTCCATGTCACGACATGAGCACCCCTATTGACTGGTCTGATTTCTGACTATTCGGCCGACCATGAACCATGAAGCGCCACCACAATTGAAGACACTATTGAACACTAGTTCGGCCATGTCGCTACATGAGAGCCCATCATGTCACAACATGACGACTTTAGGCAGCCCAAATTCTTGCTATTTTGTGCCCAATTTTAGCTTATTTTTTTAGGGCTATATATTCTTCTTTTGTAATAATCATTAGGGCTCAAACTTTGAGGCAAGAACACTCTATTCTTAGGGTTTCTCACCTCTTATTCTTAGAACAACCTAGGGTTACGATTTTTGTATTTTTTTTCTTTGGATTTGAAGACATTTTGAAGTATCAACCAGTTATAGGATCTCTTGTAGCTAGAATTGAAGTTTTGAGAGTGCTTCATCATCTATTTCGATTTGTATCTCTAACTTTGACTCCTCCCCTCATCTCTTTCTTGATTATTGTTAAGATAAACAAGATTTGATGACCAGTGTTAATAATGAGTAGCTAAATGTTCTGGGTTGAGTTCATTAGTTAATGTTTCATTATCATTTTTTGAATGGTTTTCATGCTGAATAACAACACTAACATTGGTGTTGTTTCAAGTGTGGAACTGGTTAATTGTGGTTTTGTTTCATTAACAATTTGTTGAGGAAATGTGTGTGGGGACCAGGTTTGAGAGAGAGATTTGCTTAAGAGGAGGAGGGTTCCATAATTAGCTGAGAGTACAAGAACTAACCAGCTGAATGCATGTTGTTCAGTGTTGATCTGTTTTTAGAATGGTTTTGTGAATATGTGCCTATGTTGATGTTGTTTGGTGTAGAACTTGGATTATTATGGTTTCTGTCAATTAATTTGTGTTGGGAAATGTGTGTGAGACTCGGTTTATGAGAGATTTACTTAGGGATTTCATAGTGACGGCTGGAAACACTCCCTTGGGCCATAATCATCTCATGCCAATGTGTTTTAATTGAAGAAATCGACTTAACCTAATCAAAGAAATTGAGGGGATTAGAGGTCTAGTATTGAATGGATTTTATTAGGGTACGACACTAATTCGACATTGTGTGAGGACCATAAGGACCTAGCGGTAATAGGTTCGAGCATAGTTCGGGTAGTCTTATTGTAAGGACCTTGTGAAGACTAATAGGACACCCAAGAAAAGAACCACCTTAGACAAGTACCACATTCAATGACCTAGAAGGACCTAGCGGTGAATAGGAAGTTGGTGCGCTAAATTCAGGAGAGACACGAGAGTGTAAACCTCATACTCTGTTCCTTGAATCGACATAAGTATATGTTCACTTAACTCGTACTTAATACATATAAATCAAAATACATCAATTGAGACAATCAACCCTAGTATCTTTCACCCTTGAGCTCTTTCTTCGATTTTGATTCCTTCTTTGCAATTGAGCATCAATCTTTCTCCTGTTTTTACTATGTTTTGTTTTTAGTTTTATTTTGAAAATCCTTCTCTAATTCATGAATTTTGTTATATAGTGAAAATATCTAGTGACTGGGGTACTCATTCCCCATTCAAAACCTCTCTCCTCGTGGGATAGATAACCGATTTTTAATTTGATAGCCACGTTATTACTTGTGACCCGTGCGCTTGCGATAATTTTAGGAAACTATTTTTTATATAACATGCATAGCAGACGCCTAACAAGTTTTTAGCATCGTTGTCGGGTATCAGTGTGTTTTGATGTTTGGATTGATATTTTGGTGAAAGAAATGTTTGTTAATTTGACCACAAATTTCTTTTCTCATTTTTAGTTGTTTATTATTTTTCACTAGTCTTTCTTCATTTTTCTTCATTTTTTATTTCTATTGTAGATGTTGAGCATAAATGTACAATGCAATTGAAGATGAGTTCTTCCCCTCATTTGAGAAGAAACTTGACACTTTTGAAAGTTTCAATGATGAACTAACTCTAATAGCAATGCAAGATTAAGCCTCTATGAGCCAACAAGTTTTTAATTATGAGAATGCATATAATTATCTCAACTATAATGAGAGTTATTCATATGAGGATTTACCCTATGGAGATCCAAGATTCCAAGGACCAGGAGTTTCTACCTCTAGTTTCCCAAGATAAGAGAAACAATCATCTTTTGAAGAGAATGTTCTAACTCTCCTAAATGACATAAATAAAAACAACGATAACCGCATCATCAACTTCGAGAAAGAACAAGTAAGCATGTAGGTCTCTCTGAAAAACTTGGAAAATCAATTTAGGCAATTGGTCCTTATCATGAAGGAGCAATCTTCAAGGCCACACATGAGTGATGATGAAGACGAGGACATAAGGGAGTGTGACAAAGGGCCTTTGAGTTTTGAGGAGGAATTTCAAAACTCGACATTGGTTGAGGAGAAAAAGAATGAGTTTGTTATTGAGGAAGAGCAATTATTAGAAAAGATGCAAGTTGAAGAGCAACATCCGGGGATAACAATTAAGAATGTTTTGGTTAGGATTGACAAGTTCAATCTCCCCATTGATTGTGTGACTTGGAGTATGGAAGAGGACAGACAAGAAAAAGCTCTAGAAAGACCTTCCATGGCCATAAGTCAAATGTTGATTGATGCCAAGCATGGGGAAATGACCTTGTAAGTTGGCAATGAAAAAGTAAAATTCAACCTCACCCAAAACATGCCTCTTATGGATGATCAAAAGCGGGTATGCCACTACAAGAAAAATCGGAATTAGAGACCGACACTTATCCGTCTCTAAATAGAGACGGATTAGAGACGGATTGCATACAAATTAATTAGAGACGGAATAGTGTACGAGGTTGAGATGGAATAAAATCAAGTTCTGAGGATGGATGGGAGGACTCTGGATAGGGATCTCGATTAGAAACGAGGCGGAATTAAAGTCTCAAATCGAGGCAATGAAAGACGGAATTTTCGTCTCGATTATTGACTCTTGAAAAATCCCTAATATTTGTTTTATTTTAGAAAATATCCTATTTGTCCATTTATCTTTCGATCCTACAATATCTATGTATTTTTTTTCTACTTTTTATAAGTAATGTTTGTAAAAAAACATAAAATGAATTAAAAGAACTAAATAATTTGTTTTTTAAATAAAAAATCTAGAATCACAACATATACTAGTTAGCTCAATCCAAAAACATACCCTAATAACAATAAATTATATAAGGGTCCAAAATTTTCCCCACATCATATCCAAGGAAAAAAAACTCTTGCACATATGCACAAATAAATTACAAATTAGTCCTTTTAGTTTTAAAAAATGAATTAATTAAGCTTTCTTAATTCAAAAACCAATACTTTTGTTTTTTGTCTACTATAGTTGACTATGATTAATTTAAAATTTGTTTAACTTTTTGATATTCATAGACTCTACCATCTCCCAATCCACACCTATAGTTTTGAATTCATTTACTCTTATTAAATACCATTATATTCTGAATAAGGATCAAATGTGAAGTTACACCCTATTAAACTTTTTGTGGTTTTAAGGCGTTGGCATATCAAAAAAGCAGGTCATCAGACTTTGGCACATGGATTTTCAGTTCAAAGAATTATGGGGATTATAACTTTATAAGGAGATTAACAAGTTTAAATGTGCAACTCCTGTGTTTTTGTGGGCTCAAATAATGAAATTTAGAGAGAGAATTTCATCATCCCTTCAAATAAACCTTTGTTTAAGCCTGAGCAGAGCTTTGGGAGGGACATTGTGAAGAACAATCAAATCAAGAAAATGTTTGCAAAGAAGGAAGGCGAGGGAGGATTTCCCTAGGAAGCTTTAAAGAAGTGTTGCTTCTGAAAGATGGAGACCGGAGAGTGCTCTGGACAGTGGGTTTTGGTGGGATGAGCATCGTTGTGGTGGAGATCTTGGAATGCAGATGTGGTCGAGTTGGGGTGTCGGTGGGGTTTGAGCGACACCGAAGTGGCCAGACGGAGTTTGGGTGGTGTGGGCTAGATAGGCCGTTGGCTCGTATTGAGGATACGACTTCCCTTATTTCATTGTCTCAAAAGCCCAACTTTTACCAAATTTCTCTCTTTAAAACACAGTTCAAAGTCGAGGTATCAATCATTAAATTGGACAATCTTGAGGCATATCGTCTCAATATCTCTACAATCTTGTTTCAAATATTGGGTTGATGATCTGATGAACCTTTTAAAATATATTAATTGAATTTCAAAAAATTTAAAATAGCTTTTAAATTATCATAAAAATCAATATAATAACATAGAATTAATAATAAATAGATGGAAAAACATTATTTTTATATTAATTAAAAGCATAATTGGATAAATTTAAAATTTTGAATTATCATCTCAAGCTAAATATTAAATAAAAAATAAAATAAAATTTATTTTATAATATCTTTATTCAAATTGTATTTATTTAAAGTAAGCACAAATCATACTAAAAAAATATAAATATAATTTTTTTTATAAAATATATTTAAATAAAACCATTGAAATTTTTTATTAATTTTATTTTTGTTTGAATCAATCAACTTTAAAAATAAATATATTTTTTAGTACTTCATAAAGCACTCCCCCTTGTTTCTCTTCATTCCATGACCTTACCTTCCTCTCTCTATCTCTACGGTCTCTCCTAAAATCCCATACATTTCCTTCCCACCCTTAATCCCATCCCTCTCTTTATCCCTCTTTCTTTCCACTCTCGACACCTCCCACTTTCTCTCTCAATGATCTATCATTCGATTGATTTGAATCGAGTATGGGTGGTTCGACCACAGCTAGGAGCTTCAAAACCCTAGTATTTGGTAGGATTCAACAATGCATACTTCTGAAACCGGTTTTGTTTTTGTTTCACTTTTTGTTAACATTTTCAATAGAGGACATCCCTAAAAGCAAGATCCAAACTTGCCAATGATATTTTGAGCGTGATAGATGATGAATTTCAGTAAGCTATTGATTTGGAAGATTTTAATTTGGTTGAGTTTTTTTGAAATCTTGGTGAGTGCTTCATTTTTCTCTAAAGACTCTCATGTCACTGTGTTGCAGATGTGTGGTAGCCTATGCTTCAGATCTAATGTTCGTATCAGTTTTGAATCCTCACCGTATAAAAGGCGTGAAGATGACTTCTACTAGTTTGGATCGCTCGTAAGTGTCTACAGATCATAGGGTAAAACTTCATTAGTGTCTTTAGGGATTGATACATAACTAGGGCAAGGGACGTTTCTTTGATTCCAACCAAACGAACGTTGTCTTCTCTTTTAAATAATTATAAGAAATAATTTATGTGACGCCTCAAATCCCGGGAGTCCGTTGACAACCCATCAACTTGCGGAATACTCGTGGATGTCAGGTAACCCGACTCTACTCACGAAGATCGAGGGCGGGGACTACCCAACTGGAGAGGGACACTTCAGATCCACAACATTCTGTCTGTTTGTAAAAATTATTAGGTCCCATACAAATAAATATTAAATATTGCTGGGACCATATCATCTCATGAGGAGATGGACATTCTATTCTGCATGGTTCAGAGTTAATAAATCACCCTTAATTCAAACATATATTAAGATTTACAATTTTAATACATGTTATACAAAATGAAAATGCAAAGCCACAATTTACAGTTTCTTCCATAAACACGGCCTCTACAGTAGGCGCCGTCCTCAAATACACTCCATGTTACTTGAAATAGTGATCCTCGACGGGGTGAGGCAATGCCCGATAGTGATAATTTCCTGCACATGGGACGTGAACTCCGCTAAGTGCACATGTCATGGAAAACAATCACACTCAAGCAAATACATGATCCTACTTCAATGTCTACATGCCCAATCCCATGTTTCGAGTCCTCACCGACTCCCTCACATATGCATAAGCCAAATGCGAGCAAAAATAAAGTTTTCAAAACAAAGCACTGTGTTGGGATGTAATATGGGTTTCCTGATGAAACTCTATTGGATTCTTCATCAGCGAGGTGGCTGGAGTGTTTTGAGCAGTGGGGTGTTAGAGATGGTACGTTGACAATAGAACAGTTCTTTAGAGAAAGATCTCTGCCTTTGAAATTCCTTTCTGTCGTTTTCATTTTCTTTATTTTCCTTCATGTCATGCACTTACACCTACCATCTAAGTGCCTCGTGGTGCACATGGAATGCAGCTATTATAACTCAAAAAATATTCATGCTAATATGTTTACATGTATATATTAACAAAATTAATTCACACAATTCATGTTATTCGATTCACAATCAATAACACCAAGAATTACCAAGCTCATGGAGGCTAATTAACAAATCAAGCAATTCATTTTAAATCACCAAAACCACACAAAATCACACAACAATTCACGTGAACAGTGAAACCCTGCAGTCGACAGCACATTCCACGGCCACTAGTAGGGATTTCTTCATTTCCAGTTCTCAAAGATTTTAGGCCCGATGTTTGAGACCGGGGCGTCGACAAATCCCCATCCATAAGTGACTCTTGGCAAAAGAATAAACCAAATGGGAAAGATGCTACCTCTTGGAGTTGTCGAACTTCACCAAATCGGTGTTCACGCATAGCCTGTAGCGTAGGACAGGCTTTTTGCTTCTTGCTCGTCGGCAGGCCACGGTCAGACAACGAAAATCTGAAGTTCCCGACTTTACCTGCTGCAAAAACTGGATCATGGCACTAGCACCACGATTTGTTCTTCAAATTGGAGAAGAAGACTATTTCCTTTTTGTCTTATTCACTTAAACTTTTCAATAATTCCATTTGTCCTTAAGTTTTGGATTTTTGACACATGGCTTAATCTAAGCCATTCATCTCTCTAGCTTTCTGTCATTGCAACATGTGTCACATGGGTACATGTGATAAGTGACTTTGTCGCATCACATGTCTCTCATAAACGTTTTCTGACTTGACACCAGTGCGCAAGACGAAGATGAGTCTCTGCATTTCTCTAGAATTCAGCCATGTTACTCGTTGTGAAGAGCTGGATCTATTAATTGATCATTTATTATCCGAGATCTAGAAAAATTTCAGGTTTTGACCAAAATTATCATTTTACCATTTTTCAGAAAATTATAATTTTCTCGGGTTTTACAATTTATAAGTTAGTTTTGAATAATAAACTTAAAAGAGAAACACATCTCTAGAATTAGAGTGAGTATAACATAATACATTCAGGTTGCATAATAGGGGATTAAATTGTGAAAAAAGATATACAATTATCACTCCACAAAACCCAATACTTACTACATGTGGCTCAATTGATTTTCTTCTAGTCTTTTAGATAAATGGTAAAGGATTTATTAGTTTGTAAAATACCATTTGGATTTTGAAAGTATATTATTGGTCTTTCTATATTTCATACATATTAAGAAGGATTTAAGATATTTTAAAAACCCAAAGCATTATTAGTTATGTGCATTCAGAGGTGATAATGGTCCATGCCAATTTTGAGCCCCACATCATAAAAGTGTATCATTTGCATTACAACATTTCTTAGACGTTTCATACTCCACAAAGGAATAATGTTTGTGAAAACATGCATTTATGTTGGATTTTGGGAACTGGAGCAGGATCATATAGAAGAGTGGTTGACCTTTTCAGTACTTTAATGGCTGAAATAGAATATGCATTTGTGGGGCTTAATTCATATCACCGTAAAAAATATGGTAGATTTACACATGTCACTTAGTGACCAGTTTGTAATTATCCAATCGTGTTTTTATAGCTCAACAATGTTAGACATTGACGGATTTTCATGCTTACGGAAATCAAATAATCTTTTCCCTCCATTGAGATCATGAGGTTCAATTAAAGGCCTATTTATATTGATCAAAATGTTGAGAAAAGCTTGATCTTATGGATTTTTTGGATTTATTTTGCTTTATTTTTTTGAATTTGGCATCTGAGAGAATATGTAGAGTTGTGAAATTAGTTTTGGATCTTAAATGATGTCATATGAAATAATAAATTTCTTTTATTTGGGAACCTGATCGGTTGTTGCTTTGATTTTCTTGTTTTTTTACTTTTATTCCATAAAGCATTCTATGATCATTGATAATTACTTCTTCTTCCTTTTAAGATGTGTAGAGAAGTTGTGATCCAAAATTTTTTTATTTCTTAAGATATAAATGCATATGTATATAAATGAGAACTAATCTATAGTCAGTATGCTCTTCATATTTTTTTAAATGCTCAATATAGTGCTAATTTTGATGGTTCTTGAATCTCAATGATGGAAGACTTACTAAGGAGATCTCATAGGCAGATTGAAACAGAGACTTATATGATGGCGAGGCAGATTGAAACAGAGACTTCTAATTTTCCTATCAAAATGAAAAATTATTCAACCAATATTATTTCTTAATCCCATCATCATCCTCTTGACTATGAATAGCAAAAGATTTTGTGTTTAGGGATACTTGGGTTTGTAACTTTTGTTTGGTGGTGTAATGCAGTCTTTGTTTCGACTAGGTGTTAATTCTGTGTTTTTATAGCTTTCTGTTTAGTTGCTTTGGTTTGTTTGGGACATGTTTAAGCGCTTGTAGTTATTTGTTTCCCTTCTGAGTCATCATTTTGGTGACTCTTTTTTAAGTATATGATTTCTTCTTACTTATAAAAAAAATTCCATATCTATATATGCATTTTTTTCAATCGGGCTTGACTCTTGCAGATATAGCTGGTGTGGATTGCCTCTTGACAATTTGACAGTTGTCAATCGGGTTTTCCATGTTATTATTCTGTTTTATTTCACCTGTTGATGTGGCTTTTGAAGCAAAAGTTGAAGTACCTATGTAATTTTGTTCATTTGGCTCAGTAAGAGGTTCCACGGAAAAGAGATTGACTCATTGAATTTGTTGGCATATGTCAGAATTGAATTAGGGCATCTTTTGTTTTTGTTTTTTTAATAACATTTCCATAGTTTAAAAATCTTTAATTTCACCCAAGTTGCCTCTATAAATGGATGTAAGAAAGAGTGTTTATAGACCTTAAACCCTCATGTGGGGTTTGGGTTGAGCTCATCATGGAACTATTAGCATTGTTACTTTCAATTAAATAATTAATAGATTAGTTGACTTGTTTTTGGTCTTCATTTTTATTTTTTTAACTTTGGTTTCATAAAGTTACGGCTTGAGTCCTGATGAAATAATACAATTATAAAATTATGGCTACCAAACATTTCAATGCCAACATAATTTGGGCCTTTGACTCTGTCATGGCATGAAAATGAAAATTATGTGGTGAAAATTTTCTGTGATCAAAGTTTTGATACTTATAACTTGATGATATTTTGTTTGTAGAGGTTGGAAGGCTAAGTTCTCCTATGCTGACCAGTTTTTTATCTTTATCTTTTAGTACTAATTTTAATCTTTGATAGGCAAGTTGAGCACTTTTGTCAAACAAAAAGTTCAGAACCAAAGAGAAAGCAAAGAGGCATCCTGGTCCTTAAGTTAATCTGGAATCAATATTTCTCCTCCAATTGTAATTAATTTGCTTGCACCCATGAACAATACTTAGGTTCCATAAGTGTACTAATTAATCATAATTATGAGTAAACAATTTCTTGTAATTGCTTTAATATTAATAAATGCTTTTGATTAATTATAGATAAACTTTAGTTTTGCAGTTATGCATTTCATTACTTATTTATTAAAATAAAATAAAGTTTTAATGATGGTAATTTCTGTGTTTATAGTGTAATTAACAAGAAAGTAATTTCCATCACGAGGTTGCTACCCATGAAGAATGCTCATAGAAAGCCACCAAGATTTTTAAGGGCGACTTCCACAGAACAGTATACTTGGAAGAATGTTCCTGAGGACACTAAGAATTTGTAGTTTGATGGGTAATTAGTATATTGTATTTAGTACATTTGACATTAATATTACTATTTTGTTATCTCGTGTACTACGATTTTATAATTAATAAGAAAATATAGTGTTTCAAAAGTTTAATGACATCTATTAATTTAATTTAAATATAGAACTTTATGATTACATAAATGGAAATGTGACCATAATAAGGTTAATTAGTAATAAAAGCATTTAAACTGCAAATCAAAAATTAGCTCTAGTATTTACGGACAAAATGGAGATGGATTTTTTCGTCTTTGTTAGGCCAGGGCGGAAAAATTCCATCTACGTCTATCTCTGATCACGAGGCAAGGGAAATGAATCAGTCTCTGATAGACATAATTCTTGGTTTCAAGTTAGAGACGGAATGAAATATGTCTCTAATTTGAGACAGAATGAAATCCGTCTCTAATTTGAGTCGGAATTTCCGTCTCTGATCCGTCTTTGATTAGAGGCGAAATATTTTTGTCCCTAATTAGAGACGGAATTGAGACGGACACAATTAGATACCAGCATTTTAAAGACCGAAAATTCCGTCTCTAATCCGTCTGGAATTCCGTTTCCAAACGGATTAGAGACCGAATTGTTCGTCTCTAATTTCGATTTTTCTTGTAGTGTGCATGAAGATTGAGAGATCACTTCCACCATTTGAAGAGCTCACATCTTCACTCCTTCGAGAGGACACTTTTGAAGGATGTGGATTAGTATCCAAATCACTTTCCACAAAGGAGTTGGCATTTGAGTGTATTTTGCATACTATGGAGGTGGAGAAGTTCATCCTTGCACTCTATAAGGATGAAGAGGGATTATTAGCCATGATGAATGATCGGCCACCACAGAGCCCTTGAAATTTTCCAATGAGTCTAGCTAAACTCTAAAAATTGAGCTGTTTTTTAGGAGGCATCCCAAGCTAAATAAGGATTTCTTAATCCCTTACTTTTTTCTTTGCTAGTTTTGATTTCATTTTGAAATAATTAGGTGTCTTTGATGTTTTGGTTTTATTGTGTTTTAATTTCAGGTTTCTTAGTACAAAAGAGAAAAGTACTTGCAAAGAAAATGATTCAGAAGAATATATGATTGATATTGAGGAAGGATTTGAAGGAAAAGAGAAATTTGAAGAGTTTCGAGAACTAAGACTTGGAATGACATGAGTCGGGAAGGTTTCAAATAGAAGGGATTGGAATTGAGGTGTCTAAAGGAATTGTGGTTTCAAATGTAGAAGAAAGTAGAAAATTCATAGAAATCTCAATCATGTCACGACATGGGCACTCATGTCGCGACATCAAGATTTTAAATGAAACCCTGTATTTATGCATTCTCTGTCATGTCGTAACATAAAACATTCTTGAGGACCCTATGTTTTGCAAAACTCGGCCATGTCTCTACATAAGACCCTCTCATGTCGTGACATGGGTCTGATTTTTGAAATAAAACCCTCTCGCTCCCATATTTTTCCTAACTCTTCCAATTCCTCTCATTTTCTCTACCAATCCTCCCTCTTTCTTTCCATCATCTCAAACCCTAGTTTCCACTACATCTCCTCCACATCCCTCCCTTTTTTCATTCTTCTCTTCCGCAACTAAACCCTAGCCTCCATTGTTGAATACTATCTTTGAAGAACGGCTAGAGTACACGATTGGAGAGCAATTTTTTTTCAATTTCAATCATCGTGTGGGGTTGGGTTGCTTTGGTGTTCGGTTTATGTTGTGTAGAGGATATTTGGAAGAGCAGGGTTAGTGTTTAAAGAGCAAAAGAATTCACACCCACCAAGTGTTCAATAAAAGTTCTGAGTGAATAATCATGCCTCTGAAGAAGATGATTACAAGACCTGTCACATATATATCATTTGAACTGAGAGTTCATATCTCGAGTAGCATAAAGAAATGCGACTTCAGCAATGTACGACCCAGCCTTTGTGCAAGGAGGGTTCCCTGGGAGGTATTTCAACTTCCTCCTTCCTCTGATGAGAAGAGCGGAAGAAGGTACGTGCGATCATCCTAGTCTTAGAGTAAAAGCATGAATCATGGGAGTTTCATATGATCTTGATGGGTTAGAAACAGATCGTATTTATTAAAGGGAGTTTGTTTGTACGTGACTATTAACATTTTGAGGCTAGAAGGGGATGAGGGCGTGAAGGTGCAGGCACTCTACCGGGCACGAGATTATAGGCCTAGTGCGAAAGATGGCCAGATGGAAAGTGCGAATGGAAGGAGCATTTGAATCAGTCGATCTGTTTTGGACTAGACTCAACGAGGCTGCAAAGTGTGGGTTCTCTGCTGTTTCATCAGCTCCATTCGACCCAGGCGTGAAGCGTGTCTCTATAATGAGAGAAAGACAAGGCAGCTCCTTTATGCTATGAGTGAGAGAGTTATTCAGTTCAATGTGGTCCCAGGTGATTGGGCTCCATCTTAGAGTGGGTTATCGGGAAAGCAGTGCATCAAATCATAAATCATGGAAATATGTCAGAAAGGCTGGTGGAACTTCCAAAGACTGAATAAAGTGCCTCCATGATCCACTGCAGTTCTCTGAAAAGAAGGATTTGTACATTAAAGCCTATTGCTAAGGGAGGAGAAGGAGAACATAATGCACTAGAGTTTGAGGACTCAAATAGTAAAGATGATGAAGAAGCTGAATGAGGGCACAGTCAGAGTGCCTTAGATTCTCTGTCTCAAAGGATCACAGGGTTGGCTAAGATCTTGTGGGAGGAGTATATAGACTACAAAAAAAAACAATGCCTAGCTTCATGTGGATAACGATAGGATTATGCGGCGACTTGATCACGATAGCATAAAGAAAGCGAGAAGCTCAGTCTAAATCGCGACCGGCTAACCAGTATGTGTCTCGGCTCCGCCATCCCGTGAAGTGGTGAGCGACCCACTGGGCTAGCCGATAACCGAAATTAAAGCGTTTGGATCTCTAATTTTATTGGCCGAAAAACAGACCGGTGGCTGACCAGATCGGCGACGAAGACTCTTGATGTAAGTGGGCGCGCTAGTGACAAATTAAATAAAAACCCCTTTTTTACTTTACTTAATTACTTATCCACTAATCCTTCCAGTTCCCTAGTTTCTTGCCTCGGGCTTTTGCAAACCCCGAGCTCTTCTTCTCTCCTTCTCGCCTCGCGATAAACTCCAAAGAAACCACCTCCGACGACGATCCTCCAAGCATTTTCCTCGTCTTCCTCCCTTCATCCCCGATTCTAATCCAATGATCCTCTTCCTCTATATTTGTTTATCTCATAATCGCTTAGTGAAAAATCATCACTGCTTTAAATTTTTTTTCTATTTAGCATCTTTTTTTATGAAACATAAATCTTAATCTTATAATGCTTTTATTTCTTTTTCTCGATGTCGGGAAATGGGTAGCAATTTCGCACGGCCATCTTCAACTTCAAGGACGATCGGACAAACCCGCAGGAATAGGAGGTTGCGTTTGGTTTAGGATTTCTGGGCAAAGAAATTGATAAAGGTGTTTTTCATGTTATTGTGTTGCCCTCGTCTAATGCTCTTGCCTATTGGTTGTTGGTAGGTTCATGCATTGAAGTTCCAAAGATAATATATTTTCGCTTAAGAAATGATGAAGTAAAGGAAACCGCTTTTTAGAATAAAAAACCGCTTATGATCAACCTGTCAGATTAAAACAAGTTTTAATAAAACCATTTCTAAACCAGTTTTTCAAAATAAAAACCAGTTTTTGTTCTTAACATCTTGTTTTCCTCGTTTGTTTTTTAGAATAAAAACCAATTCTTAAACAGTTTCATGTTTCGTTAGAATACTGGTTAAGAGCATTCAAAAACAGTTTCCATGTTTTTAAGAAAAAACCAAACTTGTTCTGTTCTTCATGCCTTGTTTTTCGTAAATAGTAAACACAAACATAGCCGCACGAGAACAATATCAATGTAATTTGTAATAAGTTTTCGATTTGGTATTTGGAATCAAACCAGATGCGGTAGAAATCACTCCGTGGTAGGTCAGAAATGTATTCTATAATCAAAATCATAATAACAATCACTTAAGCCACATGAGTATTTTTTACCTACAACTTTTCCTTTCTATTTGAACTAAAATGAAAATCTTTAATTAGTCTAAATATTCATAAAAGGAGGTCACATGTTCTTAAGAAAATTTAAAATTTTTTGCTAATCTTCTTAAGTAAAGTAAAAAATAGATTTCTTGACAAAATTGAAAATTCACTCATCTATGGCAATTTCCTCAACTTGAAACACCAAATAAATTGGTCACATGAATAGTTTTCCCAAGAAACTTTTGATTAAAGAATGTTAAATGACCAACTCTCCTAAAAGTATCAAGTGATTGAATCGCCATTATAGTTTGTACTAATTGCTCAGTTCCCTCAATTTCTATAATATTCACTACTTAATTAATTTTTCTCTTTCTCTCTTCAAAAATAACAATAATATTTTTTTTTTTTTGTATTTGGATGATTAACTTGATATAACAGTTGAAAATTGAAATTATGCTTATTGCCTTCCATTTATGAAATGATTGTTGGGAATCCTTATAACGCCCCAAAAATACCCTAGAATTTTTATAATAATTTTATTATATATTATGGGTATAAATTGAGCCAACTTGGGTTTTTTCCGAGAAAACTGATAAACTGTTAAATCGTGAAAAGTGAAATAAATATTGGCATGTGATTAAATATTATATACTAAATGAGAAATGATGGAACCTCAAAATAAACCCAAGAATGTGTAAATTTGGAATTTGGCAAAATCGTAATCTAAGGGTCAAAATGATAACTTAAATGCTAATGTGAAATACACACTTGAGAGTGAAATGAAAACCAATAAGTGAGAAAAATTCCAAAAATGAGAAATGGGATTTATTGTGTGAGCCAAACAAGGCTTTAAGGGAAAAAGGAGAATAAAGACCAAAAGTGGTCTTAGAAAACTCATTTTGAGCACAAACCGTATTTGAGAGAAGAGAGTGAAAGGAGAAGCTAGAGTTGTGCAAGAAGAGGTGATTTTGGTGTGATTTCTTCCCATTCTTGCTTCTAAAGTGATCAAGCATCTCGGGTAAAGAAGATTCAAGGGATTTAAGGTAAGAACCTAAACCCTAGAAAGCTATCGATATTCGGTTAGAAACCTCAATCCATCCACGGTTTTACCTATGGTTATTAGATGCATTTGAATGTCTTTGGAAGTGATCCCCATGATTTGTTTTGAGTTTTTTGGTGATTTTTGGAGAAAAACACAAAAGGAGCAAAAACTGGAAACTAGGCATTTCGGGCCCTTCTTTCATCAAGTAATGAAGGGTTGCTCCCATCGCGCAAGGCCGAGGACCAAAAAGGCACCCCCGGCCCGCTAAGGCACGCCGCCGCTAAGTCACCTGCTCATAGAGGCAAATTTTTTGGATTTTGTTTCCGAACACCTCGTATTCGTACCCCGATAGTTTAAGGATCCTAATAAATGATTAATGTGGGTTCAAATAAGGATAAAAGTAAATGAAAAACACATCGTACCTCGCCGTCGAGGCAAAGCGAATGACTAATTCCTTTCTCCCTCCTATTTTTTTCTCTTTTTTATAATTTTATAAGGGAGGAGGAGTAAGAGAAATAATAAAAGGGATTTAACCTCGCTGAAACTCTGGGCCGACCAATTAAATTAAGAATAGAGGGAAACATAAAATGTAAATGTTGGTCTAGTGCAAGAGTATCATGGGTTGTGGGACCCTTAAATTAAATACTATATTGCGATTAGAAATATAGTTCTAAAATAGAGTTAGAAATCATTGTATTACTTATTATTTACTATTACTCTATTGATTACAACGTCGGGCAGACTTAATGTCTTAACCCAAGATCGTTAACGAAAATTAATCAACATTCAATAAAAATGTAAAATAATTGTTTATCCACTAAAAGTGGCATGATTGTTATTGACTAGGGACGGGTGAGGATCACCTAACCTAAGACCAAGATCGAAGGGAAGGAAACTAGAGCGATAATGGTTTGTTCACTGACTCTATCCTATTTCAAGTGTTTTGGTAGTATACCAAATAAATCTAAAATGATTATATAAACGAATATATCTTTGAAATTATATTACGAAAGTGCATATGGATTTGAAAATGTGATAAATGAAATGATTGACGATTAATTGCATGTGAAAGATTAATCGAATTGGTCAATTCTTGACATCTTGAATTGAATTGATATACTGAATGAACAAGCCTAGAAGGATGCCCCAATCGGCATCTGTCATGAAGGCCACCCCGAAATTGTCCAATGTCCCACTTGGCGGGATGCATCAATCGGCAGTCGTCATGATGGCGTATGACATTGAAGAAATGTTCCCACTTGGTGGGATGCACCAATCGGCATCCGTCATGATAATGTATGACATTTAAATACCACATGTCGGGGTGCACCAATCGGCATTCGGCATGATGAGAGACCGAAATTGTGAAATGTGTAAGAACATTACCGAATGATAAAAAGGACGGGATTCACCAAACGGAATCCGTCATGAATGTGAATTGCATACACAAAGTGAAATAACGAACTTGATGAGTGTAAATGGGAATTGTAAACTAAACACATCTTTAAGAGTGTACTTTTGAATCTCATGAATTGAATTGTGGTATGATTTGTTGCATGTGAAAATGCATATTTTATATGATCAATGATTTGTAAAGTGAAAAGCATGCGACAATGAATAAACATAAGTATTGTTTGACATAAAAGGCATGATTTAATGATAAATGCATGTCATGTTAAACTAAAAATTGGAATAGAACTGTATAGAACCACTAAGTATGAAAATGCTTAGCTTATAGTTTTTATCTGGCGCGCAGCTCGAGGCAAACGCAAACAATGCATCAAGAAGCGCAGAAATCATAGAGAAAGTTGCGAGTATATGTATAATTCATCATTTTCATATCATATCTTTTGAACATGCGATATTTTGTGAACAAAAGAGTTGAACTCTGAACCATTGTTTTTGTGTATTAATTGTAAAGGCAAGATAAGCCATTTTGTAAACGAATTGTAAAAGAGTAAATGTTTATAGGCCTACCATTTGAAAATGCTTCTGCGTAATTGAAAATCCTAAAACAAAATGACATAAATCAATGTTTTGATAAGATAAATGAAAATGTCGGTGTAAGACCCGAGAAATTCCAATTTCTGGAAAAAGGGCAAAATCGTAATTTCGACATGCATCTGTTATTTCGACAAAACTTTAATTTATTCTCTAGATCTCTCTGATGAAAAACGCATTTCACCGTGGAATCGCCTCGTGAAATCTAGCTAGCACGCCTAATTTCATAGAATTCCGAGACGGAGTTTCCGCGACGCTTTTTCGAGACATCGCGCTGGGATGCCGTGAAAACAATTTTCGGCGCGACGAAAGTCACATAGTACACGATTTCATGTGCTATGAGTGGTATGAGTAGGGAAATGATGAAAATGGATGGCCGAGATAAAGGCTTCGAATGTCAAACTCGGGAAAAGAGTGGACATAACTAGGGGTGATGAATGAATCGTTTAAGTCATAAAAAGACAAAATAGCCATCAGACTTGTCTTCTCCATCAACCAAGAGCAAACGTGAATCGGGAGTGACATGCAAAGAGACGAAAATGGAGTTCTTTTAGAGTGAGAAGGTCTAGCTTCTCTCTAAAATATAGCGCGATCCGACCGTCGGTAGTCTTCGGGACAAGAAGGAAAGCTGCTCTACGCGGAGAGGGCTTCGCATGGGTACCGGATTTAGGGAGTTTCCTCAAACTCCGAGAGGTAGGGGTTTCTCCCTACTTGGGTTTTAGTCTTTATTTAAGTACTTTGTTAATGTTTGAGTTGATTGAGGCCGTGAGGGGCCGTTTGATCGGTCCCAAAACTTGGGACCTAATTGTTGGAATTTTTTTGAGATTTTTTTAACTGTCCGTGACAGTCTGGTAGAAATTTAGTGGGCTGCTTGAAGTTGGAAATTATGCATTAAAATGTATGCTTGATATGAAAAAGGCCTGAATGGCCGTGAAACTGGTTCGCTGCCAAAGTGAACCGACGACAGGATTTTTTCGAGAATAGTAACCTGAGGCTTTACTATCCCCGTAGAATAGTGTTCACAAAATAATTTTGTGAAATAATGTGTTTGGCGAGTAATCCAAATCGAATTGTTTCGTGTTTGATCATTAGCCCATGTGAGCTAATTTTGATGTGATGAAATGCGTAATTACATAACATGATTGTGTGATTGAATTTTATGTGAATATATGCATGTTTATATATTTACATGTGACATATACTGTAATGGAATTGGCATCATGCATTCCATATGCACTGGGAGCACCCTAGGATGATAGAAGTGAGTGCATGAGGTGAGTCTAGAGAAAATGGTTTCGGAGGGTTGTCTAAAACTAAATATGATCGGAGGGTAGTCCATACTAAAGAAAAATATCAATCGTCGGAGACGGCCCAATTGATATACATCGGAGGGTAGTCCACAACACATCAATCGTCTGAGACTCATCCAAATGATATATACACATCTGGAGGGTTGTCCACAAACAAATAAATATACACTCTCATAATGAGTTTAGGCGAGTGTGAGGGAGCTCTGGGTGAGGACTCTAGTATGAGTTGGATAAGTTAGACATTCAAGTAGATCATGCATTTGCTTGAATGAGTGTTTACTTTGGAGCATTGCACTCCGCACTTAGGAGAGTAGCCCACTTGTGGGTGATTCCACTACCGAGCATTAGCTCACCCCTGCCAAGGGATATTATTTTACAAAAAGTAATAAAGGAGCGTGCGAGGACGACTCCATCCTGTAGACTCCAGCTTTAGAAGAAAGTTCTGATTCTCTGCTTGGTTATGATAAAGATATGTATTAGAATTCTCTAATTTTAATATATGTAATAAGAGTAAATTGAACTCTTGAAACTATTGGATATAGTTTTGATACAGCATTTATGAGTATTGTTCATGGCCAAAGTGGTCGCTTTTACTCATGTTATCATATATTGATGTTTGGGACAAAAGTTATATGCAGTGTTAGACTGGGGTGAGAGCCCTCTGCACAGCGAGACTCGCCCCGATTTTCTTGAAAATGCCGGGTCACCCGACATTCACTGCATTCGCGGTCGACGGTAGTCAACTGATCCCTGATTTGGGGCCATAGCTTGGCATCGCAGCCATAGGTATACTACTCAGGTTTCCGTTGGTATCCATCACTGGGTGGTTCGGATTTGTAGAAAAGGTATATGGAAACCCAGGAGATCGAGAGGATTGGGCTTAGCCATGTCGAGCAAGAACATCACCACTGGGTGGTTTGATGCTGAGTTTAGGTATGAGATTACCTAGGAAATCAATGGACAAAACCAAGACACCGCATACGTGTTTGCGTTTTGTGTGACGGGATGAATTCACAGCGATGGTGTATGCCATGTTGCATGCATTTTGTATGGTTTGTGTGTTAGAAGAACACAGGTAAATGAAAACAAATTTGTTTACATGTGTGAACCGGAATAAAGGAAATGAAAGAAATAACTTTACAAAAATTTATTTAGTTTAAGGATACGAAATAAAATTTTAAGGTTGAACTCATAAAATTATGGTTGAAAGGATGCGTGATTTGCCATCAGATGCGTGGCAAGAAGAAGGCTACTGATGAGAATGAAAAAAAAAATGATGATGATGAAAATTATTTTCTAGGGTTTTACCAATTGGAAAACTGAAAAATGGAAGAAAATTGAAGAAAATGAATTTTTATAATTTATTAGAGTATCACGGAAAGCCGAAAAAAATATAGGGTATATATTTTAGTGTTTTCAGTGTTGGAAAAATGAAAAAAAAAAATTTGTTGGTGCTGGAACTGGGTGGGCTATTGCCCAAATTGTGACCAAGGGGGCGTAGGCAGGTGGGTGCTATTTTGTGGCTGCGGCTGGGCGTGCGGCCCAGGGGCGCGGCGCGGCGTGAGTCTTGGGCGCGGGGCGCAATGCGCGAGGGCGCTGTAGCGCGAGACGGCGACGAGCCACCCCCAGGCGCCGCGGCTCTGGGGCTTTGGCGCGGCACAGGCGTGCCTCTTTGGCGACCGGTGTCTGCTCGGTGCCTCAGCCTGTTTGACCAATTCTACTGATCTTGTTCTTGAGTCACTAAATGAACACTGTTCATTACAAAAAATTTGAAATTTTTTTTTAAATTTAATTAAAATAAAATAAAATCAAACAAAATGGGACAAAATTTTCGGAAAAAAAAAATAAATAAAATTTTCAAAAAATGAAATTTTTGTTGAAAAAAAAAATAATATATTTTTAATGCAAAATTGATTGCCTTGCACTATCTGTAAATGCAAGGACAATGTGTATACACTGATTTATGTGTATGATTAGTGTCTCGGGGCTGTGTTTATGCCTTAGAGATACTGCATTGTATTTGATTGCCATGTTAATTGTGTAGATGGCTAGTAAAGGACGAGGATGTAGAGGACGTGCATGGGGCACTGGTCAGGCACCACTGACATTTGACTAGCCGCTAGTATTTGATCAGCAGGCCTTTGTAGAGGCTGTAGGTATTACGGCGGCAGTTATAGCACAGGCTAGTAGCGGGTGGTGAGGAGGTCCTGGTAACCTCCCGAGGTTTAGGCGCATCATCCTCCGACAGGCATTCACAGGGGAGGAGGTCCGATGGTGCGAGACCATTGGTTCATCTGAGATACGAAAGTGTTAGAGGCTATGGAGATTACCTACGACCTGACGGTTCGTAATTTGTGTTCCAGCTAGAGAGTGAGGCCCAAATATGGTGGAAATGGGCAAGGACCTCTAGAGACCTTAGAGGAGCCTTTGTAGGTGAGTTCTACCCTATAGATTAGGGCGAGAATAAGGATGATATGTTGAGGTTGCGAGCTGGAGATCTCGGGGACTCTACTCGCAGTGGACTTGAGGATCATGGACATGTCAAAGTTCGATGTCATCCTGGGGATGGATTGAGTGATAGCTTACAGGGTCGTTATCGATTGTGAGCGTAGGAGTGTTACCGCCTATACGCAGGATGGTACTCGTATGGTATTTCGGGAGGACCCGAAGCACGATGTTTGCCCAGGACGTATGCGAAGTCCAGTGTCGAGGGACGATTAAGCGGGTTGGCTAAGCGAGCCTTACCCAGAGGACGAGAGAGACGGACTTAGATCTACCTCAGTAATTTAGTATGTGATCTTTTCGGAATGAGCTCTGAATTTTACCTGCAAGTCGTAGACTTGGTGTCGGGTTACACCTGGTACTTCACCCATCTACATGACTCCATAGGATGGCACCGGTTGAGTTACGGGAACTCGAGTCCGACTACGAGGCTATTTGAACAAGGGGTTCATTGGGCCGAGCACTTCACCATGGGGCGCTCGGTTGTTGCAAGAAGAAGCCCAGAGACCCTTCGTGCATTATTCTGACGATTGAGCAGGGGTTACAATCGAGAATCGGTACCCGTTACCTAGGATTGGCGATTTATTTGATCAATTGAGAGGAAGCGAGTCTACTCAGATAGGCCTTCATGCTTGGTTACCATCGGTGAGGTTAGGGAGACATCTATTTAAGGCGGCGTTTAGGAATGTTATGGGGCACTTTGAGTTTATGGTGATGCCCTTTGGATTGACTAATGCGCGGCGTGTTCATGGACCTCATCGTAGGGTGTTCGACCTTATCTAGATTAGTTTGTCGTAGTCTTAGTGGATGACATTTTGATCTACTCCCAGTCAGAGTGGGAGCATGGTATCGCGAGGATGGTTGTTCTACGGTTGTTGAGAGACCATCGGTACGTACGCCCGAAGTTGATAAGTGAGAGTTTTGGCTTACTGAGGTGAGATTTTTGGGACACGTGGCATCGGCATCAGGCGCGTCAATGGACCTAGAAAAGGTTGAGACCGTGATGAGTTAGGAGAGACCGAATGTCAATCTTTGAGATACGTAGTTTCTTAAGGATTAGGTACGGGTGTCACGGGAGGTCGAGAATGTTGAGTTGTCCATTTGAGGTAGAGTTATGGGACCGCCTATGGGACATGGACTCCATGATTACACGGACTGACCACGACCATAGAAGAGAGGTCGAGGATGCTCGGGCACTAGGGATGCGAGTATTGAGTGTCAAGAGGAGGATGGTTCTTCTAGTTCGGGAAGGCGGAAGACTCTACTTCACCTGGTTTCGAGGGACTAGGGCCAGGATTTGGCATGTGAGACGGGATTGCCCCAGAGACAGGGATCCCAGGACTTTGGGACAATGCAGTCCCAGTTAGCCGTAGAATAGGAGAGTATACCGTTCATTCCTCCACACCCTAGTACGTGTCAGAGGAACCAGTTTTAGTTTTGGGGTGTTATACAAGCACTCCCGGCCCAACCTGAGATGGGCGGAAGGGCCCAGAAGTGTGAGTCGAAGTTAGGGACGGATCGAGTTCTTGCGTGAGAGCGTGGTGGACCTTAAGGTGGTAGACCTATTGATGGTTGATGTCAGGCTTGACATAGATGAGTCGATAGCCATTGGGTTATCAGTAATTGGGACCTTAGCCGGGTTGACATATCCGACACGGCCTGGGATTTGAGCTTAGAGGTTAAGGCCTTTAGAGAAGCCAGGTATAGATGTTCTTCCCTAGGATGTAGGGTGAGAGTTGATATGATAGGTCGGGATTATGAGTGAGAGATCTCCGAGATTCTGCTCATGGTGGACCCCGAGATTGGGTGTCACGGTATGGCATTATTGCGTTCGTGTGCACGGTAACATAGCGTCTAGTCGGGTGTGGGTGCACGGTACGGTCATTCACCACTCTTGGTGAGTGTGGGTTAGTGTCTTTGGGTCTCGTCAATGAAGACTCATAGTTCGATTCGATAAATGAAGAGTAATTAGAGTGTGTTGGGCAAAGCAAGGGGCCGTTAATCCTTAAGGTGAGAATCACAGGTTAGGGTGTAAGAGACCGGGAGATATCCACTAAATTTACGTGGCCAGATGTAAGAGGCTCGAAGTGTAAGGAGTTAAGTTAATCGAGATGAAAACACACAGTCAAGTTATCACGTAGACTTAAAGTTGAGTGATAGGAGTCGGGAGTGACTCGAGATTTGGATACCCCTTTAGAAATTGCATTGGGTGTCGTTGAGCCAGCAAGGGCTCGGTGTATGGATGTCATACATGACATAGACTATGTTGACGGTCCATTCTATTGTCAGCGATTGTGACATTGGGAAGGTCAGCGTTTACACACAAAGTAAGGGTTGTGTAGAGTTACACGTTGTGTGGATTATATACAGGTGTTAGAGGACACGCTGCGAGCATACGTCTTGGGTCATAAGGGTAGAGGATCAATTGCCCTTAGTGGGGTCGCCTCTGACAATGGTTATTAGGCGAGGTATACGAATGGCACCATATGAGGCATTGTATGGGAGGCCATGTAGATCACCATTATTGTTGGACCGAGGTGGGAGAGAGAACAAATCAGTGGTGCGATTTGATTAGAGACACCTCAGGAATGTGGGCTTAATACGACGGCGTCTTCATTGCTCGGGCGGAAGAAGAGTTATGCGGATGTCTTTGCGTCGACCCTTAGAGTTCGAGTTGGGGATCATGTCTTCTTGAAGGTGATGCCTAAGAGAGGAGTGATTCGGTCGGCAAGCGGGAAGCTATCGCCGGGGAGTTTATTGGGCCGCTAGGGGATGCTCGAGGGGATAGGCACACGTATGATACCGGTTGGCATTACCTTGACATGGCGGTGTCCGGGGTATTTCACGTCTCCGTAACAAAGTATACTCCGGATCCGGCTCATGGTGGATTGGGGGGCGGATTGAGGTTGACGATGGGACCTTTGAGGAGGGACCAATGTGCATTTTAGATAGCCGTGATCAGGCTTTGCGATGCAAGACCGTGAGCTAAGTGAGGTGTTATGCGACACTATGGGTGGAGGAGTCAACGTGGGCGGGACACGATCTGGGCCTATCCCTTCTTGTTTAGGGATGAAGAGTCGTGGTTTAGTCGTTTAAGATTTAAATATTTGTTGTGCATGATAAGATACCACGTTGTATATGCATGTGAGTGATTAGCGATCGTCGAATTTACGGGATGAAATTCCTTTTAGGAGGAGAATGTAAGGCAGAAATTCGATTTACGGAAAAATGGCAAAATCGTAATTTCGATTACAAAATTGTTATTTCGGTTAAAAATCCGAATTTATTCTCTAGATCTCGGATGATGAAGCCAGTTTCAGTTAGAATCGTCTCGCGGTCGCTAGCATCGAATTAGAGACGGTCGAGATCGGTATATTTAGAGGCATCGCGGTTTGGGTGCCATAAAACGATTTTCGATAAAACGAAAGTCACATATAACACGTACTCATGTGCCATAAGTGGTATGAGTAGGGAAATGATGAAAATGGACAGCCGAGATAGTGTCGAATGTCAAAAATGGGAAAAGAGGGACATAACGGGTATTAATGGAGTTGTTTAAGTCATAAAAAGACAAAATAACCAATAGGACTTGTCTTCTCCAATTAAACCAAGAGAAAAACGTGAATTGGGGAGGGGATGATGCAGTAGACGAAAATGGAGTTCTTTTAGAGTGAGAAGGTCTGGCTTCTCTCTAAAATATCGCGATCCAACCGTCGGCAGTCTTCGGGACAAGAAGGAAAGCTGCTCTACGCGGAGAGGGCTTCGCGTGGGTACCGAATTTAGGGAGTTTCCTCAAACTCCGAGAGGTAGGGGTTTCTCCCTACTTGGGTTTTATTCTTTATTTAAGTACTTTGTTAATGTTTGAGTTGAATGAGGCCGTGAGACGGTTTGGTCGGTCCAAAACTTGGGGACCGGGTGGAAATTTTGAGATTTTTTAGCGTCGTGACCGATCCGAGAATTTAGTGGGCTGCTTGTGTTGAAATTATGCATTAAAATGTATGCTTGATATGAAAAAGGCCGGGAATGACCGTGAAATTCGGGTTCACAAAGTGAACCGACGATTAGTGATTTTTTTGGGAATAGTAACCGAGGGTTTTACTATCCCCGAGAATAGTGTTCACAAAATAATTTTTGTGAAATAATGTGTTTGGTTGATAATTCATCCAGATTGCCGTGTTTAAATCATTAGCCCATGTGAGCTAATTTTGATGTGATGAAATGCGTAATTACATAACATGATTGTGTGATTGAATTTTATGTGAATATATGCATGTTTATATATTTATGACATAGAAGCTGTAATGGAATTGTCCCGTACATTATGGCTCACCTTTAGGAGCACCTAGGATGATAGGAGTGAGTACATGAGGTGAGTCTAGAGAAAATGGTTTCGGAGGGTTGTCTAAAACTAAAATATGATCGGTAGTCCATATTAAAGAAAAATATCAATGCGTCGGAGGCGGCTTGATTGATATACATTGGAGGGTAGTTCGAATATGTGTCGTCGGAGGCAGAGTCCGGTTGATATACACATCGGGTGGGTTGTCCCGCAGGCAAATAAATATAATGAATTCTCATACGAGGAAGCCTTGGGTGAGTGTGAGGGAAGTCGATGAACCGGTATGAGTTATTAAGTTAGACATTCAAGTAGGATCATGCATTTGCTTGAATGAGTATTTATTTTAGAGCATTGCATTGCACTTAGGTGGAGAGTAGCCCACTTAGGGTGATTCCACTATTGAGCATTAGCTCACCCTGTTGAGGGATATTATTTTGCAGTACGGGAGCGTGCGGGGGATTGGCTCATCTAGAGGCGAGCTTTAAGAAGAATCGGATTGGCTTTGGGTTATGATGTATGACATGTATTAAATTCTCACAATTTTAATATGTGTTGTATAAAATCAAAATTTGAACTCTTGAAACTAGTAGTATAGTTGGATATATATGTTTTATGGTATTGTTCATGGGCCAAGTAGGTCGTTTTACTCATGTTATTGTTATATTGATGTTTAAGGACGGGTTATGCGGGTTTGTATTTGGTAGAGCTCACGTTACAAAGGGACTCTGCACGATTTTCTGAAAATGTCGGGTCACGGGTTCATTCACGAGTATTCAGCGGGTTGGTAGTAGTCATGGATTTGGATTTGGGCGTCATAGTTGGAGTAAATAGGGCTCCGGTTCAGTCCGCCATTACAGTCGGTAGGGGATACAGGTCAGCGGCGATTTTGAAAAGAAATTTAAATAAAATGGTAAACAAAATAATTAACCGAGCGTCCCCGGGTTTAAGTTCGGATTCGCCAACCGGGTCGGACCGGGCTCGGGGGTCGCTACAATCCTTGCCATTTGATCTGAAATTGAGTTTGAATTGAACCTTTAATCCATTTTAGTTGTGGTGTTGCTAGTCTATTTGATGTTTAGTCTCTAGTTTTTATGTTAGTTTGGATCCTGGTTTGTTTCATGCGAAGAAATATTTTAGGTTTTATGCAAGTCAATTGTATTCATTTATAAATTTTATATTGCAATTATGGATTTTGAATTTAATTGTGGGGATCTTGATGATGGTGCAAATGTTGAAATACTCCTGGAAACTAAGAGTCTTCTTGCCTAAATGTTTCCGTTGGTTGTGGTGATAATGATAGGACTAAGTCTGTTGGTGCTAGTGGTAAAATAATTAGTAGTGATGTTAGGAAAGAAGTTGTTGCTAAGAAAGTTCAGGGTAATACCTCTGAGGTGTGGAATAATTATGAAAAGATTGGTGTAGTAGATGGAGTGGAAAAATGTAAATGCAAGGGTTGTGGGAGGCTTTATACTTGTAATTCAGATAATGGAACTACCCATTTAAGACGTCATGTCCAAAAGTGTCATTTGATTCCTAAGTACAATGATGTGGGTGCCATGTTGGTTGACCATTCTGGGACGTTGAGGTCTCGGAAACTTGATCATAAGGCTTATCGAGATGCACTCTCTAGATGTATCATAATGCATGATCTTCCATTTAGCTATGCTGAGTATGAAGGAGTTTGGGTAGTGAATAGAGTTTTGAATCTTGATTTCAGCTATTAGTAGAAACAACGCTAAGGCTGATTGTTGGAATGTCTTCTTGGTGAAAAACAAAGCTAAAGCATATTGGCTAATATTCCGATAAATTTGTTTAACTTTTGATGTATGGACTGTTGTAACTACTCAAGGCTATATGACTGTGACTGCTCATTATGTTGATAAGTGGGAGTTAAATAGTAAATTACTTGCATTTTGTGAGTTAGAGAGTCCACATACAGGGATTGAATTATCTGGAAAGGTATTTGGAGTGCTTAAAGATTGGGAATAGATGGGAAATATTTTCCTTGACTTTGGATAATGCCTCTTCTGTGATAGCATGCAAATATTTTGAAAGAGGGCTTAGTTTACCAAAATGGCTTGTTGATGGTGATTTTTCATGTTAGATGTTGTGCACATATCTTGAATCTCATAGTTCAAGAAGGTTTGAAAGTGGCTAAAAGAGGCTTTATAAAATAAGAAAGTGTTAAGTATGTGAGGCTTAGAGGGAGGTTAAAATAATTTCATAAATGTGTTGAAGAAGTGCATTTAGATGATATTGGCAGTTTCTTGAGGTTGGATGTGTCAACTAGATGGAATGCTACCCATGATGCTTGAAAGTGCTGTGAGTATATCGTCGTGCTTTCAATAGTTTGACTTTTAATGATAGAAGTTATACGCTTTGTCCATCCAATGAAGAGTGGGAAAGAGCAGAGAAGATGTGTGCTTTCTTAGCCCCATTATATCAAATTACTAACTTGATATATGGATCATCTTACCCCACCTACAAGTTTATAGTATAGAAAAGAAATTGAATGAAAACTTGTATAGTGAAGATGGGGTGATCAAAGATATGGCAGCAAGGATGAAGGTAAAATTGATAAGTACTGGAGCGAGTATTCTATCACTCTTGCACTTGGATGTGTTCTTGATCCTAGTTCTAAGTTAAACTTTTTGAGCTTTTGCTATAAGAGACTTTATCCATATGACCATCAAGAGAAAGTGAATAGGGTGAAGGAGGCCTTGTATAAACTATTTGCTGAATAGACAAAGTTTGGGGCTACATCAAGCTCAATTGCTTCATTTCAAACTAGGTCATCATCAATGACCATGGGTGCTTATTCATAACAATGTCCTCCAATGAAAAGTGGAACAAGCCCAACATCATCAATGACATCTATACTTGATGTAAGTTTGATTATTATAATTTTTATTCATTATTTTTCTTGTTATTCTTTTTTCAAGTATCTAGTATAGTATGATTTTGTTTGTGTTGGTTGCTTGTATTATTTTAGGAGTATCACATGGAAATGAGTCAAATGACTTCAAATGATGTCTAATCTCAACTTGATATATACTTGGATGAAGAAAGCTATGTTGGAAATGACCTCAATGTGCTAGAATATTGGAAGTTACATAATCATCGATTCATAACTTGATTATGGCTTTGTGACATTTTAAACGCTCAATCCTATGATGGCCGGAATCTTCATTTGTATTGGTGGTCGTATATTGCATAAGTATAGAAATTGTTTGCTCCCAAAAACTGTGCAAGCCCTTATTTGTACTCGTAATTGGCTGCATGATTTTAAAGAAATTGGGCCTTCTGGTAAAAATTGCTTATTCCTTGAACTTTTTTTTTTTTTCCTTACTTACAACTTACAAAATAAGCATTTTTGTTTTATGAATTGCAAATGTGCAGGAAGTAGAGGATATTTGATTATCTAAGGAAGATTCAAATATTGTGTTGATGATGATCTTGTCTCCACTGAGAATGATTTTTAGATTTATAATTCAGCTTGAATGTGTGCTTAATCCCTCCCCTTTATACATTGATTGGGAATCTTTATGTTGGTATCCTCTCCAGTTTCTTACTTATTGGAAGAATATGTTGTTGTTGTCATTTCAAAACTATTGATGTAACTTGAACTGTATCTGTAGTTATTTTTTTGTCGGCTAAGTCGTGTTGAGGAGGAAATGCCACTTGCATGTAGCTTTAAGTGTGTCTGAGTGCATACAACTCTGGGATTATTTGCTTTAACTCAATCTGCTCTCATCCATTTGAAAATTCTTATTAATGTCAGATTGTTGGTTTGGAAATTCTCTACTAACCAGTTTCTTTTGCAACTTATTATTACACGGCTTTGGGGTTCTATGCTTTTGTTCCATTCACATTGATATGCTTTAAGATTCTTACTGATTTCAAATTGTTAGTTAGAGGTTGTCTGCTAACATAGCCACTTCATGTTCCTATTTTACCATTATTTAATCATGTATTTTTTGGTTACAGCAGAAAACAGATTCCCGGATATTATGATATTGTAGTAGACAATATGTAATTTCTATGATTGTTATTGCATATCATTTACTTAGCTTGATGAATTTGAAGGAGGAGTGTGTGTGGGCGGGAGGCGTGATTTGGTTAGAGTTTGGAGAGCAAGTTGAGGAAATTTTCAGTTAATACAGGAATCTTAGTTTGGGTATGGATGTACTGTGAGGTCGCACCCTTACCGTGACCCCTCGGTACCCTTCGAGTGGGAACCCACTCATAGATGCTTGTTCGCCGGGTCCAGTGGCCTTTTCTTCGCCTCAGTGAGAGCTCGAGCCTGCTTGTGAGGACTCTTATAGCAATGGGAGCACTGCCAGTGCAACTGTTGTATGGCTCGGTTGGTAGTGAAGTGCTCCCCTATGCTATAAGTCCCTTTCTTGCCAATCCCACGGCGCAAGGCCAGTGAACTGATGTGTGCTGATGGGCTCCCTTTGAAGAAGTACTACTGGTCACGAAAAGTGTGAACACCCACAATAAAAGGATTTTGTAACACGAGTCTGAGAGAGATGTACGGTACATGATGCGTAAGGGTGTATAGAGTACCAGTGTCATATTGAGAGCAATTTTGGACACAAAATTAGAGGAAAGTTTAAAGAAACCGAGATTTGGTATTAAAACAAGGGTACAATTGTCATCAAGCAAAAAGGATATAAAATCACAGAATGAGTAGAGAGGGCCATAGTAGGAAATTAAATAAGTTGAATTGCAATATTTAAAGAGATGAGGAGTTAATTTGTAATTAAGGCAAAGTTTAGCATAAATAGAGGGTGAGACCAACAAAAGCCATTTTGTCTCATTTTTTGTTAGGGTTCACGGTTTTGAGGAGAAGAAAGGAGAGTAGGAAAGGCAGAAGAAGGAAGAAGGAGGAGGAAGAAGAGAAGATCAAGGTATGGAATCCTTTGTTTTGGGTTTGGTATGAATTCCATGGAGAATTGATGCTCATGGTCTAGGGTTTGGAAGAGATCACCTAAACCCTAGATGTTTCGATGGGATTATGAGAGTTTTAATTGGTGTAAAGTAAGCATGGAATCATCAAAGCATGTGGTTTTAAATAGAATTGGTGGACTGGGATTGAGTTCTTGGATTTCCACCTAAGGTTTTGAGTTTGAAGTTCCATAACCTCATTTCAATTGTTGTGGAGTTGTTTTTAGATGAATTCCATGTAAATTGTAGGTAAATGAATTATAGAAGTTGTATGATGTTAATTAGTAGCAAAAGTGGCAAAATGGAAGCAAAACATAAATTACGGAAAAAAATTTCAAAGGAATTTGTTTGGTTCTCGATGCCGGAAATACTCTACAATTTTCTATTTCGACCATTTGTTGTATTTTGACCATGCTTGCTCATTTACGATCCGATTTGAGTGATTCAAGTGGCTAATTAAACTAGACTTCAAGTAGAATCAAACATATAGAAATAGGCATCGTCAAATTCTGATTATAAGTGGCCTAAAAATTCACTCAAAGTAGGGCCATGTGTAAGCCACTGTCTGGTTCAATTTTGAATATAGATTAGCCCGGTTGTTTTGGACGTAACGTGAGTTTCGGTGCTCCGATTTGGGTGATTCCAATTGGAGAAGAACCCTTAGCAATTTAGCTTCAAAAGAGTATAAAGAACCAGTGCCAAATATGGAGTCAAGACATGGGAAAATGGGTATGTCAAACAGTCCCGAGTGTAAAATCGGTAAAATGACTAGTTTGGCATGAAAATGTCATAACTTGAATTTGGAAGAGTCAATTAGGAATGATTCCAATTTCTAAGTAAATAGATTCATAGAGAGGAACAAGAAAGGATTTGGATTGAGGCATTAAGGTCATTTTGTAAAGAAAAGGTAGGTGATCATTTCCTTGATTATGTATTTTTATAGTATGGTTAAATGGGATTTAAGTGAATGTATGATGTGGTTGGGTGAAAATGAATGTATTATGGTGGATTAAATGGAAGTTATGGTTAATGGTTAGTTGTGGTTTCTTGAAAATGTAGAAAGGACTATCGGACGGGAAACGGGAATTCGACGAGAAGCAAGCAAGAGTGAGCGGTGAGTTGTGAGTGTAAAAATGATGTTTTGCAAGTTGAGTTTTAAAAGTGAATGATTTTGATGTTAAAATGAAAAGTTTAATGTAAATGTTTTATATTGCTGTGAAAAGTTTTAGTGTAAATAGAAAATTTTTAATGTACATATTTTCATCTTGCATCAATATATATATATTTATATTAAATTATATATGTATGCATATGTTAAAAGGCATTATGAAAGTTTAAAAATGTGTAAAATGCATATGTATATTTGCATATATATATATATATATATATATATATATATATATATATATATATATATATGTAGTTTTCATGATAAAAGTAAAGGATTTAAATGGATTTATAAATGTATTTTGATAAATGTTTTAACGATGGTTACCCTAACCCCATATAATTTGTTATGGTGATGCTCGTAGGGTACCTTAAGCGTGTAAGGTTGGGGTAAAGTTATAGGTTCAGCGGGGAGGGGTGGAATTAATGCAAGTAATATCATACATGATAAGGTGCTATGGCCCGGAACCACATGCAAGCGATGAGTTTACTCGCGGCGTGAGTGGTTATGGCCCGGAATGTGGTATCCCTCCTTGGAGTCGTGCAGGAAGCTGTTCGGTGTGTTTATTCCCCTGGGTTCCATCAGAAAGAAAGAAATAAAGAAAGAAAGTTTAAGGCATAAATGTTTAAGGCATAAATTGATTTTAATTGTATAAGTATGTATTACTTTGATATATACTGAAAATGTTATTTTAATAAAAATGTACACTCACTGGGCTCCTTTAGCTCATTCTTTTCCATATGTTTCCAAAAATATTTTCAGGACCCGAGACGGTGCGCGGTAAAGTACCTCTGTGCGATGAGTTGGGCCATCGAGAGGCATGTGAGCGCATTGTATAAATAGTTTGCATATTTTATATGTCGAGATACTTTGTCATGTATATATGCATATATGGATATATTTTGAAAAGGAACTGGGCGGTCGGCAGAGTCAGACTCAGCCAGTCTTTTGATAAAAAAAATGCATGGAATTTAAGAAGTTTATAAATGTTTTGATGAATTGGAAATGAATATATGTATATGTGTATATATTGGGTTGATTGGGTTGTGGACAAGGAGTCTAACAAGGAAGTTGAAAGTGGAAGATTAGAAGTGTTTTAAATGTTTATGCGGGTATTTGTAAATTGGGAAAGTCAGAAAAGCAGAGAAGCTACGCCAATTTTACAGAAAAATCAAGTGTTTGAAAAAGAAAAGAAAAAAAAAAAAATTTGCACTTAGCTAACATTATTTTCTAAAGATATGTTAAGGATTGTAAAGGGTTCGCTCCATGGATTTTAATTGAAATTTGTTTGAGGAAAAATTTCTATATCCATTGGAGTCATAGGAGGTCCCCTCGGGTTCATGAGTTAATCCGGGTGGGGGATCAGCAACGTGGTATGAGCCACGGTTTTGAAAATATTGCCAAATTTGAAAATTTTATTTTCATATGATTATTTAATGTTTTATTTTAAAAATTACATAAATTATTTATGTGATTTAAAAATCATATATACGATACATGACATATTAAAATTTTGAATTCACCCAGAAAATGCGTCGTCGAGCCAACTTATACCAGAGGAGAGCTCTTGAGCATTAAACACCACCACCCGAAATACGAGGTTTCATTTATAGGAAATAATACTAGATCTTTTTTTTTTTTTTTTTTTTTTTGAGTTGGAAGGTCTAGGCAAAAAAGGAGTCTTGGACTTTAATTTCAAAGATTACATTTAGAGGATAGGAGAATAGTGTGAGTTGGAAGGTCTAGGCAAAAATGGAGTCTTGGACTTTAATTTCAAAGATTACATTTAGAGGATAGGAGAATAGTGTGAGTGAAAAGATCATAAATGTTGGAAAAGAAATGGTAGGCATGTGTAGAAGAGTCCCACTCATCATCAACACCTTAGGAGGAATAATGTAATTTAATCGGGAAACTTTGTCCAAATGGAGTCTATTAAGTCGGTAGCATGAAAATCTTATTACTACTTCAACATGGAAATAGATAATGTTCTACGGTGCTCAAATTAAGTTATGATAAATTGTAACACATTTGAAACAATGTTTACTTATTGTGCTTTATTTCCACAAGACTATGAAATTGAGAAACAGTTGTTGGTACAATTATGGATAGCACAGGGTTACATTCAATCTTCAAACAGGGATGAGCAATTAGAGGACATGGGAGATCGATATTTCGAGGAATCAGTGTCAAGATCATTGTTGAAAAAAGTTGAAGAAGACGATTCTAATGATAGATTAACATATAAAATGTGATTTCTCATAATCTTACTAATCAATTGTAGGATATGAGGTCCTTTATTCGAAATGCTGAGTCATGTATCAAGAAGTTAGTCATGTATTATTGCTTGAAAAGTTGAATCCAGTGATAAAAGATAAAATGGAAAAAAACTCAAAGGTCCGTATCATGGCTTGAAGAGAGAGGTTTGTTGTAGGTCTTAGTCCAAGATTTGGACCACGGTAGCGTCGGCAGCCCACGCAGTCTGGCCCCGGGTAGTAGAGGCCGCAGTGAGAGATGAGAGGAGCATGGGTTTGAAATCCAGGCTACGCACAGTCAAGAGACGAGAAGCGAATTGGGTCAACGTGGGTTCGGGAGGTTCAGGTAAGCAATTAGGGTTTATAGTTATTTTCTAAACCTTCAATTGAGTTATATTAAGGCTTTAACTATTAAATTGACATGATTCTAGGTTGATTTTGCTAAGAAATTGAAAAAGAAAGAATGATATTATAAAAAAATTTGTCAGATTAGGTCAACTTTTGATGTTAATGGAAGTGATGTTGTTTGATTGGTTTTAATTGATTTAATGACATTACTTGAAATGCTTGAAGGAATTAATGGAATTAATGGAATTAAAAGTTGAATAGTGAATGAGAGGTTAGGCGAAAGGGTTTAATTGGAAATGCATTAGTTTGATTTAGTTTAAGTGAATCAATGACATTGGATGAATTATCAAATGTAAATTTGTTGAAAGAAAATGGAAGAAATTGAAAATAATTATGAATGTGTGACATGCAGGATTTGACCACCTTAGGAGAAGTATGGAAAGTTGAGTTTCCATTAATTTTAATCGGTTGGAAGTGATTAAATGCCTAATGGAATGTGTTAGAATTAATATTTTAAGAAGAAGAATTGATTAAGATATAAATGTAATTTTGCTGGAGTGAAGGGCATTATGGGTTTTTCACTTTAAGGATGCTAATGGCTTGATTTAAGGCTTGCAAAGATGTTGTCATGAGGCTTGATTTAATTGGAAGTGAATTGGATAAGTTGAGACTTCATGATGAGGATGTTCCCAAGACAGCATTCAGAACACGGTACGGGCATTTTGAGTTTCTAGTCATGCCATTTGGACTTACGAATGCCCCAGCCGCTTTATGGATCTCGAACCCAGGATTTTCAGGCCTTACTTCGATCTGGTTTTGTGATCGTGTTTATTGACGATATCTTGTCTGACTGGTGAAGAACATGTAGAGCACTTGAGGATAATTCTGCAAACATTGCGGGAACATCGGTTATATGCTAAACTTAGTAAGTGTTAGTTTTGGCTCGACAGTGTCGCTTTTTTTTTGGGACACATAGTTTTTGCAGAGGGGGTCTCAATGGATCCCTTGAGAAGGTGAGAAGCTATCTTGAGATTGGAAACCTCCTACGAGTGTTCTGAGAGATGGGTTTTACGGGTTTATTGGGTATTATCGTAAAGTTCGTTTGAGGGATTTTCACAAAATAGCCACCACCCTAGGCGACAAAGAAAGAGGAACCCCGTTTTATGGTTAGAGGCTTGTCGGTCAGTTTGATGAAGCCCCGAAAATTGACCTCAGCTCCAGTACTTACACTTCCATCAGAGCAGGATGGCTTTGCAGTGTATTGTGATGCCCCTAGGCAGGGTCTAGGTTGTGTATTAATGCAGAATGACAAGGTGATTACATATGCTTCTAGGTAATTGAAGAAGCATGGGCGGGGAATATCCTGCGACCTTGGGCTAGCCGGTAGTGAGTATTTGCCTTGTGGATATGGGCATTACTTATATGGAGTGCTGTAGGATTTTACGGATCATAAGCTTGCGGAAATTATCTATTTGCGAAGGAAGCTGAACATGAGACAGAGGAGATGGATTGAACTGATCAAGGATTATGAATATACCATTGAATATCATCCTGGAAAGGCGAACGTGGTAGCAGATGTTCTTAGTAGGAGACCCATGAGTTTCATATCGCCTTGAGGTCGTCGTCTTCCTCGACTCCTTAGGGTGGTCCTTGGGTGTGAGACTGGGCCAGCGATTTAGAGACACTGTTAGCCACATTTCATGTACATCTTGTATTGATGGACAGGATTAGAGAGCTTCAGATTCAAGATCCACAGATAGTGAAATTTAGGTATAAGGCATTAAATGGGAGTGATTAGAGTGAAGAAAATGGAAGAATAAAATGGAATATGGTTTTTGGTACATAATTGGCCAAAATAAATGAGAGTGTTAGTTCAATGACTATTTAACGATGAGGTCAGTTTCGGCACCAAGATTAGTGCCAACAACTATTTGCTATCATCCTTCCCCATCATGATGTTAAACTCTAGTTCTCTGGGCTTTGAGCGTGCTCTCCATATATGACACTGATTTAGAGGAGCTGGGACACCCATCTACGATGGAGTTGCATATAATACTTAGTTATCACTTGCCCGGTATTGGTATGACCCCTTATGAGGATCTTTATGGGCTGGAAATGTCAGACTCCGGTCTGTTGGGATGAGTAAATGAAATTAGTAGGTCAGGAAATTGTTAAGTGACTTGTGATGGGATCAAAGTTATAAGGGATAGACTGAAAGTGCACAAGGCCCAGACGGAAAGTTATGCGGTTGTCCTTAGTAGGGACTAGAGTTCGGGTGGGGATATGAGTATTTTGAGGATTTCCCCATGGAAGGCGTGCTAAGATTTGGGAAGCGTGGAAGGCGGGTCCACGATATATTAGGCCATACGGGATTGTTGGAGGATTGGAGAGGTGGCATATCGATTGGGTTGCCATCGACCTCGTCCCGCATTCACGATGTTTTCCGTGTTTCTATGCTGCGCAAGTACATACGGACCCTTCACATGTATTGGCTGGAGCCTGGCCGGTGGAAATACAAGAGGGATTTGACATGCGAAGAGAGACTAGTGCGAGGATCCTCGGCCAGTCGAGCAAGTTCTGCGCAGCAAAGACTATTCCGTGACAGTGTGTGGAGGAGTCATACGATAGAGAGCTGCTTGGGACCGGAGGACCCAGATCATCATCAAATTACCCTCACTTGTTTTCCGGATGAGGTATGTTTCCTTTCTTTTCTTTTGGGTTTAGTTTATTCATTTCGAGGAGTGAAATGTTCCTAAGGAGGATTTTGTAACACCGAGTCACTAGAGAATGTATAGTACATGATCTTTGTAGGGTGTATAAGAGCCACAAAGTGTCATATTGAAACAATTTGGACACAAAATTAGAAGAAGATTTAAAGAGCAGATTTATAGGTATTAAAACAAAGTGCAATTGTCATCAAGCAAAAGGATATAAAAATCACAAATGAGTAGAAGGGCCGTAGTAGAAATTAAATAAGTTGAATTGCAATATTTAAAGAGATGAGGAGTTAATTTGTAATTAAGGCAGAAGTTTAGCATAAATAGAATTGAGACCAACCAAAGCCATTTTGTCTCATTTTTGTTAAGGGTTCACGGTTTTGAGGAGAAAGAAAGGAGAGTAAGGAAGGAAGCGAAGAGAAGGAAGAAGGAGGAGGAGAAGAAGAAGAAGATCAAGGTATGGAATCCTTTATTTTGGGTTTTAGTATGGTCAGGAAATTGATGCTCCTTGATCTAGGGTTTTGAAGAGATCACCCCCTAAGCCACAGATGTTTGTTGGGATTATGAGAGTTTTCCCCGATTGGTGTAAAGTAAGCATGGAATCATCAAGCATGTGGTTTAAAATAGAATTAATTGGACACAGGTTGAGTTCTTGGATTTCCACCTAAGGTTTTGAGGTTTGAAGTTCCATAACACTCATTTCAATTGTTGTGGAGTTGTTTTAGATGAATTCCATGTAAATTCTTGAGGTAAATGAATTATAGAAGTTGTATGATGTTAATTGGTAGCAAAAGTGGCAAAAATGGAAGCAAAACATAAATTAGGAAAGAATTTCAAGGGGTACATTTGGTTCTCGATGCAGGGGAAATCTTACTGTTTTTACATTTCCTTCAGTTTGTTGTATTTTGACCATGCTTGCTCATTTCTGATCCGATTTGAGTGATTCCAAGTTGCTGGTTAAAATAGACTTCATTAGAATCAAACATATAGAAATGACGCCGTCAAATTCTGATTATAAGTGGCCTAAAAATTCACTCAAAGAGTAGGAGCGTGTGTAAGCCCTTTATGCAGTTCCATTTTGAATATAGATTAGCCGGTTGTTTGGGCGTAGCGTGAGTTTCGGTGCTCCGATTTAGGTGATTCAATTGGAGAAGAACCATATGGTGGCTTCAAAGAGTATAAAGAACCAGTGCCAAATATGGAGTCAAGACATGGGAAAATGGGTATGTCAAACAGTCCCGAGTGTAAAATCGGTAAAATGACTAGTTTGGCATGAAATGCCATAACTTGAATTTGGAATAGTCAAGTGGAATGATTTCAATTTCTAAGTAAAGTAGTTCATAGAGGAACAAGAAAAAGTTTGAATTGAGGCATTAAGGTCATTTAGCAAGAAAAGATGGTGGTGTTTCCTTGATTATGTATTTTTATAGTATGGTTAGTGGGATTTAAGTGAATGTGATGTGGTTGGGTGAAAATGAATGTGTATGGTGGATTAAATGGGAAGTTATGGTTAATGGTTAGTTGTGCGTTTTTCTTGAAAAAATGTGAAAAGGACTACCCGGACGGGAAGCGGGGTCGGCAGAAGCGAAGCAAGATTGAGCGGTGGCTTTGTGAGTGTAAAAATGATGTTTTGCAAATTGAGTTTAAAAGTGAATGATTTTGATACTAAATGAAGTTTAATGTAAATGTTTATATTGCACACAAATGAAAAGTTTTGATGTAAATGAAAATTTTTAATGTACATGTTTATCTTGCATCCAATATATATATATTTATATTAAATTATATATGTATGCATATGTTGAAACGTATAAGTTTAAAAATGTGTAAAGAATGCATATGTATATTTGCATATATATATATATATATATATATATATATATATATATATATATATATATATATATATATATATATGAAATTTTCATAATCCAAGTAAAGATTTAAAATGGATTTATAAATGTATTTGATAAATGTTTTGCGATGGATTACCACTGACCCCCATATGAGCATTATGGCGATATCGGTAGGGTACCTTAAAGCGTGTAAGGATTTAGAGGGTAAAGTTATAGGTTACCTAACTGAGGGAGGGGAATTAGGTGTCTAGAGTAATATCCTTACACGTGATAAGGTGCTATATAATTTGGAACCCTATGCAAAGCGTGAGTTTCTCCCGCCGACGTAGTGGTTATGGCCCGGAATGTTGTCCCTCGCGTGTCGGTACCGGAAGGCGTGGTGTGTTTATTCCCCACAGGTTCCATCGGAAAGAAGAAATAAGAAGAAAGTTTAAGGCATAAATGTTTAAGGCATAAATTGATTTTAATTGTATAAGTATGTATTACTTTGTCTATCACGAAAATGTTATTTTAATGAAAATGTACACTCCTTTGGGCTCCTTTAGCTCATTCTTTTCCATATGTTTCCAAAAATATTTTGAGGACCGAGACGAGGTCTTGTAGGTAAGTACCCTCTGTGCGATTGAGTTGAGCCATCGAGGAGGCGATGCATGTGAGCATTGTATAAATAGTTTGCATATTTTATATCGAATACTTTGTCATGTATATATGCATATATGGATATATTTTTGAAAAGGAACTACTTAGGCGGTCGGCTTAAGTGAAACTCATTGATCTTTTGATAAAAAAAATGCATGGAATTTGAGTTTAGAATGTTTTGATAGTGAAATGAATATATGTATATGTGTATATATTGGGTTGATTGAGTTGTGGACAAAGGAGTCCTAACAAGGAAGTTAGTGGAAGATTAAGTGTTTGCAAATCATTTATGCAGAGTATTTGTAAATTAGGAGAGAGTCAGAAAAGCAGGAGAAACTACGCGATTTTACAGAAAATTCGAGTGTTTGAAAAAGAAAGAAAAATAAAGAAATAAATTTTACCACTTATTCATTAATTTCTAAAGATATGTTAAGGATTGTAAAGGGGTTCGCTCCATGGATTTTAATTGACTGTTTTGAGGAAAAATTTCTATATCCATTGGAGTGCCGGGAGGTCCCCTCGGGTTCATGAAGTTAATCCGGGTCGGGATCCTTCAGTACCGGTTCTTATTCCTAGAAGGCCTGCCTTCCATGGTTTTAACTTGGCTACATGCATTTTACACCTTACAGAGAAAGAGAATTTATGCCTTTATGGATTTCCAAATGAGCAATGGGAAGTGAATTTACTTGCAGAAAAGGTGCCTCCAGATCTCCCAGAGATGCATGGTTGCTTGTTGTTGGCTTCTATTTTGGTGCCATATTGGATTTGATAAAGCTGACAAGTCTTTCATTTCTCTTTTTCTTTTTCTTCCTTTCTATATGTATACAAAAGATTTTACGTTTTTAAGGTTTTGATGAAGAAGATGTAGCCAATTTCCTTTTGCTAATCTACGAGTGATTTACTCCTTTGAATTTATTGTATGTATTTTGTAGATTTTGTTTTAATGAATTTTTAGAAACTCACCTATCATGAATTTGTTTGTTTTTGGGATGGGGAGGTTATTTCTACTTGCTTCATTCCAATCTGAATCAGTATAAATTTTTGGGTAGTGCATTTTTTATTTGTGGGTGTAGACAGTTTACTTTTGTTATTTAGTTTTTCTAATTTCCTTTCTTTTTTTTAAATATATTAACTAAGCCTTGGACTAAATTCCTTTTCTTGTTTATTATGATATCCTTTTTTTCTTTACATTTTTATATCTCTTATCCTTTTCGCTATCTAGCTTAGCCATCCTTTTTGGTGTCATTTTCTTTTCTACTTTTTGTTGTTTGCTCTTGCTTAATGACTCTTTTCATAGCTTGATACAGATTTATTTATTGCCCTATTTTTTGTTACCCTTCCTTTTTTTCATCTGGGAGGTGGGGGTGGAGTTGGTTATGTTAGCCAAGCCTAGAACTTCTAATAACTTTGAGCTAGGTGTTGCTAATCGTCTCACACGTCTTTTGATAGTTTAGATTTAATACTATCCGGTTTGTTCAATGCTCGATTGGCTAGGCCAAGATGTGTGAAGATCACCCCAACTAGGGCTGAGCATATCAAGTAGTATAAGTGCCCATCATGCAGCAACAAGAGATCTCGCCCCTGACATGTAAAAACTACTAATGAATATATATGGTCGTTTGTCTCATCATTGGGATGCTTAAGCTCCCCATTGTGTTTTTGAGTTATTATAGTGAGCTCTTAAACTAAAGACTGTGAAATGAATTAACCTCCTAGCAAATTGACGATCCTCATTAATTCTTGAATTGAACTTGCAGCATGTGTATTTCTGTGATGATGTATATTCTGGAACTTGTTACCATGGTTCCAAAAATTAGACCCACTGGAAACCAGTTCCAAAATCACTAGTTAGAATGACAAACTCTCAGGGTGATGCTGTAAGACCCCAGAAAATTCTAATTTTCTAAAAAATGATAAAATTGTAATTTCGGTCAAAATCCGGAATTTTTCTAGATCTCGGATGACGAAACGGACTTCACCGTTGGAATCGTCCCAAGAAATCTAGCTACCACATCGAATTTCGTTGAATTCAAAGACAATCAAAATTTCACATTTTTCGAGGCACCAAAAATAGTGCGGGAGACTTGGCACATTGTGAGTGGCTCCAAGAGGGTGCACCAACAAATAATCGTGTCTTGAGAATGGAGTCAAACATGAGCTCGAATGGGACCCCATGAGACATGTGGCAACGTATGATTGGTGAAAATCCATGATAGATGGATAAGGGGATAAGGTGTAATCTAAAGAAGACTGATAGGGCTTGACATGGCAGAGTGAGAACACCCGAGTTGACCCTATCTTCTCCAAACCGGTTGGGAGGAAAAGAGAAAAAGAGAGAAAGAGAGAAAGAAAGAGGTTTGAAGAAACTCTCTCTCTAGATTTCCGGTGATGGGTCCTTGAGTCCGGCGAGGAGCGAGGTAAAGTTGATCCCCACTGCAAGAGCTACGCATGGGTACCGATATTGTGGAGTTTCGACAACTCCGGGAGGTAGGGTTTTCTCACAGCAGGTTAATTTTTGGTACCAGAGCCATTTTAATGGTCGGGATGTTTGAGGGCTGAGTGGTCGTTCGTCGGTTCGAGAATTTGGATTAGGTGGTGCCGATCCACAGAGTCACCTTTGGAATGATCCAAGCCCGACCGAGGGTATTTGTGTGTGGCTTTGTGTGTTGATATGTTATTTCTATGATTGAATAACATGTTGTTATGTTTTGTGTGATGCTTTAGGCAGTTCCAAGATGGATTGTTGGTTTGTTTATTAGCCCATGTGAGCTAATTTTGGGTGTTATTGCTATGAATGAATGACATGTTGCTTTGTGTAAATTTCGTTAATATATGCATGCTTGATATATTAACATGAATTATTGTGAAATGGCATATTGCATTTCATATGCATTAGAGCTGACTACGACGATAGGTATGAGTGCATGACGCAGAAAAGCGCATGGTTGTCAAATGAATTTCATGGGAAGATTTTCCGAAGAATTGCCTTGGAGAGTTGTCCAACAGTTCATCTCGAAGGATGACCCATGACTGTTTCGGAGAGTTATCCAGCAATTCACCTCGAAGGATTGTCCAATAGAATTTTATTAGAAAATTGGTATTATGTTTTAGAGCAAAACCTTTGTTTTGAAAGCGGTGTTTTCTCACACTTGGCTTAGGCATGCGTGAGAGTCGATGAGACGAAGTGGGAAAGGGTGAGTCACATTCTCATCCATAACATGTAGACTATTCAGTAAAATCTTGATCACTTAGATATCTTATATGCATGTTTTTTTATTCGCGAGGACTTGGGTGGGGAATGACAATGTAGGAAAATTCAGCTATTGGGCATTGCTCACCCCGTTGTGGGATCCCCCTTTCAGGTGCAGGGAGTATTCGGGAAGACAACGCTCACTAGAGGCCGCTTTTGAGAAGAAAGACGACATGTGGCTTTGATTATGTATTTTTGTAAAACATGTACAAAACATTGTGATCGATGCATGTTTGTATAAGAGTGTAATTAACTCTTGAAACTATTGTAATATAGTTGGTTATATTTTGGTGAGTATGGATGTTTGGGCTCAACGTGGCCATTTTTACATATGTCTGAGTCTCGGGTAGAGAGATGCTCATTTTGTGGCATTGAGACACTCAATGGCTACATGTATTTCGCGGGTTGACGGGTTGTCAACGGACCCCCGGGTCGGAGCGTCACAGATGTTGATTTTTCTTTGTAACTCCTTGTTAATACAATTGTAGCATTGTTTCAGATTCATTGACTATGCATGTGATTTTCCCTTCTAGCTCAATACTGGAAGTGAAAATACTATATATACATTGCTTGATCATCCTGCTTGCTTGATTATTTTCGAGTGAAAATAATTTAACTTTTTCACATAGTTGAAGTTTGGCTGCAGTGATGTAGGCCGGCTGGAGCGTGAGAATGGCGGCCCGGTTCATCGGCCGGCTGATTTGGCGACTATACCCTTGGCGGTGTGGGCCCGGACCCGACCGGCTGATAAGGCGCCCCAGTGCGCCAGCTCCTACCCATTATCATAGCTCAGGCTCTTCATCAGCTAGGCCACCAAGTCTTCCTCCACAATTATAGCTACCAACTTAGCCATCTACATCCCCACCAGATGATTCAGCTTCAGATAAGGACATGCCTACTGCATAGAGAGGAGAGTTTTCTATTTCCCTATTTCATTTGCATTGAGGACAATGTTGGTTCTCAGTTTGGGGGCATGGTTTGCCCATTTTGGGCATGATTTCACTCTATTTCTCTCTCTCTCTCTTTATCTTTGGATATATACTTTAGGATTATACTCCCTTTCTCCTCATATCTCCTTCTCTTATGGAACTTTGGAACAGTTGTTTCTTTTGTTAGCTGTTTTGTTTTGGTTTATATTATTTGATCTATCATGTTTACCATCAATTGCTAGAATGTTTGGGAAGTATTGAGCTATCGTATAGTTAGCTTAAATGTGATCTTTAGTGCATATTCTAAAATCCATAAAAATTTGAAAACTTTTGAAAATTTTCAAAAATATTTGAAAACTTTTGTTTTTGTTTTAGGATAACAGCGATGCCTATGATGAATAATGATTGAACCTCTCTTTTTATCTAAAGAAAACTAAAGATAGTCATGCTTTAAAGAATAATGGTTCGACCATTGAATTGTAGACTTAGCCAAAGGTTCTTACCACTTAAAGCACAAGTCACACTACCTTGTGTGGTCAATATTGCTTGGTTTAGAGAAGAATTAGGTGATCACCATCTATTTTGATCTCCTAAGTCATGTATCATTTGAGGCGAAATCCTAGGCAACACAAGAATTAGGAAATGATATAGGTCATCCTTGGATTGATTGAGCCTTTCTAACTAACCTGTATGTGCATTGATCCATAGTCACCCAAATTGGACCATATAGCCATTTTCCTTCTAGAAAACCAAGAATTAGCACCTTAAATCCCTTTTGTTAAGTATCCTTCAGTTAAAGAACCCTTGTTTACCCTTAGCATGTTGTTTTCAATGGAATATCATTTGAAGACATGTAGTGTGAATTGGGAGTTTGGTTGAAGTGGTTGTGTTAGTAAGATGAATCAAAAGAGGTTAGGTATGAAAAAAGAAAGAAAAGAAGCAAAAAGAAAGAATAAATCAAGGAGGAGTAAGTTTGGCCTCTTAGCCTTCCTACCTTGAGTGGTTAAGTTCGAAGGGGTGTCTCAACACCTAATACCCTAAGACCATCTGGTTTGGGAGCTATTGACCTAAATCTCACTAAGGGTAGGTAGAAAGCTTAAAGAGGTTGAACATTGCACTACTCCATACTTTGTAGTTCATAAAAGTAAAAGAATAAATTTTCTTAGTGATCATAAAAGGAAGGTGAAAATCAAACAAGTTTAGGGGTTGTGTGATGAAAAAGATGTAAAGAACCAAGTTTAAGGGAGGCTAAAATGGATTCAATTATGTAAAAACTCAATTTGATAAAGGATGGAAAGAAAGCATTGAAGAAAAAGGAAATATGCATGTGTTGGGTAAATGTAAAACCCAATAAAATTCAAATTTTCTAAAAAATGGTAAAATGGTAATTTTGGTCAAAATCTGAAATTTTTCTAGATCTCGGATGACGAAACGGACTTCACCATTGGAATCGTCTCGCGGAATCTAGCTACCACGTCGAATTTTGAGACAATCGGAATTTCACGTTTTTTGAGGCACTTGGTGTCGGGTGCCGTAAAACGACTTGTGAGAGACATGTGAGGTGACAAAAGTCACCTACTACATGTACTCATGTGACACATGTTGCATGATTAGTGAGATGATGGGAATGAATGGCTTAGATTAAGCCATATGTCAAAGAATCCAAAACTTGAGGACACAAATGGAATTTTTGAAAAGTTTAAGTGAAAAAGACAAAAAGGGAATAGTTTTCTTCTTCATTTGGAAGCACAAAACGTGCAGTAGGTGTCGGTTTGAGATTTTAGAGAGAGAAAGTGTGACTACTCTCTAGATTTCCCGGCGTTCGGACCGTCGGTTCTCGTCGGAGTAAGCAGCAAAGTTGTTTTACGCGGCAAGGGCTACGCATGGGCATCGATTTTGTGGAGTTCCGACAATTCCAAGAGGTAGGGATCTTTTCCTACTTGGTTTATTCTTTGGCTAAGAGCCATTTTATGGATAGGGATTTGTTGAGGCCTGAAGGCCGTGTTATCGGTCTCAAAATCTTTGAACTGAGTGAAAAAATCCCCTACTTGTGTGGCGTGAGCAGTGCGGCCCGAGGTTTTCCTTGTTCACGTGAATATTGTGTGATTTTTGTGTGGTTTGGGTGATTCAAAATGAATTACTTGATTGTTAATTAGCCCATGTGAGCTAATTTTGGTGTTATTGATTGTGAATTGAATAACATGATTTATGTGAGTTAATTATGTTAATATATGCATATAAAATATATTAGCATGAATTGTTGTTGGCCTGTGCGTTTCCGCTATGCAGGGCACCCTAGATGGTAGGTGTGAGTGCATGACATGAAAGAAATTGAAAGAAAAATGAAAACTGTTGTGAAAGGAATTTCAAGGAAGATTTTAGAAAGAATTGCCTTGAGTGGTCAATGAGTTCATCTCGGAGAGCGAGACCTGTGACTGTTCGGAAGAATTATCTAACAATTCGCACCGGAGGGTAGTCAATATATTTCTGAGGCTTCGGTAGTGTGTTTTTCAAGAACAAAGCTTTTGTTTAGCTGGATATTTACTCGCGTCGGCTTAGGCATATGTGAGGGAGTCGGTGAGGACTCGGGACATGGGATTAGTCATGTAGACATTCAGTAGGTTCATGTAATTGCTTCGAGGTGATTGTTTGCCATGACATGTGCACTTTAGGTGGTATAACCCGCCGTGAAAACCATCACCACTGATCGCTCACCCCGTCGAGGGGATCATTATTTTAGGCACAGGAGTGTACAGAGGACCGCGCTCACCAGAGGTCACATGAGAAGAAAGCCGATATGTGGCTTTGGGTGATACTTTTGTATAAACACGGCTTAGAATTATAAATTTTAATATATGTTTGAATTCAGAGTGATTTATTAACCTCTTTGAACCAGCGTAATATAGCGGCTGGGAGGCTGATATTTTGTGAAGGGGGTTGATGCGCAGCCTGCGCCATTTTACTCACTTTATCCGTATGAATCGGGCAGGTCGATAAAATGTTGCACAAGTCATGGTGATTCTCGCAGCCCCGTACAGCCGGTACTGGCCTGATTTTCAGCGAGTGGTGCCGAGTTACCCGATATTCTCGAATATTCCGTTGATTGACGGGTTGTCAACGGGACCCCCGGGAATGGGGCGTCACAGTAAACACAAACCTAAAATAACCTACTTAACTACCCTTTACTTAAGACATACATTACAAGTTGTTGAAGACCTATTTGATCCGAAGAGTTGTAAATTGCCCACATTAGTGGAGAATGGTATGTCTAACAACCCTATAGAGTCTTACACACTCATGAGTCATGGTATCACCATGTGAGTAAGAGATCTCCATTCAATTCTAGTTCAACTAATTCCATCTAAACTGCAATTGACCACATGAGGGTAGGACTTCACACACACTCAAAGAACTTTGGTTTAGGCATGCTTAACTCTTGGTCTATCTATTATATGGTAAGATGCTATCTCAAAGCTTTCTTTGTATTGTTTGAAGGCAAGATCCTTGAGGCCAATTATCATTCAATGCCTTCTTATTAAGCTTAACAAGTTTTGTTTTGTTTGGAATATAGAAAATGAGTTGTTTATTTGCTTAAGGACAAGCATAATGCTAAGTTTGGGGAAATTTGTTAGGTGTGAATTATATTAGCATTTAAGCATGAATTTCTTGAATATATTGATATTTTGGTGCTAAATTCACACCCTATTCTATCAATTCTACACTAATCCCCCTCTTAATTTTTATTTCGCAAATAAGAATGAAAAGGCAAGCAAAAGGAACAAGATTGGAAGATTTCTAGAGTACAATTGTTGTAACATGCCCCATGTCGCAACATAGGCACTCATGTCGTGACATCAAGCCCTACCCTATTGAAGAATGAAGTTCGACCATGTCATGACATGAGCACCCCTATTGAGCTAATGTAGTTTCATATTCGACCATGTCGCGACATGACCACCCTATGGAAGACACTGCTAAACACAAGTTTGGCCATGTTGTGACATGGCGACGTCGGGCAGCCCAAATTCTTCCTATTTTCGACCCATTTTCTGGGGACTGTATTTTCTTCTTTTGCAATAATCATTAAGGTTCAAACTTTGAGGCAAGAACACTCTATTTTTAGGGTTTTTTCACTTCTCATTCTTAGAAAAACCTAGGGTTACGATTTTTTTTTTTTTGCTTTAGATTTGAAGACATTTTGAAGAATCAACCAGCTAGAGGATCTCTTACAGCTGGAATCGAAGTTTTAAGAGTGCTTCATCATCTATTTCAATTTGTTTCTCTAACTTTGATTCCTCTCCTCATCTCTCTTGATTATTGTTAAGATAAACATGATTTTGATAGATTTTAGTGTTGTAATCAGTAGCTAAACAATTCTTTAGGGTTGATTGTTAAGATTGATATTTGATTTATATAATTTTAGAATGGTTTTGTGAATATGTGCCTATGTTGATGTTGTTTGGTGTAGTTGATGTTGTTTGGTTTGTTTGGTGTAGAACTTGGATTATTATCGTTTCTTTCAATTAATTTGTGTTGGGAAATGAGACTCACTATGAGAGATTAACTTTGGGACCTTATGTTGATAATGGAAACACTCCCTTGGGCCATAACCATTTCATGTCGATGTATTTTAATTGACGAAAACAGCTTAACCTAATCAAAGAAATTAAGGGGACTAGAGGTCTAGTATTGAATGGATTTTATTAGGGTGAGACACCAATTCGGCATTGTGTGAGGACTATAAGGACTTAACGGTGATCGGTTCGAGCATAGTTCGGGTAGTCTTATTGTAAGGACCTAGCGAAGACCAATAGGACACCCAAGGAAATAACCGCCTTAGAAAAGTACCACATTCAATGACCTAGAAGGACCTAGCGATGAGTAGGAAGTTAGGGTGCAAAAGTGTGACACCCTTATCCCGGGGGTCCCGTTGACAACCCGTCAACCTCACACTGTGGGATGTCGAAAACCTCGACACTCACAACATCGTGTCTCCTTTTTTCCGGACCCATGATTTAACAAACTGTGCGTAGCCCCTTTGTATGGGGAGCTCTACCCCAAAATACAAATCCCGCATACAATTACATGGCAACATGGCCCAATATTATACAAACGACTACACCAGTTCACATAGTAAAAATGGCCACGTAGTGGCCCATTTATCCATACTAAACATATAAGCACGTGACTATAAAACCATAGTCCATAAAGAGTTTAAAATTACATCACTCTTATACAAATAAATACAACCCATATATATTTACAAATATATATCAAAGCCACAACTGCTTTCTTCATATGTGATCCCGAATGCTGTCAACCGCCCGCACCTCGACTAATTCCAGTGGTGGGTCCAATATGGGGCGAAGAAGCTCCGCAATGATAATCTCCTACAAGGGTAACTCCCCACCTAAGTGCACATGCAATGACATCTAAACAAACAAACAAACATTCAAGTGAATCATGTATATCCCTACTTAAATGTCTACATGTCATAGATGAGAATGTGATTCACCCTATCCCATATCCCAAAAGTCCTCGTTCGACTCTCTCTCACACACTAATTGCTAAGTGTGAACCATCACATTTTTCGATGACAACCCAAGATTACTTTAATCTTTTCATTTTTCATTTACAACCATATGCCTCAGTCTCACCGACTCCCTTCTTCTGTTACATTTCCGCTTATGAATGAAACCATTTCCAAACATAGGTATTTGTGTTTACCCGTGGACAACCCTCTGATATAAATAGTGGACACACTTCGATAATCTTATTTTGTGGACAACCTCTCGATGTATCAATCGCGCACTGACGATTGATATTATATAGACAACCGATGTATATCAATCGGGGCGCACTTCACGATTGATATTATATGGACAACCCTCCGATGTATATCAATTGGGAAAAGACTCCGACGATGATGGTTATAATGGACAACCCCTCCGATGTCGTAGAGGACACACCCGATAACAATATTATTGGTCAACCCTCCGAAACACCAAGAAACCACCTCATGCACTCAATTATTGTTTTGTGGTGCTCCCCAAAGGCATATGAAATGCAATGAGCCATTTCCATTTCCTTAACCCGCGTGATTTCACCCATTCGGGAAGTTGTCTTATTAACCGAGCCCACTAATCAACACCATACGCAGTGTTGATCCACAACCGTGTGTACTCACGACACACCATCGAACACCTAACATAGTGTCGATCTCAACTATGCACTCACACCCATGTTATGCGATGTTTTCGTGCATGTATAATGCAATTATGTCATTGCCTATTCATACCATGCTACATATATAATGAGAACTATATGTGCATACATACTCATGCATATTTATCCATGCATCATTTGACATTCATATTGCTGTTCATACAAATTCCAAATCAAACATACTAATTCAAGCATATATGGACATCACAAGTCACTACCACTCGAGTAATGACACACATCAATCCCTAGGCCTAGTGATGACACAATTTGTCCACAACTAGCCTGACATACGAACCACTCAATCATATTATTATTTTCCAACCATAACACACAAAATGACCCAAATCTCGGACCCATATAAAAACAAAGGCACCTCGTCTCCTTCACCTGCTCATCACCGAATATTGTGATACCAAAACACACCATAAAACCTGAAGACATCAGTCCCGGAATCAAAACCAAACATCAACACAGTCATGGATTGCCCGAAAATAGTCCCGAAAATTTTGTCATGACTGTCCAAAAACAGTCTCGAAAATTCAGCCCGAACTGTTCGAAAACAGTCTCGAAATTAAGCCCGAACTGTCCCAAAACAATCTTGAAAATTTCTAAAAATTCCTGTACTCAGTCCAAATATTTGAGAACTGAAATTTACGCTGGCCTTTCACTTGCCTCACGCCAACTTGTCACAACCACATTAAATGGTCTTAGGCTAGAAATAATACGTAGGTACCTACCTCATGAGTCGACGAAACTCCAAGATTTTGCGTCACTCATACTCTCGTCGCAGATCAACTTCTTGCCTTCAAATGTATAAAAACTTACTGGGTCCGATTTCCATGATCCGGGAAAGTAAAAACAGCAGAAGAAAAATGTAAAAATAAATTCTCCCCACCAACGTCTTTCTCCAACAAAAAATGGTCTCTCGCTTGACTTTCCTTATCTTTTATTTTATTTCTTTATTTTATTATTTTATTATTATTTTCTTTTTTCTTTTTTTTTTTTCTTAATTCCTTATTTTTATTGCATCATCAATCATGTGACTAATTGTGAGCCACGGTATCTATGCACCACATAGCTCTTGCCATGTGTCACTTCTGGGTGCCATATGGCATCCGACACCATACGCTCTCAAAAATGTGTGTAATCTCGACCATCTCATAATTGACGAAAATTCTTTCCTCTGTCACTAGATTTCGATACCGAATTTAATCACAAGAATCCGTTCATTATCCGCAAGAGATCTAGAGAATTTTCTGTTTTCAACTGAAATTACCGTTTTACCATTTTTCAGAAAAATTGAATTTTTCTCGGGTTATACAAAAAGTGAGGAGAGACACGAGAGTGTAAACCTCATACCATATTCCTTGAACCAACATAAGTATATGTTTACTTAACCCATGCTTAATACATATAAATCAAAATACATCAATTGAGACAATCAACCCTTAAGATCTTCACCCTCAGCTCTTCTGATTTTTCATTCCAAGTCTTCTAATTGAGTATCAATCTTTCCCCTGTTTTTACTCTGTTTTGTTTTTAGTTTTATTTTGAAAATCCTTCTCCAATTCATGAATATGGTTATATAGTGAAAAGATCTAGTAACCGGGGTACTTAGTCCCCATTCAAAACCTCACTCCTCGGGGGATCAATAACCGGTTTTTAATTTGAAAGCCAATTTATTGCTTGTGACATGTTTAGGAAACTATTTTATATATAACACGCGTAGAAAATGCCTAACAATAGTTATAAAAGTTTGTCTCTAAACTTAGTCAATCATAAAACATTACTCAATCATAAAAACATGAGTCACTTAACAAAAAATATAATATTCTCCCACTTGGCTCGTATTTTACATCAATTAAGAAACAAACTTGAAACATTGAACTTAAACTAGAAGATGATCATTTCATACTAAACTATCTAACATGAAAGATCTTTATGTAATTATAGTATTCACTTCACTTAAGGGTGACTAATTTTAACCTTCATGAATAACAAACAACTTCTTTAGGAGTTATGAAGTTAAAAACAACTTTATCGTAATTCATTCATTCGCCATATTTCATTGCACTTATCACTCCCGCTGATGTAAACATTCTTAAGTTTTAACTATTCCTTATGATGCTTCAATTTGGTTATAAATCTATACCCTCTAGTAAGAGATACTTGCATGCACCTAACTAAATAACAGTGTGATCTACAAAGTACAATTTTTTTTACTCAAATATGAGTAAAACATAAATCATATCAATCTCAACTTTAAATCAAACATTATATCATAAAGGTGTTTCAAACGTAAATACTTCAAATCATATTAGAAACAAAATCATGCTATTAAAATCAATCATTTGAAAAGAAAACCTAGTAAATATGACTAAGATCCTACAAAAGAACAAAACTTAACCATGATTTTAAATTATTCTTTCCAAATGAGCTTGACTTACCTCAAGCAGTGCCCAAAAGACTCTCTTATGTTCTTTCCTTATGTTGGTCAATAACCATTAATAACTTAGAGTCTTTTCAAAACTTTGTGCAATCCTTCAACTATCCATAATTTTCCAAAATCTTTTACTCTTAAGCCCAAAACGAGATCACATGTTGACTGTCTCACATCATTCAAAAATTCTCATTTGATAATAAGATTCCATAATCCCCAATCACAACATCATATAGAGGAACAATAAAAAACCAATATTTAAGTTGTAATTTGAAAATTTTAAAGTAACAACAATATGAGATTATATGTTTGTAAGATTCAACTTTTAATGTAAAACCTCCAAGAAAAATGTACTTGACCACAACTCACACTAAAATAAAGAATACATATATACACAACCTCACTACTTATATGAAGATACAGGCTATACAGAATAACTTTACATGCTTTAACATATATTTCTCATAATGATAATCTCATAGTCCATGCTTAAATCACATTTGTATTCTGATGCATATATATTCTTCAATGTAAAAATTATAAGATGGACTTCATCTAATCATATCGATCCGCAACATTATTAGCTTGCCTCTTCGGCAAACTTAAGATTCCACAACGAATGAAACTCAATAGATGTTCGCTGGTACTTAATTATGTTGCAAGCATCCATAAGGAATGGGTAGTCGAATATCATAAGTATATATTCTTCAATTGAAATTCATGGAACATTCAAGTTCATCCACTTTGGTGACTAACGAACTTTACAATATACGAATTTCAAAAATGTTGCAATAAGCAATATTTTAAGGGTTAAAGGCCATTTTTGCCCCTCAACTATGGCTTAGCTATCAACTTAGCCCCTTAACTATTTTTTCTGTCATTTTTGTCCCTCGAGTATCAATTTAGCCTCTCAACTTTTTTTTTGTTATTTTTAGTTTTATATTATTTAAATCCAATAATTTTTCCCTTCTTTTCACATGGAGTTGATGTATAAAAAAATTAAAATGTATTTAAACTCAATATTTTATTTCTACACACTTCTTTTAAATTATTTTATTTATTTATCTATATAAATATTAAATAATTTAAAAATATATAATCTGTTGAATAATTTTTAACATTCTTTTATTTTTTATTCGTGAAACTGAACACTAGAAAAACATTTTCTTAACTTTTTAAATATTTTTTAGAAATCAAATGTGTAGTAACAAAGATGAATATCTTGAATATAGTACAGTAATCATAAAAATACACCAACTTCATCAAACAAATTTTTTCTCGTTTTCATATGAAAAAAAAATGACAAAATTATCAATTTTAAATACTACAAAAAGTTAAATGAAAAAAAATTATATATATATATATATATATATATATATATATATATATATATATATATATATATATATATATATATATATATATATATATATATATAGATAGTTGAGGGGCTAAGTTGACAATTGACTCATAGTTGAAAGACATAAATAACAAAAATATTAGTTGAGGGTCTAAGTTGACACCTGAGCAATAGTTGAGGACCAAAAATGTCCTTTAACCCATATTTTAAATATTCCTCAATTTGAAATTCACGGAACATTCAAGTTCGACCACTGTGGTGACTAATGAACTTTTCATTATATGAATTTCAAAATATTGTAGTAAGTAATATTTTACATATTCCTCAATTTGAAATTCACTGAACATTCAAGTTCGGCCACTTTGGTGACTAACGAAATTTTCATTATATGAATTTCAAAATATTGTAGTAAACAATATTTTACATATTCCTCAATTTGGAATTCTTGGAAGATTCAAGTTAGGTTACTTTGGTGACTAGTGAACTTTACATTATATGAATTTCAAAATATTGTAGTAAACAATATTTTACATTGTTAAAGGTGATCATTAAACCTGAATGACTATAATTAAGTAAAACATGAATCAAGCGAGTACTTCTACTTACATGCTTGAGTCGTCTAATTTATGGCATGGTAGATTAGGACATGTTAATTATGATACATTGCGTAGATTAATTAACTTAAATCATATACCAACTTTCCAAATTGATGCAAAGCATAAGTGTGAAACTTGTGTTGAGGCAAAACTGACCAAGTCATCTTTTCAAAGTGTTGAAAGGCATATTGAACCTCTTAACTTAATCCATAGTGATATATGTGATTTGAAGGTCGTACAAAGAAGATGTGGTAATAAATATTTTATTACCTTTGTTGACAATAGCACCAAGTACTGTTATGTGTACTTACTTAAAAGTAAGGATGAGACTATAATGAAATTTGTTCTTTATAAAAATGAAATTGAGAATCACCTCAATAAGAAAATTAAAGTGCTAAGAAGTGATTGAGGTGGTGAGTATGTATAAGACCAGAGAAAATTCCAATTTTCTGAAAAATGGCAAAATGGTAATTTCGGTAAAAATCTGAAATTTTTCTAGATCTCAGATGATGAAACGGATGTCACCATTGGAATCGTCTCGCGAACGAAGACGCCCACTTCGTCAATTCCGAGACAATAATTTCACATTTTTCGAGGCACCGAAATGCCTAAAACAGAACGGCTCGAGAGACATGTGATGTGACAAAAGTCACCTACTACATGTACTCTTGTGACACAAGTTGCAAGATTAGTAAGAGGATGAAATGAGTGGGCTAGATTGTGCCAAGTGTCAAATAGTGAAAAGAATGGACATTATGGGAATTAAATGAAATGTTAATGAGATAATAAGACAAAACTTGAATAGTTGTCTTCTCAAACAAAAAGAGAAAATGTGCAGGGGCTGGAACAAAAAACGGTAGTAGCTTGAGTTTTGAATTTTGTGAGAGCAGACGCTGCGGCTCTCTCTGGGATTCGATCGACTGACTCGCGCTGAATGAAGCAAGAAGTAAAGTCGTTTCACGCGAAGCAGGGCTACGTGTGGACACCGATTCGAGGGAGTTCCGACAACCCAAGAGGTAGGATCTTTTTCCTACTTAGATATTCTTCGCTAAGAGCTATGTTTATGGTTAGGGATATTTTGGAGGCTTGATTTAGCCGTAAATTCGCCTCAAAACCTTTAAATCGAGCGAGAAAATCCCACCAGGTCGTGAATGTAAAGGCTAACCCGAGGGTTTCACCGCTCACATGAATAAGTGATAAAGATTTTTCAGAAAATGTGTGTTGTAAGTGATTCAAATTGAATTGCTTGTGTTTGCTAATTAGCCCATGTGAGCTAATTTTGGTTTTATTGATGTGAATTTAATAACATGATTTATGTGGATTAATTATGTTAGTATATATATGTTTCATATATTAGCATTTAATGTTTTTGGGATTAAGTATCAATACGCATTCCATATGCACTTCTCAGTACCCTAGGAATATTGGGGAGTGAGTGCATGACATGAAATTGAAAGAAAATGAAAATGTTTAGAAAGGAATTTCAAGAAGATTTTCCTCCGAAGAATTGCCTTGAGAGTTGTCCAACGCTTCATCTCTAGGCATGACTGCTTTCAAGAAATATCCAAGAATTCTGACTTAGGCATATGTGAGGGAGAGCTCATGGAGGACTCAGACACGAGATTGGGCCGCAGACATTCGAGTAGGTTCATGTAATTGCTTGGATGTGATTGTTTGCCATGGCATGTGCACTTAGGTGGGAAGTAACCCATGTAGGAAATTATCACTACTGGGCTTTGCTCACCTTGTCGAGGGATCACTATTTCAGTACAGGAGGCAGCATCGGCGATTCGGCCATCACTGTGAGGTCACTAGAAGAAAGCTCAAATTGTGGCTTTGGGGTACCCATTTTGTAACATGTTTTGAAATTGTAAATTTTGATATATGTCGGGTATAAAGAGTACTCATTAACTCAACTATTGTATATAGTTTATGTATTTTGTGAGTATTGATGCAAAATTAAGTGGCCATTATTTCATCACTTCGCATGTGGACCCCGTGTGGTCATTGTCATCGCTGAGACAGTTTCAGACCTTAGGTAGAGCTCCCCGCACAAAGGAGACTCGCCACTCTTTCGTGAGTGGTGCCTGCCCAAGTTACCCGACATCCACTAGTATTCTCATGCTGATCTGCTGTCAACTGACCCCCTGGTTTTGGGGCATCACGCCTTGGTATCGAGCTAAGGTAAAAAACGGACAATTGGGAGCTCAGCTGGTGCAGCGAGGTAAATGAAAACCTATGGCTTGAGGGACTCGGGCGAGCCATGGTCATAAGGTGTAAGAGTTACCTAGGGTTGATATAGCTCGAGATACAGTTATAGCTAGTATCGCAAGGGTATACGAATACCTAGGACTCATGAGGCATGAGTTAGATCACGCATCTATCAGCACTCGATGATTGTCAGATGTGATTGTGTGTCATGTTGTGTGATTGTAAGGCTGCACATCAAAGACATGTTAAAAAAACGCTGAACACTAGGGTTTAGTGTGAGAACAAGTTGTTTGAGAAATTTTGGGCAACAGTCCACTAAACGAAAAAAAAATTATGACAAAGAGTTTTTACTTTGAACATGAACAGATTGTGGTTGTGGAAACTCCTGAGAAAATTCCACAGGACAAGAAAAAGAGTTTGTAATTAAACTCTTGAAAATTTTGAGTTTGTATGAATTTGCAATGTTCAAGCACGCATTTAGGAGTAACAAGGAGGCTATCAAGATGAAAAAAATTGTGTGTTGAGGTGAAAATTTTTCTCGGGTTTTATTGAAGCAGAACAGAAAAAATATTTAAAAATAAATATTTTTGGTTCTTACCGAAAGGAAAATTATATATATATATATATATATATATATATATATATATATATATAAAGAAAGATATATATATATATATATATATATATATATATATATATATATATATATAAAATAAAAATTCTTTAAAAATAAACAAATAAAATTTTTTGTTGCATATGATTTAAAATATGAAATTATTGTCTTGCATTACCCAAGTGAATGTGCATGAACATAGTGTATAAAATTTTTCAAGATGTGAATATGGTCTCGAGGCCGTGCTTACACCTGTAGGACGCCATCGGGCCAGTGGATAAAGCCTGGCTAGAGGTCGAGGCCCGAGAGCCCCCTTGTATATGAGTTCTCCCCTGTGGATTAGCATGAGGATAAGGATGATATGCGTGGTTGTGAGTTAGAGATCTTGGGGATTCTACTCACGCGGACCCGGGCTGGGTCATGACATGTTAGAGTTTGATGTCATCCTAGTGATGGATCGTCGACACTAATGTAAAAGTCACATCGAATGGAGCTAGAGATATTTACCGCCACATGCAAGACTCGCACTCGTATTGTATTTCAGTGGGACAACATGATATATTTTGCCCCGCATTGCACGAGTCCAAAAATGTGACACACAGGTCAAGGAAGTGCTTCTCCTTACCACGTGAGACAATGTGAGACCGACGGATCACCTCGAGTAGCTCTTATGAGTACGAGGATGTTTTTCCGACGAAACATGGATTGCCTCAGAGGCCAGACTTCGCATCGAAGTTACACCTCGTATTTCGCCCATCTCTATGACTCGCATAGGATGGCACCACTTGAGCCAGAACCTAGTCCAACCACAGTAGAGCCAATGATTGCAGTTGGAAACATTAGACCGAGCACTTCACGACGGGCGCTCCTAAGCTTCATTTGCGAAGAAGAAGTGACGTTAATCCCTTCGATCATTGATTACGCACAATTGAATGGTTACGATCAAGAATCTGCACCTTACTACCGAGGATTGATGATTTGTTTGATCGCTTGAGAGGAGAGCGAGCTCACCCGCTAAGATGTAATCTTCGCACCGGGTTACCATCGCCTAAGGGTCAGGAGACGCATATCCTAAGACAAATATGAAGACGCTGCTATGTGGACTTGAGTTTACGCTGATGCCTTTGATGGACGAATGTGCCGCCAAGATTCATGGACCTCATGCATAGGGTATTCCAACCCATCTAGATCGGCCGTCGTAGTCTTCGCGGGATGACATTTGATCTACTCCCGCTAGAGTGGGAGCATGAGTACTACTTCTCATGAGGATTGTTTTACAAATGTTTAGAGATCAATGGGCCGGTGATGCCAAGTCTCGCAAGTACGAAGTTTTGGCTACTAAAGTGAGATTTTGGGACACGGTGTCACATCGCTTGTCGCTGGACTCAGAGAAGGGTCGAGGCTGATGAGTCGAGAGGCCAAGTCGCCTTCGAGAGATACATGGGGTTTCTCGATTGTTTCGGGTACCACAGAGATCCATCAGATTTCTCCCCATTGAACTAAGACTTATGATTTAGACGATCCGAAGGAGGTCTGCCGACATTTGGGATAACTAATGCGGAGGCATTCCAGAGTTGAAGAGGAGGCTTACTACGCCTCCTATCCGGATAGTCCCATTGTGGAACAATAAGAACAGGATGCTCGAGGGCCAAATCGGGGATGTGTTTGATGCAATCCCGAGGTGGTAGCTATGGTTCCCCGTCGGGCTGAAGAATCATGAGAAAAATTACTCCCACACATGACATGGAGTTAGGAGGTCGTAGTCTTCGCTCAAGATTTGGCGCCAGCAATTTATATGGTGAGCAAGCCGAGGTGTACTGCACCATGTGCCCAAGTATATTTTCACACTGACCTCAACACGAGGCAACGTTGTATGGATGGAGTTCCTAGAGCATTATGATCACTTGCACATCTTGGTAAGGCAAATGTGGTGCAGCCTGGCACTCCGCCTAAGTCACTGGGAGCATTGGCGGTATAGCTTCTGAGTGGCGGATGCTCGAGACCGTGGCGTCACAGACGAAAGGTGCACAGCAGACGCGTGACGCAGATACGCTTGCCCTCGGCTGAATAGAGTGATCGAGTCCCGTGACGATTCCAGGAGATAGTGTCCATCAAGGACCGCACAAATGCAATAAGTGGAGAGGGTCGACTCGCCCATGCGTATGTTATTCTTGTGATGTGAGGACTCGTAGTAGTTCTCGCCGACCGATTTGAGATAGAGATTGCAGGAGTTTCACCGTCGATTTGTCGCGGCATCCAGTGGCACGGTAAGATATCGATCTTCATTGCCAATACTATTAGAGCGGAATGAAGAGACACGTAGGGGACTTTGTTCGACGACGTTCAATGCGGTCGCCAGTTGCGCCGAAAGACCAAAAGCCGCAGTGGCTAGTCACCATCGAGGTGGTCGAGCGAGCGGGGAGCATCGCCACAATGGATTTCAGGACCACTTGCCACCTGACAATCGCATGATTACATGGGGTATGGGTGATAGTGGACCTAATCACTAAGTTCGCACATTTTCAGCCATGCGGATGACCTTCACATCGAGAGATTATGCAGTCAGAGCCCGAGAGATATCCGCCACATGGAGTACCAAGATCCATAGTGCTCCGACAGAGACCCCAGGTTTGATTCACCCTCTTGGAAGTGTTCAAAAGGCTATAGGCACACCGACCATGAGTACACTTCCAACCCACCAACAGATGGTCGCTCCGAGGACTACACAGTGTTGGGAGACACACGCGAGCACGCATCCTGGGGATCGCGCAAGATAGCTTCAGGAAAGAAAGATTTTCCTTATGGAATTCGCCATGTAACAATAGTTATCGCGAGTGACATGTGAGGCACAAGTGTGAGTACTTGTATGGGGAGGCCATGTAGATCACCGATATGTTGGACCGAGAGGTGAGAGAGCTCCAACACCGGTCCCGATCTCGATTGAGACACCCCTTCGAGAAGGTGTGACCTCGACACGACAGCTGCCTTCTCACTCCGCCAGCCGGCAAGAGCTATGGCCGATGGCCCACGCCGACCCTTAGAGTCTCGAGGTCGAGATCATGCCTCTGAGCGTGATGCCTAAGAGAGGAGTGGTCGCCCTAGAAGCACGAGAAGATATCGCTGAGGTTTACCGACCTCTGAGATACCAGAGGTGCACCATAGCGCACGCTGGCTTTACCGCCCAAAGATGTCAGTGTCCATGAGGTATTTCACTGCCTCCATGTTCTGAGGCACCCGCATCCAAACATGCAAGGGATCGGGGAGAGATCGAGGCCGGCCACCATGGGACCTTCGAGGAGGGACCAGGCATTATGGATACCGGATCAAGCCTTAGGACGAAGACCGTGAGATCAGTGAGGGTGCTATGGCGTTACCATGGAGCCGGAGGAGTCAATGAGGCCGCCAGAACACGATGCGAGCCACCTATCCCTTCTTCGCTTAGGGATGAAGGTACGTGGTTTAGTCTGCACTTAAATGACTAATGCATGCATGGTGTAGTGCTCACAGAAGCACGCATGTGAGTTTAGAGGACATTGGGTGCCACTCTCTAATAAATTTTTAAGGAAGCGGAGAATGTACACCCAAGAAAATCTCAATTTTCTCAAAAGGCAAAATGGTACTCTTGGTAAAAATCTGAAATTTTTCTAGATCCTAAGATGATCAAACTGATGTCACTCCTTTGGAATCGTCTCTCGAAATCTGGGGCCACACGTCGATTCTTTCTTCACCCGAGGATACTGACTTCAATGCTTTTTTGAGGCACTAGGTGTCGAGTGCCGTAAAACGGCTTGTAAGAGACATGTGACGTGACAAAAGTCACCTACTACACGTACTTTGTGACACATTTTTGCAAGATTAGCAGTAGATGGAGTCTGAGGGGCTGGGGACAGCTGCGTCAAATAAGCAAAGGAAGGGATATGATAGGAATTAAATGAAATGTTAATGAGATAATAAGACAAAACTCAACGTGAATAGTTGTCTTCTCTCAAACAAAAGAGAAATGGGCCGGAACAAAAACCGCAAAGAGTTTGAGTTTTCGACTTAGAGTATAGAATGTGCCTCTCTCTAGATCGTTGATCGACCGCCGTTTTCAATGAGAAAATAAGTAAAGTCGTTTCACGCTGGCCAGGGCCATGCGTGACACCGACAGAGCCTCCAACAACTCCAAGAGTGTAGGGATCTTTTCCTCATTTGCATATTCTTTACTAAGAGCCATGTTTATGGTTAGGATGTTCTAGGTTTGATTTAATGCGAATTTGGTCTCAAAACCTTTGAACCGAGCGGAGAAATCCAATGGCCGTGGAATGCTGCCAACCCAGGGTTTCTAAATGCTCACATGAATATGATGCTAGAATTTTTGGTGTGAAAATGTGTGTTGTAAGTGATTCAAATTGAACAGCCAGTCATAATTAGCCCATGTGAGCTAATTTTGGTGTTATCAGCTGTGAATTTAATAACATGATTTATGTGGATTACTCATGTTAGTATATATGTTTCATATATTGGGCATAGAATGTTTTCAGGATTGGCATCATGCATTCCATATGCACTAGGGCACTCTAGAATATTAGGGAGGAGTGCATACATGAAATTGAAAGAAAATGAAAAATGTTTGTGAAAGGGAATTTCAAGGAAGATTCTTCCTGAAGAATTTTGAGAATTGTCCAACGTCATCTCTGAGGCGGACCTTAAGGATCAAGCTTCAAAGAAATATCCAAAGAATTCGGGCTTTAGGGCATATGTGAGAGCTCTGAGGACTCAGACATGGATTTGTCATGTAGACATTCGAGTAGAAGCCCGCTAATTGATGTGATTGTAATGCCGGCGGTACAGCACTTAGAAGGCGTGAGTAACCCATGGTGAAATTATCTCTAATACCGCCTGCTTTTCTAACTCCGTCGAGGGATCACCATTTCGTGTACAAAGGAGTGTAGCACGAGGACTACGCTCACCAGAGGCCATTTGTAGAAGAAAGCCGGCCAGGCTTTAGGTATCCGTTCTATAAAATGTATTGAAATTGTAAATTTTGATATATGTCATAAAGAGTAATTGCCAATCTCAACTATTGTATATAGTTGATGTATTTTATGAGTATTGATGCAGGGGCCCAAGTGGCCATTATTTTACTCGCATATGGACCCTATGTGATCATTGTTGATTGTTGAGACAGGTTTTGTACCTTAGGTAAAGCTCCCCGTACAAAGGAGACTTTGCCTGATTTTCGTGAGTGGTGTCGGGTTACTCGACATCCACTAGTATTCGCGTTGACGTTGTCAACTGACCTCTCGGGTTTTCGCTTCACAAAGATGAATAGCCATCATGGATGTTTGTGCTCAATATGGGATTATACATGAAACCACAAAGACTTATTCACCTCAATCCACGGAGCGCGGAGCGTAAGAATCTGGCTTTACAGAAATGATAAAATGCAATGTTACAGCTCGTATGTAAACAGATAAACATGTGGGGATAAGCCAATTTATTCATAATTACTCTTTGAATAAGGTACCTAAAAGTGTTGTTAAAGATTCCATAGAGTTATGGAGAGGACGAAACTTCATCCTATAAATACTTGCAAGCGTGGATGTTTAGTCAAAGTAAAAATTCCTCCAATTTAAAATGTGAAAAATGGGATCTAAAACTGTTGATTGCATTTTCATTAGTTATCCACATAACAGTATTGCTTATCGATTTCTTGTCCATGAGTCAAATATCCTAAATATTCACAAGAACACAAAAATGGAATCGTGGAATGCATCATTATTTGAAAATGTGTTTCCATGTAAATCCAAAGAAGAGCCAACCTCATCGAAACGAGTGCTTGAAACTATTAATAAAAATAGTGAAGATCCAAATGATGAGGTAGAACATAGACAAAGCAAAAAAGCAAGGATAGAAAAATCTTTTAGTCCAAATTTTCTGACATATGTGCTTGAAGGGGAACCTCAAACCTTCAATGAGGTCGTTAACTCTTCAGAGAGTCTCATGCGGAAAAAGGCCATTCAGAGTGAGATTGATTCCATACTACAAAACTATACCTGAGAACCAGTGGATATTCCACCAAGTTGTAAACCTCTAAGTTTCAAGTGGGTTTTTAAGAGGAAAAAGAAAGTAGATGAATCAATAGACAAATACAAGGCAAGACTTGTGATCAAAGGCTACATGCAAACTGAGGGCCTAGATTATTTTGACACATATTCTCCTATGACGAGAATAAACTCCATAAGGATGGTGCTTGCAATCGCTACACTAAGAAATCTTGAAGTACATTAAATGGATGTAAAAACAGCATTTCTAAATGGGGAATTAGATGAAGATATCTACATGGGGCAACCTGAGGGTTTTTTTTGCACCAGGACAAGGAAAGAAAGTCTATAAATTAATGAAATCCTTGTATGGATTAAAACAAGCACCAAAACAATGGCATGAGAAATTTGACAATGTTATGATGTCACATGAATTCAAAATCAATGAATGTGATAAGTGTGTCTTTGTCAAAAAGGTGGAACATGGATATGTCATTGTATGCTTGTACGTAGATGACATGCTTATTGTCGGTAGTGATGATAAGATGATTACATCTACCAAGAACATATTGAATTCTAGGTTTGACATGAAAGAGATGGGACTTACTGATGTTATATTGGGAATAAAACTCATAAGAACATCATATGGACTCATTCTAAGTCAATCACATTATGTTGATAATATTCTTGGAAATTTTGATAAAGACAATTCTGGAATTGGTAGAATACCAGTTGATGTAACACTACATCTATTCAAGAATAAAGGAGAGAGTGTTTCTCAATACTCCAAAGTAATAGGATATCTAATGTACCTAATGAGCTGTACAAGACCAAACATAGCCTATTCGATTAGTAAATTGAGTAGTTATATGAGTAATCTTAGAGCCAAACATTTGCAAGGAATCATGAGAGTATTTAAGTACTTACGTTTTGCTCGTGATTATGGGCTACACTATACAAGATATCTTGTAGTACTTGAAGGATACAATGATGTGTCAGCGATTTTCCACAAGTGCACGGGTCGCACAAGTAATATAGTGGACCAATGGTCTAGATATATATCTCAAAGGGAAAGTGTGGTTTTAGCGAGGACCGAGTACCTCGGCTACTTAAGTCGTTCACTATTTGAGTGGAATGGTGATTTGGAATGTGATTATCTAAAAGAAAGCTAAACTAAACAAAACAAATCAATTGATTTTTAAAGATTCACAAGTAAATGGGTTGATTTTAAAGAAAAGCTCTAGGTAATGATGCTATGGTTGATTGTCTCCGTTGATGCAATTATGATTTATATTCATGAAGTGTCGGTTGAGTGAAAGTAAACTTGTGTTTGTCCAAGGAAACCGGTATGCGGTTTACACTTCCGTGTCTCCCTTCAATTTCTCACACCAACTTCTTATTCTCCTTTCGGTCCATCTAGGTCATCAAATGCTATACTTTTCTAAGGCAATTCATTCCTCATGAATCCTATTGGTCACCTCTTGGTCCATACAATAAGACTACCTAGACTACGCTCGGATCGATCACCTCTCAGTCCATACGATCCTCACATAATGCTAAGATGGTGCTACTCCTAATGAAATCCATCTAGTACTAGGCATTCCTAATTCCTTGGACATCTTTGATTAGGTTAATTAGTATTTCAATTAACTAATTCATACTTTAAGAGACCCAGGACCAAATTTTACGGTGTAATCCAAGCGTCACCAAGGATGCCCTAGTATGAGGATCAATGTGACACCCCTATCCCGGAGGTCCCGTTGACAACCCGTCAACCTGCGAAAACCTGTACATATCGGGTGTCCCGATATCACACTCATTTCATGCATATTTAATTCACAAAAATACAAAAATGTATACATTATTTACATGTAAACAAAATTATTTCTCAAGGCCACAACCTGGCCTTCTTCGTACTCAAATGCCCCACGGAGCGCCGGTCATATCTAAAAGGGTGGTCCCATCGACGCGCAATGCCCAATAGAAAGATTTCCCTGCAAGAGCCACCTCACCTAAAATGCACATGCAATGGCGTATATAAACATCAATCACATTTCATACAATTTATGCAACATTATATGAAATGTTCCGTGTCATGCATGAGATGCGACCCCTCATGCTCACAACCTGAGTCCCAACCAACTCCCCCACACTTGCAATTGCCAAATGTGGAAACCAGCCATTGGTATTTAACCCAATGACTTACACCATTGGACAACCCTCTAATTTTAATTTATCATTTCATGATTTTCTTTTCAAGGGCTACTGATGTTTTCACAACAGACGCCACACGCCTTTCCAACATTCCTCGCAACTACATCGGCCGGGATTCAAGGTCTAATCGTGAATAACATCTGGGGTCTTCTACCATGGGGAGGATCTACTCCCAATCCTGCTCGCCCAAAATACGTAATATATCATTTTGATCATTTACATCCGTGAGTCCTCAACCTGACTTTGTCCTATTTTCCGAGCTCACAACCATTCACCAACACGGAATACTCAATACCATGCACCTAATAATTCGACGACGCGATGTGAGATCTGCAGGTATACGAAATGCATGATGCCAATGTATTTTCTTATGTTACATGTATATATGAGTGCTACATGAAATATTAATAATACACTATTTAATAATTATACTTTATATAATTTACATCCATGCAATCCATGTTAATACATCAATAGCATAGAGATAAATGATTTTACACACAACAAAGATGTTATTTAATATTTTACAACAATAACACACAAAATGGTTTAAATCTCGAACCCACATAAAACAGGGCACCTCTGTCCCTTCACGGTCAGCCACCGACCATCGTGATATCAAAACACACCACAAAACCCGAAGACATCGCCCCGGATCAAAACTAAACCCGAACTCAATCCGAACCGCCCAAAATAGTCCTCAAATTTCAACTAGATCATTCGAAACAAATTCCCAAAATTCAACCGTAGACCGCCCAAAATAGTCCCGGGAATTCAACCCGGACTATCCGAAAATAGTCCCAAAAATTCCAAAATTCCGCACTCACCAAAAATTTGGACTCAAATTTATGGCTTAATTTCACCTTCTAAGAAAACTCCCAAGCCATTAATTGGCTTTAGGTCAGAAAGAAACATTAGGGAAAATCTCCACCTCATGGAGTTTGACGAAACGCTAAGATTTTGGTGCCTACGCATAGCTCTCAATGCGTGGATGAACTTTGCCTTTTGCTCAGACGAAATCCTACAGTCTAATTTCCGTAAATCTTAGAGAGAAGCGAAAGAAGAAAAAAAAAATCAAAATATCTCCCTCTTTACACGCTCTTCCTCTCCGTTATTTCCCCACCTACTTTTTTACTTTTATTATTATTATTTTTTATTATTATTATTATTATTATTATTATTATTATTTTCTTTTCCTTATTATTTTTTTTCTTATTTTTTCTTTCCTATTATTTCTTCCACTTGACACTTGGCTCAATGTGAGTCATTCCCACAAGTGCACCACATGTCATGCCATGTGTCACCTCGAACCCGATACTTAAAACATGAAATTCCTACCGCCTCTTAATCCACGAAATTCGACAAGCACAAGATTTTCATGAGATGAATTCAATGGTAAAGTTCGTTTCGTCATCCGAGATCTAGAAAAATTCCGGTTTTTTGATTAAAATTACCGTTTTACCCTATGTCGAAAATTCGAATTTTATGGGGTTTCACACTCTCTTACCCTTAAAAGAATTTCGGCCCCGACTTTGATCAGTGTAGTGAATTTTTGTGACTGCTGGTCATCGTCAATTTCAGGATCGTTTTGAACGGTCTCAAGAATTTTTCGAGATCAAGTTGATGGGGCCTGTGATGAAATTTCAAGATCGCGCGCTTCGGACCGGTTCGCTCGATTTGATCCCGAGACTGATGTCTTCGGGTTTTGTGGTATGTTTGATATCATAGTAATTCGGTGACGAACCGTGAAGGGACCAAGAGGTGCCCTATTTTATGTGGGTCCGAGATTTGGGCCATTTTGTGTGTTATCATTAAAATATTTAATATGTTGTCAGTAGACCAAAATTATGTTAATATATGTTATTTTATGTATTAACATGGATTGCATGGATGTAAATTATATGTAAAAATTCATAGTTGTCTATGGTGTATTAATGTTTCACGAGCACTCATATACATGTAACATGAAGGAAATGCATCGGGCATCATGCATTTCATATGCACGATCACACGAAGGCCAAGTCGAGTGTGGGTGCATGGTATTGAGTATTCACTTAAGTTGGTGGAATGGGGTTGTGAGCTCGGAAAATGAGACAAAGTCCAAGGTTGAGACTACTTGATGTGGCAAATTGATCAAAAATGATATATTACATGTTCCTTGCGTATAAGTCAGATAGATCCCCTCAAGTGAAAGACCCAAATGTTATTCACAAGCAGACATGAATCTCGGAGATGTAAGCTCATTTAAAATGTTGAAAGGCGTATGGTCTCATCAAGTGAAAAACCCGAAAATCTGTGGCCCATAAAAGAAAAAGAAAAAGAAAATCATGAAATTATAAATTAAAATTGGAGGGTTGTCCAATGGTGTAAGTCATTGGGTTAATGACATGGAACATTTCATATAATGTTGCATAAATTGTATGAAATGTGATTGATGTTTATGTACGCCATTGCATGTGCATTTTAGGTAGGGAGTAACCCTTGTAGGAAATCTTTCTAATTGGCATTGCCTCACACCCTGGCCGTGACCACTTTTAGGTATTAGACGAGAAGACAAGGTCTTTCGAGGCCGTGAGTACGTATAGAAGGCCGAAGTCAGGGCTCGAGAGATAGTTTTGTTTACATGTAAATAATGCATACATTTTTTTATTTTTGTGAATTAAATATGCAGGAAATGAGTGTGATATCGAGACACCCAATATGTACAGGTTTCTGCAGGTTGACGGGTTGTCAACTGACCCTTGGATAAAGGGGTGTCACAAGATGGTATCGAGCTTAGGTTTGGTACTATCAGCATTCGATGGGCATAGTCCCGATACTCAATCATTATAATCAAAGACTAACTCCTAGATGGATTAATTAGTTAAAACCATAATAATCCTAAGAACTACACCAACTAACATCCACACAAGCAAGAATTCACAAAACCATTCTAAAATATATATAAATCAAGCATCAACTTCAAGAAATCCACCCTAGAGGTTGTTTAACCACCCATTACAACCAAGAAATCCAGCAAAACAATGTTTAACATAAACATAATGATGAAAGATTAATAAAGATAGTAGAGTTTAGAGATACAAAACAAATGGGATATGAAATTCGTCTCAAACTCTGCTCTACAGTTGCAAGAGACCCTCTAGTAGCTAGCTCTTCAAAATCAGCTCCAAAAACAAAGTAAAACTAAAGAAAATAAAAAACCCTAAGTGATTCAAGAAGAAGAGAGGAGAAACCCTAAGGAGGGTGTTCTCCCTCCAAAACTAAACCCTTGACAAGTCTAAAGAACCAAAATTTATATACTTTAGGAAATGGGCCTTTAAAAGGGCTAAAGGCCCTTTTAAAGGGTTTAGTCCTTTAATACATCCTTCACCAAGGCAAACCAGTAGCTTTTTTCTTTGTATGGCTTTGGTTCGCTGCGACGAACACCTTCTAACTTCAAATGATAATAACTCTCTCATTTGACCTCCAAATACAATGGTTTTGGTCTCTACGAAAAGCTAAGAGAGAGTAGAATCTAGCTATATCAAGCTTGGAGTCATTGGAGACCACTAGGTAGACTGAAAATTCACAAACGTTGAGGGGTACTGTATGTGGTGCTTTGGAAAATCCTCTCTTGACTTCACGAGGTCAGATCTTTCATTCAACTCCGAATTAGGGTGATCTCTATCTAATATTGAAAGCTTGAAAGATGTAGAATCCATCCATAACATGCTTGAAGCCATGAGAGGTCATGTTAAAACCCAAAAATTCATCTTTTTGGCCCTCTTTATGCTCTCTTTGCTTCATGGTCATGGTCATGGTCATGGTCATGGTCATGGGAGGTCATGTTAAAGACTCAAAATCCCATAGTGGTTATGTGATTACACTAGATGGAGCATCAGTCCTGGGCGGAAACTCTTTCAAAGAAATGGTTATTGTGACGCCCCAAATCCCATGTCCGCTGACTCACCACAACTCATGAACACTCGTGAATGTCGGGTGACCCGACATCTCTCACGAAAATCGGGCAGAGTCTCCTTTGTACGGGGAGCTCTACCCAAATACAAAACCTGTCCCAAACAGTTCAATATGACATATCCATGAGTAAAAACGGCCTCTTGGGCCCATACTAATATACTCACCAACATACCAACTATATGCCATATTTTCAAGAGTTAGAATTTTACTCTTATACAACATATATTGGGTGTTTATAAACCTTCTAATACATGTACTACATCATAAAACCAAAGCCACATCCCGGCTTTCTTCTAAAGTTGTCTTTATAATGAGTCGTCTCCTCGTGCGCCTCGTAATTAAATAATATAATTTCATGACAAGGTGAGCTAATGCTCGCAGCTGGAATCACCCTAAGTGGGTTACTTCCTCCACCTAAGTGCATATGCAATGCTCCAGGGAAGTAAACACACATTCAAGCAAATTCATGATCCTACTGAGAACGTTCAAATGACTAACCCACGTCCCGAAATCCTCACCGACTCCTCCCACACTCAAAGCCAAGCCATGCATGAGAAAACATCTTTTCAAACAATCTTCTGTTTTCAAACTATACTACCTAAGTATCGCAAATACGACTACCCTCCTAGGCTGGCTTAATGTGTTGAGAACCTTCAGAAACAGTCAAGGTCCTCATCCGAAATGTTCGCTGGATCTGGCTCCTCCCAACCCCATTCTCCGAAATTATCTTAGGAAATTCTTCAAAACGCTGCTTTTTCTTTCAATTTTTCAGCGCCATGCACTCACCTAAATTTCTAGGCTACTCCCAACAGATAATAAACATTACGCCATTTCAATCATTTTCAACCAATATATCAATATGCATATATTCTCAAACTCACCAATTACACCACATGTAATTCAATAAGATTAACTATCACCTAAATTAGCCTAATGAGTTTCTAAACATACAATCTCATCTCCAATGGCCTACACACACTAATATATTCCATATAATTATGTCATTGTGTTAACACATTAAAATCATGTATTAACCTATCTATTTCACACAACTCAAGCTATCTATTTCATCAATTTCAAGCACCCAACATACATGGATGCTAACTTAATTTGTAATAAACTCCTGGGACTATTCTTTTAATGGGGCCCCAAACATAGCAAGGGTCAGTCTGTAAAACACTCATCCAATGATCGTTCTTTCTTGAAGTGGAACTAATTCCATTCCCATTTCCTACTTCCTATCACCTGTAAAACACAATTTATTATATAAATTATGATACAAATACCCAAATCACCCTAAACCGATACGAATCACCAAAAGTGTCCTAAAATTTCACACTCGGCCCAAGACTGAATCGATCAAACGGCCCCTCACGGCCTCAATCAACTCAAACATCACAAAACACTTAAATAAAGTGTAAAACCCAAGTAGGATAAATCCCCTACCTCACGGATTTTGTCAAAACTCCTCAAAACCGGAACCCATGCATAAGCCTCGATGAGTTTACTTTCCTTCAGTTCCGACGACCCTCGATAACGGATCTCCCAAGCCTCTTATAGTAAGGTGCCTCTAAAAATTTAAAACCTCACGTGGCTTCCCTCTCCGCTTCTCGTCTAGCCATCACCTCTTGAAGGAGGAAGATGACCACTATACACTATTTTGTCATCTTCCTCATTAAATCCTTCAAATGCCATTTATGTCCCTGCCTCTAGATTTTCGACACACTGCACTACCTCGATCGTCTATATTTCATCATTTCTATTCATGCAATATATAACACAGTACATTTTATAGGTGACTTTCGTCACATCAAAATTCGTTTTCCGGCACTATATACTCGATGCCTCGAAAAACATGCAAATTCGACCGTCTCGCACTACTTAAATTCGACCAGCACTAGATTTCTCATGCAGACGATTCCAACGGAAATCTGCTTTGCCATCCCAAGATCTAGAGGAATAAATTTCGGATTTAATCTAAAATTACGATTTTGTCCTTTTTCCATAAATTGGAATTTTCTCGGTCTTATATCTCCTCCTTAGTTAATTTCATTCCGAAATTCGGGATAATTGATAACACTACATAATCGTGTACTCTACCATGCATGTAAACTCATTTAAAATATTAGACGATCAACCAGACGTACCTTCATCCCTAGGTGGCCCGCATCGTGCCCTTGCGCTCCCACGTTGACTCCTCCACTCCATAGTGCCGCCATAGCACCCTCACTAGCCTCAAGGTCTTGCGTCGCAAAACTTGATCACGGTTATCCTAAATGCACTCTGGTCCCTCCTCAAAGGTCCCATTAGTGTCAACCTCTATTTGTCCCCAATCCAATTACATGAGATGTGGACTGGTGTGAGATACTCGAGCATGAGAGACGGAAACACCTTCAGGACACCTGGGACATGCCGCCAGAAAGCCAACCGACACGCCAGCAAGGCCTACCCTCGAGTATCCTCGAAGCGCCCAATAAACCCTGGGCGATAACTTCCCCCGCTACCGAACCGACCACTCCTCTTAGGCATCACTTCAAGAAGACGCGGATCCCCAATCTCAAATCCTAAGGGTCGTGACGTCAGATATCATCATAGCTCTTCTCTACCGCTCGAGCCGTAGAAGACTTATCTTATCAAGCTCACCTTCTGAGGTGTCTCTGACCGCATCAGACCCGTGATGGAGCCTCTCCCACCTTATCCAACATAACGCAGATCTACATGGCCTCCCATACAATGCCTAGCATGGTGCCATTTGTATACTCACCGATAACTATCGCTAGGTGGCTAATCCACGGGAAATTGCTCCCTCCCACTACCCTATGATCCAGACGGCGCCCGCAGCCTCGTCCTCTCTCTAACACTTATATATAATCCACACAATATGTAACCTCACACAACCCCGCTGGTGTAACGCCGACCTTCCTGTCACAATCACCGACAATCCAATGACCTCTAACTTGACCCATGCCATGAATGACATCCAGTTACACTCGAGCCTCACCACTACAACAAACACCCAATGTAATTTAAGGGTTAACCAAATCAGCTACTTCACTCCTCTTATCACCACCGTAACCCAGTCTATGTGATAACCATGTCCATGTGTTTTCATCTCGAAGTCACTTCCCGACTCCCATCACTCAACTCTAAGTCCATGCGGATAACTTGACCATGTGTTTTCATCTAGGCAACATAATCCTTTCACTACACCATAGCCTCTACATTCACACGTAAATTTCGATATCTCCACGGGTCCTTTACACCCATACGTAAATTTCGATTTCTCCACTGTCCCATAATCTACAGCCGTAATTGGGATAGCCCCCTGGGTCCTTACACTTCACGTAAATTCGGGACGCCTCCCGTGTCCTTACACCCACACGTAAATTCTGATATCTCCCTGGCCTCACATAATCTACATGTAAATTCTGATATCTCCCGGTCTCTTACACCCTAACCTGTGTTTCTCATACCTTAGGGATTAAAGGCCCTTCTCGCTTTGCCCTACACACATCAATTTCTCTTCGTTTCCTGATTCGAGCTATGAGTCTTCATTGGACATAATCCCAAAGACAAACTCAATCCACACTCACCAAGAGTGGTGAATGACCATACTGCAACCACACCCGACTGGCGATGTCTCCGCACATGCACAATAATGCTAAATCGTGACACCGAATCGGCCTGAATTTCCTGATGCACCTCGGAGACCCCAATTACAATCCTCACTTATCCGGTCAACTCTCACCCTACATCCTAAGGAAGAACATCTATATCCGCTTCTAAAGGCCTTTAACCTCTAAGCCCAACCATCAAGAAGATGCAACAATGAATGAATATGATGCATCCACTTAAACGCCTACTCTAGTCAACAAGTGTAAAGATAGAACGCATTCTACATATCACTATTCCGTATGCTCACCAGAAAATTACAGAGACCTCCGCCTCTCCTAGGATAATCTCGCCTCATACGCCCAAGTCAAGATAAAAGGTAAATGATATCATCCCGGCCGTCTAACTAGAAGTCCCTACCGTGAGTCCATACCGACCCGACCCACACTCGACCCTCCGCCCACTCCGTGTCGAAAGTGCTTGTATAGCACCTCAAAATCGAAATCGGTTCCTCGACCTGCATTTAAAGGAGGAAACGACCAGACACCCGTCTACAGTAACCCGGACTGCATTGTCCCAAAGTCCCGGGATCCTCGTCCTCTGGGCAATCCTGCCTCATGCCCAGCCGTCCGCAGGCGCAACATATCCTCCGTCCCGGTCGATCAGCACCCAATCCCCGGCCCACCTGAACCTCGTGGTGAAGGTAAGTCTTCCGCCTTCCGAACTAGAAGAAGGCCAACTCTCCTTCCTCTTGACACTAGCACTCCCATTCCTAGTGCTCCGAGCATCCTCGATCTCTCTCTCTATGGTCAGGGTTGTCCCAACCATGGAGTCCATATCCCGTATGTGAAGTCCTACAATCCTGCCCCGAAGGGATAACTTCAGCCCATTCTCGAATCTCCTAACCTTGGCCATGTTTGTGGCCACGTAATCATCAGCAAATCGGGCTAACTCTGTGAACCTAGCCACATAATCCATCACAGCAGACGCCCCTCGTCTACCTCTAGAACCTCCCGAGCCTTCGCATGCCTCGCAAGATCCTGAAAGTACTTACCAATGAATAATCTCAACCTGCCCATGTCATAAATTTCTAAGTCTCTAGAGGTCCTCGCCCCATTTCCACCATACTCAAGCTCCCGCCCAGGCTGAACACAATACCGATCCCGGTCGCGTCGAGGTAATCCCATAGCTCTAACACTCTCTACTCCCAGATAAACCAAATGGTCCACACCACTCCGATCTCCCCTCCCCCGTGAATACTCCGAGGATGATGCGCCCTAAACCTCCGGGAGGCCTCAGACTCCTCCCCGACCACCCGTTATACCACCCATGCTATAGCCGCCAATACCCATAGCCTCTACAAAGGCCCGCCGATCACACACTGGGTGGTGCCGACTTCGTGATTCCCTGCAATTCTTCCCTCTACGCCCGTCCCACTAGCCATCTCACTCGCTCAAATGGCAAGACTCAACGCAGTGATTCTAAGGCATAAACACGTACCCCGAGACACTATTCAGCTAGCTTGTTGCACCGTTGTATATCAAGTCCCCTCGTATCTATAAGCAATGCAAGACTATTTATCCAATATATTAAATCATATTTATCAACAAAATTTTATTAAAATTTCATTTTTCCAAAATTTTGTCCCCATTTTTATTTGATTTTATTTTATTTAATTAAATTTTTTTCAATTCACCGGAAAATACTAAAAATTATATGCTTATATATATATATATATATGAAGATATATATATATATATATATATATATATATATATATATATATATATATTTTTTTTTTTTTTTTTCTCATTTTTGTGTAACACTCAAATAAATTTATAAAAATTTATTTTATTCATTTTCTTTAGTTTTACACCGAAAAACTTTAAACACTTTTTTTTTTTTTCATTTTCCATCAAGAATCTTTCTCAAGTGATTACTACATGCAAAGAGTTTGAATACCGCATCCATGCTAACCTAAAAAATTTTAGCTTTAGTTCAACTTTTAAAATTTATTAAAATTTTTATTTAATTATCTCTATAACCCAAATAAAATGGTCAATTTTATTTCATTTTTTTTTTCTTTTGTTCAGCTTATTCATCAGAACTCCTAAAATTTTCCAACACACCAAGCGCTAATTGCCTAAGCACCTAATTCACAAAAACACATAATAATTCATGTTATGCATAATTCATTCACATGCAACACCATCAATTCATGATCACACAAAACACACATGCAAGAAAGTTCTAGTTTCATTCCGGCCTTCCATGTAATTCATACTTAACTACATCGAACCACCCAAGTGGTGATGGATACCCAAACCCGAGTCCCCTAGGCATTCGTGATACCTAAGCCTCGATACCAAGCCGTGGATTTTAGCCCAAATCCCGGGTCCATCGACCACCCATCAACTCCGCGGAAACACTGCGGAATGCCTGTGACCCGACATCTCCTCACGAAAATAGGCGTGAGTCTCCCTTTGTACTGTGGAGCTTACCCAAAATACAAAACCTCGTCTCCAAACAGCTCATGACATATCCATGAGCAAAAACAAATTCTGGGCCCATACTAATATACTCACCAACATACTCAACTATATGCCATATTTTCAAGAGTTAGAATTTCATTTTATAATAACATATATTAAAAGTTTAAAACATCTCTAATACATGTACTACATCATAAAACCAAAGCCACATCCCGGCTTTCTTCTAAAGCTGTCTCTATGATGAGCCGTCTCGTGCGCTCCCAGATTCGAAATAATATAATTCCACGACAAGGTGAGCCAATGCCCAGTGGAATCACCCTAACTGGGTTACTTCCCACCTAAGTGCATATGCAATGCTCCAAAGTAAACACACATTCAAGCAAATTCATGATCCCACTTGAATGTCTACATGACCAACCCATGTCCCGAGTCCCACCGACTCCCCCCACACTCGCCTAAGCCATGTATGAGAAAACATCTTTTCAAAACAATTCTTCTTGTTTCTCAAACTACTAACAAAATACTCCAGAAATATGTGACTACCCCTCCGAGGCGACCATGTGTCGAGAACCTTCAGAATGCCCATGGTCCTCATCCCGAAATGTCTCATGGACCGTCTCCCAACTCCCATTCTCCTAAATCATCTGTGTGAAATTTCTTTCAAAATGTTTTCGTTTTCTTTCAATTTTTCATGTCATGCACTACCTAAATTTCTAGGTTACCCTTAAAGGCATATGAAAATGCATTATGCCATTTTAATCATTTTCAACCAATATATCAATATGCATATATTCTCAAATCAACAATTTACATAACTTTCACATGTAATTCAACAATATCAACTATCACCTAAATTAGCTCACTTGAGCTAAACACAATCTCATCTCCAATGGCCTACACACACCATTATATTCCATATAATTATAAGCCAATAGTTAACACATTAAAATCATGTATTAACCTATCTATTTCCACAACTCAAGCCATTCATTTCATCAATTCCTCAAGTAACCCAACACATGGACGCTTTTGGTCCAATTTGTGACAAACCCGACTATTTTTACCAATTCCAAACAAAGCAGCGTGGTCAGTCTGTGGGTAAATTTCCACTCATCCAACATCTGGCTCTCTCGTGGAACCGAATTCCATTCCCATTTCCTACCGCCTCTTACTCACCAAAACACAATTTATTATATAAATTATGATACAATACCCAAATCAGTCCCTTATAAACTGATACTTAACCCACTCAAAAGTAACCTAAAATTTCACACTTTGCCCAAGATCTGAACCGATCAAACGGCCCTCACTACTAATCAACTCAAACATCACAAACACTTAAATAAAGCCAGAACCCAAGCAGGATAAACTTACCTCACTCTGAAAGGCCTGTCAAAACTCCTCAAAACCGAACTCCACTGCCAGAGCCTCGATGCGCAGAGCCATTTCTCTCCTTCCTTGTCCCGACCTAATTCGACGACCCATCTCCCGAAACTTAGAGAGAGAAGGTGCTCTCTCTAAAAAAAAAAAAATTCAAAAACCCTCACCTGCTGCTCCTTCTCCATTTCTGTCCAGCCACTGTCTCTAGCTGAGGAAGATGACCACTATGTCTATTTTGTCATCTTCCCCAATAAACTTTCCTTAAAATGCCATTTGTGTCCCCGCCTTTAGATTCAGGGACATTTTAGTACTCACTTCCCAACCGCCCATTTCCACTCATTTTTCTATTCATGCAACATGGCAATATGTGTACATGTTATAGGTGACTTTCGTCAGATCAAAATTTTGTTTTTCTAAGACTGGGATACTGATGCCTCAAAACGCAAATTCAATTGTCTCGCACCGACGAAATTCAACGTGCTAGCTAGATTTCGCGAGACGATTCCAACGGTGAAATCAGTTTCGTCATCCGAGATCTAGAGAATAAATTTCGGATTTTTAACCGAAATTACGATTTTGCCATTTTTTCCAAAAATTGGAATTTTCTTGGGTCTTATAGTTATTAGCAGATCCATGATGCAATCTGAGTTTATGGCACTAGATAAATGTGGGGAAGAGGATGAATGGCTATGCCACTTCCTAGAGGATATTCTAAGGTGGCCAAAACCTGTGCCTCTAATATGCATACATTATGATAGTCAATCTGCTATTCGTAGAGCACAAAACATTATGTATAATGGTAAGTCTAGACATATTCTTCGCAAACACAACACCATTAGACAACTACTCTCAACTAGGGTTATCTCTCTAGATTATGTAAAATCTAATGATAACATCATGGATATGTTAACCAAAGGGTTAAACCAATGTTTTAAAACTGGACTAGACCAGTCGATCGAACCGATTCAATCGTCAACCGATGGGTTTTCTAGTCTAGTTCACTCTTTGGGTCGGACTACCAATCAGACCGATCAAGAATCGCTTAAACTGGCAATTCAACTGTGAACTGCACGAATCGAACGGTTCTTAAGGAACAGGGTGGCCTAATGGGCTCATTTACTTTCTATACAAAACAATGAATTTCGGGTCAAGCATGGCCTAGGCCCACTTCAACTTCTTTAAATTCTTAAGGTCCACAAAGAGCTTATAAATGCTCCTTTATCGCCCATCCCTTTCCGATGTGGGACAAGGGATGGGAGGGGGAAAATGGATGGAAGTATTAAAGCTAAAAAAGCCATTGTCTTTAGGAATCGAACCTGAGACCTCAAGGTTCTCAGGTAAGAGGATTAATCACTGCGACATGAACAAGCTTGTTTAATACTTTGCAAACAAAAATATAATATCCATTTTCAATGTAAATAAATAAATATAAATATAAATAAAAACATAAACATAAATATATTATATATATATATATATATATATATATATATATATATTTTCATTTTCAATAAATTTTTATATTTAAATATTATAAATCTTATATTTTCTTGATAAAAGCAAATTATCGAATCCAAAAATATAAAAATGAGCAAATAAAATTATAAATATCAAATTAAATATCTTTAAAAAATCATTTTCTTTAAAACCCTTTAAAAATATAAATTATATATTTTTGACATCACCGGCGAACTGCACTCGATCTCGCCGCCTAATCCAATGAACTGTGAACCGATAACTTTCCTGGGCTTAGTCACCAAATCCGGCTTTAAAACATCAAGTTAAATGTAGAGTTAGTTGAAAAGTCGTCGAGGGGAATGAGACTAAAGCCCATAAAGGAATAAGTTAATACAATGGATACCCAACCTAACTTACTGGAGATCCCAAGATCTAAGTTCAAAAGGGACAACTAAATTGTAAAGACTTTAATTTGATCACTGTGGGGATCTTCCTGTTTCCATTCTTGTGACAAAATATTTATGCTCATATGAAGAAGGTTAAGTTATGCTTTTAATGATCTTTATGCATTTGGAAAGAGTAACATGAGATACTCTTAAGTTAGGAGATCACCTATGTAAAAGTGAAGTGGGGCCGCTTTAAAGGGAATTGAATGGGGTATGTTCATGGCCAAAACGAACATAAAAGTGAGAACTGGAAGATGTTAGGAAGATTCTTGTGTGAGGTATGTTATCATCTAGAAAAATGATAGAATGGTTCAAGGGTCTTTTTTTTTCTTTTTTTTCTTTTTTTTGTTGGCTACTGTACAAGTCTGTTGCGACAAAGTCACCCTGCGACGCCTGTCGTGTGCGCGGTCATGCACGCTGGACGCCGCGGGCCCAAACTTGTCGTGCGCTCTCCCAGGGCGCTGTCGCTACACCCATGGCCTAGTTGCAACACGACACTATGTTCTACTATCTCGACATAGAACGCTATGTCGCGACATGGGAATCCTACCTACTGGAAAGAACTCGTCGCGACACCCGACTGCTCACGCGACAGAGACCCTGCCAATAACCAGAAACCGTCGCGACATGCAGCCAGGCGGCCTGGCCGCGACCAAGAACTCCTTGTCGTGACACAAAAAGCAAGTTCCAAGCCAAAACCTATCGCGACACAGGGCCAAAAAGCTCTGTCGTGACAGAGAAAACATCTGTCGTGACCCTATTCGCCCAGCATACTTGGGAACCATGTCGCAACACAAATGACCCTGTCACAACACAAAGTCGAAGAGCTTCCATCAAGCAGGCGTGTATCTCGCTTCGCACGCCCACAAGGCGGCTCTTAGGCTCGGACTCACGCCTCGGCTCGAGGACCAGTCGCGACACGTAAAGCCATGTCACGACATGTGAGCTAAAACCCCTGGCACGACCCGCACTGAAATTAGCATTACCTTCCAAGCCTTTTCTGCACCTCCAAACTTCCCTTTTTTTTTTTTTTTTCTCTTTCATTCTGAACACCCTAATTTCAATACACAATAGCCTTTTTATTATAAAGGCAATCAAGAGACCTAGAAAACCTTGCCAACAATTCATTTATCATGCAAAATGATTTTAATTACAACTCTGTTCTTTTACATAAACAGAAATTGGGTTTTCTACCCAAAATTTACAAAATACAGCCAAATCCCACTTTCTTCTCAACTGGGTCTCGATGCGGATCCATCCCTGTTACCCAATACCCGAAAAAATACTCTCAATGAATGGGTAAACAATGCCCAATAGATGTATTCTCCTACAAGGGCTACTCCCCACCTAAGTGCACATGTAATGGCACGCACACATCATACCACATTCCATACAAAAAATGCAATCCTACATGGAATATTTCATGTCATGAATGAGATGAGACTCCTCATGCCCGTAACTCGAGTCCTAATCGACTCCCTCACACATGCGACGCCAAGTGTGAAAACCTATCATTGGTGTTTCACCCAATGACTCTTTTTTTTTTTTTTCAAACGAAATCTTTTTGCTTTTAAAACTTAAGACACATTGGAAAATCCGCCAATGTTCATTTTATTTCATCAAATCCCGTGTGTTACGCATTTGTGGGCCATGTATTTTTCGGGTTTACACCGCAAGATCATCGCGCCTTTCAAAAAATTTTACGGTCTTTCACCGCCGATGATCATGTCTAACTGCGAATAAATTTGGGTCTTTCACTCTGAGGGGAAATCTACCCCATCTTGTTTCACCCAACACATGTATATTTATTTTTTTCATGTTGTGCAATCGTGAATCTGAATTTTGGACGTCATCCCATTTCCAAACTCACCACACATTTACCAAGAATGATGAATAACCAATACCATGCACACACACCCGACTCGACGCGATGTCCCGTGCATATGAAATGCGAATATGTCATTTCATGTCATATCATGTTGCATGCAAAATGAGGGTTACATGCAACATTATCAAATCATGGCAATTAATTTTCATTCACTATAATTTTCATGTCGATTCATCAAACAAGCATATATTTATGATTCATGGATAATTATATTTTTCTACAATATAATTCGCATCATCAAGCAATCCATGTTAATACATCAATTGAGCATGTAACAACATGATTTTCATTTTTAGCAATACACATAAAACATCACACATGGACCAATGACAATCCGAAAATCAGTCCTAGGACTTCCTAAAATACCCAGACTTCAGCTCCTGGATCGTCCGAAACACCTAAAATTTAGTCTCGAACTCCGTCCAAAATGCCTCCCGAAATTCAGCTTCGGATCGGTTTCCAAACAACTTCGGAATCCAACCGATCACCGAAATAGTCCCGAAATTCTACATTCAATCTTAAAATTTCAGGACTAGGCTGCACGGATGTTCCCAACCCCAAATACCTCATGCCATTTTAATGGCTTTTAAGCAAGAATTAAAATTGAGTAAGAGAAAATCCCCTACCTCTTGGAGTTTGACTAAACCCACTGATTTTGGTACCTACGTGTAGCTCTCGATGCGTGGACCAATTGCCTCTCATTCGACTAACCGACAAATTCATCACGTTAAATCTGCAGTAAGCTGAGTCCACTCATCTCTTCTTCTCCTTTCTTCTTCTCTTTTTCTTCTTTTTCCTCCAATTTTCCCTCTCAATTCAGATTTGTCTAATACTCGTCGAAGTCCTCCTCGCTACATGTCACCCTCCATCGGGCCTCATCCTCTCACTTTATCCTTATCCAAATACTGATTTCCTACCTCTAAGTGGCTCACACATGGCCATCCCTTAGACTCTTCGTTGACTTCCTTCCTCTTTTGACACATGGCTTAATGCGCTATCTAATCATGTGTCATGTGTCATCATACACTTCACGCTCAAAAAGCTCGAAATCTAACTATTTTTAATTCGACGAATTCAATCCGTGTAACTGTGATTCATGGAGACAATCCTAACTAGCAAAGTCTGTTTCATCATCCGAGATCTAGAAAAATTCCGGGTTTTCAACCGAAATTATCTTTTTACCCTTTTTCAAAAAAAAAAAACCTAAATTTTCCGGGTTTTATAGACAATGTGTCTACTGTTTAGTCAATGGAGTAAATGTACATCTACAAGAGAAGGTTCAAAGGGTAACACCTACCTATCCTATGCAGGTTTCAACTGCTGTACTCTATCACTTGGGAGGTCTTATGTCTTTGGGTGCCAATTTCATTCATGTGGGGATTTGTTGGAGTTTTGGTTTGAACGGAAATGACCACTCATCAGAGCGATGAACGAACGACAGGTAACGCTCCAAATTTAATACCTTACAAATGAGATTTACTTTGTTCATTCAACTATGAAACCGTCGGAACTTATTGCTTGTCATCTATTCTCTTCCCCTGAGCCTTTAAATAAAGAGTTTTGACTCTCTTTGTAGGAAGCAAGAAACTCAAAGGAGAAAAGAAATTATCTTGAGATTCTTTCCAGATACTATCGGATTTCCTTTCCGTCCCTTAGTGATAGAGTTACGAACATCGTTGGAGTTCGTTGGGAGTGACCGTCAACAAGGGTGTTGTCATCGTCATTTGAAGAACTATTGTATCCTGTAGCAACGCTGCACTGCTCTCAAAGCACCATAAGGAGAAGGCGACTCGCTTTTAAGAGATCATGCCGTCAACGTTAATTCTGCCATTATCCAAGCCATTATCTCTCTATAATTTTCTGTTTGTTTTTTTTCTCTGCTTCTTCTTTCTCTTAAATTGTATTCATGAAGTTTTTGTAACAATTATAACAAGGTTCCAGTTCAAATTTTTTTTTAAATAGATTTAAAAATATTTATTTTTTATTTAGAAAAAGTTAAATATTTTAATTATTTATATTTAGTGAAAAATATTCAAGAATAAGTAATAAATTAAAAAAAAAATTATAACAAACATCTAAAATAAAGAATAACAATTACTTTTAGCAATAAGTTAGATAACAAATGCTTATACCAACATTTTTTTTTTTTTTGAAAAGATAAATAATTTTTTTCATTCAAACTAGCAATACATTCAATAGAAACAAAAATCAAATTCGCTAAAAACTTTAGAGGATGACACAGCATCCAAGTTAATAGCATAAATAATCAGCTCAAAGCCTACATATATGATATCCTATTATTACTAGAATACCTATGATTTCAGTTCTACATCATATTGATGACCGTGATTTGATGTATCTATCCAATCGCATATGTTTTGTTGTCTGAATCGTCCACCATCGTACCAAGACAACACAACCACACACCGCAATAAGTCGACAACAAAACCAATCGAATGCAAGCAACATACTTAACTTTTTAAATATTTTTTAGAAATCAAATGTAGTAAATAAAGATGAATATCTTGAATATAGTCTAGTAATCATAAAAATACACCAACTTCATCAAACAATTCGATTTTTTTTTCGTTTTCATATGAGAAAAAATGACAAAATTATTAATTTTAAATACTACAAAAGTAAAAACGACAAAAAAAAAAAAAGTTGAGGGGCTAAGTTGATAACTGACTTATAGTTGAAGGAAATAAATAACAAAAATATAGTTGAGGGTATAAGTTGACACCTAGGCAATAGTTGAGGGGAAAAAATAGCCTTTAACCCATATTTTAAATATTCTTCAATTTGAAATTCATGAAACATTCAAGTTCAGCCATTTTGATGATTAATGAACTTTTCATTATATGAATTTCAAAATATTTTATATATTCCTCAATTTGAAATTCACTAAACATTCAAGTTCGACCACTTTGTTGACTAACAAACTTTTCATTATATGAATTTCAAAATATTATAGTAAACAATATTTTAAAATATTCCTCAATTTGGAATTCTTGGAACATTCAAGTTAGGTCACTTTGGTGACTAATGAACTTTACATTATATGAATTTCAAAATATTGTAGTAGACAATATTTTACATTGTTAAAGGTGATCATTAAACCTTTAGTATTCCCATGACTAGCATTTCATAGATGACATATACTCCTACATGATAATATAATTATCATATTGACATTATGTTATGATAAATCACTAAAATTAAAACATACAATTTTATTGAAAAGTCACAATACTACCACAACCAATCGTAAAATAGTTAAGCGCAAAAGAAACTTAATGAGATTTCATAAATATAACAAATAACAAAACTTTCTATAATAAGACAAATCTTGGACAAGTCAAATGTTTTGCTCTTATCATGTGAACTTAAGATTTTGAAAGAAATCTCACATAATAAGTTTTATTTAGATTTATATGAATAATACTTCAAGGTCTCATAGGTGTCAATTCGTATCATATTGATATGATTTCCACAATATATAATTCATATAAATAGCTTTCTATAACAAGGCTCTTGATTGAAATGATCTTTAATTCATGACAATTCGGTCAAATTTTATATGACATTAAATCACCTCATTAATAAGCATTTCATGATAGGTAATTAATAATAATATTTTACAATTTAATTCATATAAAACTTTCAGGTCCAGCCACTTTTGTGGCTAATGAACCATTCATAAGCAAGTTTCAATTGTATAATATAAATAATTATGATATTGAAAACATTAAGGTTTGGTCATTTTGATGACTAACAAACAAGCATAATATGAATATCAAATTAAACAAAATTCTTGACGAAGGTTCTATAACTTGATATTCAACAAAGTTTGGTCACTTTGGTGATTACAAACATGAAACTATAAATATCAAATTAAATAAAATTGTAGATCGTGTAAAACCTTCACAATACCATTGCCAAGCATAAAAGATAATTGTCCAAAATAACTTATAACCTTCATAATGCTATTATTGTTACCATAACATAAGAGATAATCCACGTAAACTTTATGATCCCAAGCAGTATAATTAGTCATTATTTCATAAAGGGGTCAAATTCATAATATAAAACTATAAGGAATTCAATTTATTCCGTTTTTACATTAATAGCAGTCAATAATTATGCAAAGAAATAAATACAATCTCAATAATCGATATAAAATCATATAATTCACTTGAATATGCATCATATATCAATTTGTCTCATAAATTTAATGTTAAAATTATTATATAAAATTTTGATTTGATATTTGTATTATGTATAATTTGTTAGTCACCAAAGTGGTCGAATTAGAAATGTTTATGAATGTTAAATTGAAATATATTCAATTACTCCTATTTATATGATGTTTATAAATGCCTCTCTTGATCATTTGGAGGCAAATGACCCTATGCGGGTTTATATAGGGAGGTGGGAAGATTCTAGAGACTTAGAGAGACCTCCCTTTACTAGAAGAATGTAGAAGGTTCTAGAAGATTCTAGAGAAGTCCACACTTGTGTGGAAGAGTATGGAAGGTAGGAGATTATCTTAGATTCTTCTAGAGACTCTTGTAAATACATGTACATAGTAGAACACTCTAGAATTCTCTAGATTTGTAAAGAACCTTCAAAGGTTCTACATACTTCCATAGATGTGTATATATAGAGGGGGTGGCCTCAGCCTTGAAATCCACATGTTGAGAGCTTTCTAAGTTACTGTATTAGTTATTTCTTCAATAGACCTGTTTTCTTCCAAGTGTTCTGAAGCCCTTCTTCGACCCCAAGGCAATGGGTAGAAGCCAAGCCTAGTAAGCAAAGAGAGTGGGAGGCTAACTTAGCAACATCCGAGGGGCGAGTTGTCTAAGTGTCGCACGAGAGCTTAGCAAGAAGACTAAGTCTGTGATATATATATATATATATATATATTCTCCCATGATGTCATTTCATTTATAAGCATCATATATGTGACGCCCCAAAACCCAGGGGTCCGTTGACAACCCGTCAACCCACATGGATCAGGGATGCTCTGCAACCCGACACCACTCTCATGTAACCCAGAGTCTCTATGACGCCTGAACCTGGGTCCGTTTGACAACCCTTCAACTCCAATACTCTGTGGATGCCTGGGTTACTCGACACCACTCACGAAAATCGGGCAGAGTCTCCTTTGTACGGGGAGCTCTACCCAAGGTACAACTTGTCCCAATAATCAACATTATAAGACATATACATGAGTAAAAACAGCCACTTTGGCCCATACAACCATACTCATCAATATACATCAACTATATACCATAGCTCAAGAGTTAATAACTCACTCTTACTTCAAACATATATTAAAATTCTAGAATTCTAATACATGTCATACATCATAAAGCCATCAAAGCCACAACCCGCTCAAAATCGGCTCTTAAGATGAGCCGCCTCTTCGCACGCCAGACGCCCTCAAAATTCCGGGGTCCGCTGACTACCCATCAACCTCACGGAACATCGTGGAATGCTCCGTGACCTCGACATTTCACTTAAAAATAAAAGGTAGTCTCCTTGGCATCGTGAGCTCTACCAAGATACAAAACTCCGTCCCAATATCAATCAATTGATACAAATATGGATAAAAACACTTCTCAGCTCCATACTACAATATTCTTCACAATATATATATCCAACTATATCCACAGTTTCAAGAGTTCAAATTTACTTTATGCATAACGATATATTAAAATTAGATAATTTAATACATGTCACATCATAAACCATAGCCACAATCCGACTTTTCTTCTAAATCTCAAAACAGACGAGCTGCCTCCCTCGTGCGCTCCTCAGACCTAAAAATATGTTCCGATGTGGTGAGCTAATGTCGCAGGAATCACCCTGCTCGGGCTACTTCCACCTAAGTGCATATGCAATGCTCAAATAAACACACATTCAAGCAAATGCATGATCCTACTTGAATGTCTAACTCGATCATCTCGCACCGAAGTCCTCATCGACTTCACACCGCCTGCCTCGCATGAGAATTATATTTTATTTGCTCAGGACAACCCCGATGTGTATATATCAATCGTCGCCTCCGACGATTGATACATTTATGGACTACCCTCGATGTATCAATCGGGCCGCCTCCGACGACATTATTTATGGACTAATCCGATCATTTTCGCTTTAGACAACCCTCTAAACCATTCCCTAGACTCACCTCATGCACTCACTCCATCATCCTAGGTGCTCCCAAAGGCATATGGAATGCATGATGCCAATCCATTACACTATGTCACATGTAAATATATAAACATGCATATATTCACATAAAATTCAATCACACAATCATGTTATGTAATTACGCATTTCATCACATCAAAATTAGCTCACATGGGCTAATGATCAAACACGAGCAATTCGACTTGAATCACTCGACCAAACACATTTTCACACAAAAATATATTTTGTGAACACTATTCCTGAATGCTGAAACCCCGCCATTATTCTTTAAAATCACTTCAATCATAGGTTCAATTTTGTGAACCCGTGTTTCACCGCATTCTACCATTCCAATCAATACGATTTTATTTCACAAATTACACAATCAATCAACCTAACACCAGGCCCGATGGATCGCACAAATGGATTTCAAAATTTTCAATAATTAGGTCCTGCTCGGGATCAATCAAAACTACTGCCTGGCCCCAAACCAATCAAAACATTGAAAACACTTAAACAAAGTGAAACCAAGTGTATATAAAACCTCTACTCTCACTAGGGCTCACCAAAACTCCTCAAATCCAAAGTCCATGTGAGCTGGCCCGCGTGAGCGCCTTCCCACTCGAAGACTTCCGACTCCGCCTGATTTGCCGAAAACTTAGAGAGAAGTCTAACCTTCTCTCACTAAAACACCATTTTTGGCTACTGGACCTTTCTCCAATTCATGTTTTTTTTGCCTTTTTGAATTGTGGGAGACAACACTATTGAGTGTTTTGTCTTTTTCCCACTTAAACAATTCCATTAATACCTGTTATGTCCTCTTTTCCCAATTTGACATTCTAAGACTATCTCACTGGTCCATTTTATCATTTCACTCATGCCACTTATACATTACGAGTACGCAGTTATATGTGACTTCATCGTATCGAATCGCTTTACTCAAGACCAACGATGCCTCAAAAACGGTAAATTCGACCATTCTCAATTCACGGCCTACGCATAGCTAGATTTCGCGAGACGATTCCAACGGTGAAATCCATTTCATCATCCGAGATCTAGAGAATAAATTTTGGATTTTTAACCGAAATTACAATTTCGTAACCGAAATTACAATTTCGTAACCGAAATTACGATTTTGCCCTTTTTCCATAAATTTAAATTTCTCAGGTCTTACACACGCTCCCGTACCGAAGCCAATATATTCCCATTGTGTGGTGAGCTAATGCCCAGTAGTGGAATCACCCTAAATGGGTTACTCCCCACCTAAGTGCATATGCAATGATCCAATGTAAACACACACTCAAGTAAATTTATGATCCTACTTGAATGTCTAAATGCCCGTTCCCATGTCTCGAGTCCTCACCGACTCCCTCACACTTACCTAAGCCATGTATGAGAAAATATCATTTTCAAAACAAAACTTGTTGTTCTTGAAAAATACACCACCGAACTTCCTGCGAAAATATGCGACTACCGGTGCTTAATGTGTCGAGTAACCTTCCAAAACAATGCATGGGCTCCTCCGACGTGCAATTGCAGGACCATCTCCCCAACACCATTCTCCGAAATCATTCCCGAAATTCCTTTCACAACCATTTTCGCTTTTCAAAAATTCATGCGTCATGCACACACACCCATTTCTAGGTTACCCCGGTGCATATGAAATGCATTATGCCATTTCAACACAATTTATATAACACATACAAATATATCATCATGCATATATTTACATAATTTAAATCACAACAACATGTTATATAAATTCTCAATACATTACACCAAAAATTACCTCACATGGGATAATTTAACAAACACGAGCAATTCGATTTGAATTACTTAACCAAACACATTTTCTCACAAAATATTTGTGAACACTATTCACGTGAACAATGAAACCCCTAAGCACTGCTCATAAACCAATCACCCAACACTGGGCTCCACTTTAGAACTCCGAAATTCATGGCCAATTACTACTCATACACATCAAACATGATTTAATGCATAAATCAACAAATTAAGATGGGCGTCAAAACAACTGCGCACCGTCACTAATCGTCCAACCAAGCTCCTATACTTCTACCACTCCTGGCCCCAAGATTCGGGATCGATCAAATGGCCCTCACTACTCAAATCAACTCAATCATCAACAAAACACTTAAACAAAGTGTAACCCAAGTAGAGAAAAACCCCTACTACCTGAGTTTGTCAAAACTCCTTAAACCAAAGACTCCGACGCTAAGCCCCCACTGCGTAGAACCACTTTGCTTCTTGGCCCAAAGAAATTCGACGGTCCGATCGCCCGGGATCTTAGAGAGAAGTCACTCCCTCTCTCACTAAAAAATCAAATCTCACGTTCTGCATCCCCTCTGCACGTCTTGGCCTCTTTTTCCCATTTGAGAAGATGACCACTATTTGTTATCTTGTCCTATCTCACTTAACAATTCTAATAATACCAATCATGTCCCTAAGCTTGGATTTTTGACATTTGGCACTAACTCGGCCGTCCATTTTGATCATCACTCTACTCATGCAACATGTGTCACATGAGTACATGTTATAGGTGACTTTTATCACATCACATGTCGTTTTACGGCACTCGATACTCGATGCCTCGAAAAACGTGTAAATTCCAACTATCTCGGAATTCGACAAAATTCAATGTGGTAGCTAGATTTCGAGAGACGATTCCAACAGTGAAATCCGTTTTCTTCATCCGAGATCTAGAAAAATTTCGGGTTTTGACCGAAATTACGATTTTACCCTTTTTCCGAAAATTGGAATTTTCTGCCCATGCCTCCTTTGTACGTGTAAGGGGAGCTCTACTCCAAACTACAACTCGTCTCAACATCAATCTCTACGACATACATGAGTAAACACCTACCACTGGGCCTTTACTACATCGCATTCATCAAAAATACACCAACTATATACCATAGTTCAAGAGTTAATAAATCACTCTTAATTCAACATATACACTACAACAATTTTTTAATTAGACTACGTCTAAAAAACGTAGTCTTTTATATATAGATTACGTTTTCTAAACCGTAGTCTAGGTGAGTGTAGTTAAAAGTGTGAGTGTAGTTAAAAGTCTCACGCTAGACTATTATGAAATAGTTAAAAGTAAAAAAAAGTAGTCTTTAAATATATTTAGACTATGTTTTTATCAGAAAATGTAGTTTATAACTGTACAAAAGACTACGTTATTTCAAATTTTAACTACGTGTATTATGAACAAAAGACTACGTTTAAACGCGAGTTAAACTACTTAACTACATTTTTTTTACTTTTAACTACGTCTATTATGTACAAAAGACTACAAGTAAGACGGTTAAACTACTTTTTAACTACGCTTTTTAACTTTAACCGGTGATCTACAACCGTACAAAATACTTTTTATTGAAAAACGGTCTATTACGGAAGTATTTGCACTATACTTCCAAAACATAGTATAATATCCAACTGCCATACAAGCATATAATTTCAATTCCAAAAATACTAAAATATTAATTGAAATATCCAATATTGTCATACAAATATCCAATATTGTTTTATAAACAAACATCCAAGCAATATTTCTTCAAACGAAGCCTTGCAAGTACTGACCCATTCTTCGCGTGATAATGCTTCCATCTCTTCGTTTATAAGTTTTCTTCTCACTAAACTCGCATATATACATAAGTTACCTTTAAAAGAGCACTAAATAACACGAGATAAAAATCTAAAACCATAAAAGTACCACTTATATGAATCACATACGCAATAAATAACCTACCTTTTCATCGACAAATGATATGATTTTCTAATGATCTCCTTCATATACATGATGACATAATAGCCATTCAACACCGATGGTTGCTTAGGACACTTGAAAATGAATTTAAAAAGTTTTTATAAGATTCAAAACAAATAAGATCTAATTTTATGAATTATTAAAAAGAATGTGCAACTCAACATACCTTAATAGACTCCAACAAGTTTTTTCTTTGCAACTCGTCACTTTAGCATTGTATATTTTGAAATGCACTAATTTAAAAAAGTATAATAATAGTTTGAGACTCAAATGATATAATTCAGGAAAATTACTATAAAAATAAAAATAAATAAATACTTACGTATTAATAACACCTTTCAACTCCTTTCCCGCTGAACGTCCAATAGAATCACAAAAATATACTTTGTCCCCATGAGAGTCAATAACCACTAAGGACCAGTGATCCCTTCATAAACATAATAACAATAATCAACAACTTAATATCAACAATATCAATTTTCATTAAAAAAACTACTTACCTGCAGTTATATGAGCTAGAAACATACCGATCCACATAACAACGCTCTAATCTTTTAGCAATCAAATCTGATCGTGCCTGTACCCGATGCGAGTGCATGCAGATTTGTCTGTGGTCTATGAAGCCATATACATTGAGCGCTTTGATTTTTGAGTTGGTTGTACAAATAGGCTACACAAATCAAATTATTCACTCACAGTTTGATAAGAAACTTGTAACATATAATTGCATATGAAAATGCAAAAATAAAAGCAAATATCTTATTACCTCATATATAGTACAATACAACTGTTAGAAGTAATCTTCCATTGAGCAAAAGTTAATCATATCTTCTAATAATATAATGTGTAATCTCGCTCATAATCAAAGACACCAACATCCAATACCATACCATTGTATTTGTATCTCCCAAACTTTTTGCAATGTGATTCTTTAAATATGACAAACTCCATGGACCCTTTTCTTTGTTTTCTAACTGTAACTTTTGCGGAACAATCTTAGCCTTTTCATAATAATGAAATCAATTCACATATGTTACATAACAAATAGTTTATCATTATAAATTAATCATAAATTTATAGATAAGTTAAAAAAGTTTAAGATAGTCTTGACCCGACCATCAATAACTAATGATCGAGGCCATGCAACGGAGAACCAACAAAATCTTTAACTTTCACAGGATCATCACCAATTGTTATTGGAAGGAGAGCATCATCATCAAAACAAACATCAATAGATACACGATAATTATGAATACCCAAAGGAACTCCATGTACAGCAGAGTTTGGTGCTACATTCTCAATCACTGTACCATATCCAATTATATTATCAATGGATTCTACTGCCAATTTGCATGGTTTTCCCTTCAAAGCAATAACATTAGAAAATATAAGTACTATGAATTAAATAAAATGCTACAAATATAAGTAAATATTAACATACCTTTTGCATGTTTCTTTGTCCAATGGAAACTAATTCTATATTTCGTGATCCTTCTAGATCGTAAGCAAAGAATAGTTTTATTTTACGCTTTTTAATCGAAAGAACTACCTTTGTCCGTAAATATGTAGAGTACACTTCCAAAAATTTCAGTAGGATTTTCCTCAACTTTCATTTTCTTCATGAAGTTGACGTGAAATGATCAAGTAAATGATTTTCTTTCCTCAGCATCTTCTCGTTGCTTGGTTCTAGTTTTTCGGTTCCTTCTTAACAAATGTTATAAGAGTTCGCTTGTTTTTGTTCTTTCGAAGATTGAAATAGGTTGTGGGCGAATCCATGCTCCAACACTCTTTACTCGACCACTATGTTCTGGATTTCAATGCCCTTCCTAAGATAGTCTTTTCGTCTCCGATTCTCGTATTGGATCCATCTTCACCTTCATTGTATATTCATCCCGATATGTAGATAAAACGAACCATACATTAGGAAGTTATAAAAGAATCTATAATTAGCTACAATTAACAAGAAAAAATATTTACTTACAATTTTCTCAGATGACTTCTTGATGACTTCACTATTAGAACCATCACCTTTGAATAAATGTTTTCCATACAACATCATCCAATGTCTTCATTTATGCCTATCTCTTTTCTATAATTATTTAGACAACAAATATTTTAATAAAACATTAGCTAATAATTACCTTCCAACGATAGAACTAAATATTCAACACTTACTATCTTTTCTTCCACATTAACAAATCCATGCCTAGATGAATGATGTCGATACTCATTGCTTTTTGCTCTTTCACTTTGCAACCTACTCCATTCCTGAAATTCTGGAGAACTATACCTACTGACAAAGGCATTCCAAGCATCTTTTTTTATGAATGGATAGTTCTTAGGAGGCTTGTCAAATAAGGGTCACCTATCCTCCAATGGATTCAAGAATTTTTCTCAACTCAACTTAAATCTGCTCTACCATAAGCAGTGACAAAATATGTTACTTCTTCAACTGGGTACATTATAAGTTCACAAAACATAGACATACATAAGAGCATACTAATGAAATCAAAATTCAATTAAAAAATTAAAAACTCACCTTATTTGAATCTGTAATTTTGTTTTTCAGCTCTTCAGAACCAAAACCAATTTTCTCAAAATTAATAGGCAATGTTGGTTTGGCAATAACACCTAGATAACTTTGCATTTCCGTATTAACCTCTCCTAAGGATTTGTCCTCTTTCTATTGTAAGTCACCTTATTTCCATGAGACCTAGCTTTTAATACCTAGGCATAGTTGTTGGACCCTTTTCTTTTAATTTTCTCGGCATTGACGTAGGTTCTTCATTCAACAAGAACCTGTACAATAAGAGTAAATTATAATTATTTTAACAAAACCATAATATATAAAAATAAATATAATAAAAATAACAAAACAAGCTAATATAAGGATTAACAAAGCTATTACCATTTGCGCACTATTGGCAATCCAAGTACCCTCACTATCATCCCGCACATAAGGTAGTTGAGACTCATCCATAATATCAAAAGACTATATATCAGGCAATGATCTGATAACACAATGTTCCAATACCGTATCACCTAAGTCATCATCATTTGAATAACCATTAAACATGTGCCTTGAGTTTGGAACTACAATCGACCAAGCTGGATCATTTCCATCTTCTACATAAAATACTTGCTGGGCATGAGTAGACAAAATAAAAGAATCTGACTTATGTCCGATATTGGTAAGATCAACCAATGTGCATCCATCTTCATCTTCTTTAACTCCACTAGAGCTCTCAACCCATTGACACTTAAAAACTACCACCTTAAATTCAATATAATCAATTTCCCATATATCTTGAAGAACCCCATAAAAGGACATGTTTGAAATTATCGGATTCTTGTCCTTCGAGCTAGACACTTGCATTGTTTTAGCAGTTAAGGTGACACCACTATTCTGAACACATCTGGTACTATCACGTTTTTGGGTGTGAAATCGAACTCCATTTATAAGATATCCATCATATCTTATCCCTTGGGGTTGGAGTCCATGAGATATCCACCTCAGCGTATCAAAAATTATGTTACTGGATTCCTTAATCTCAAATGCAACCTACATTCATTTTTAAGATTCAACAGTAAAAAATAATAGTTTAGTATAAACAAATGATGATCTCCTATAAGATGCCAAGCACATAATCATATACCTTTTCACGCAACCAATTTATGAACGTTCGATTATGCTCATCCTAAAGCCACTTTTGTCTCTTTGTTTTATTTGGATTAGCTGCCTCCAATTCTTCCATGTGTTGCCGTATGTTAAAACTTATTCAATTATAACCACATACTTTAACAATAAGAACATTTAATGAGACTCAAATAACATGTGATGGGTCTGACTTATTCTATATAGGTTTAACTCGTTGTATTTTCCAAATACATAAAGATGTGTTTGCTCTAACTCTTTCTGTGAGATAAGCTCTAAATACACAGAGAACGAAAAGGGTTTTCCTAATACTTTCTTGACCATCACACTCATTTCTCATTGATGGGATCCCAACTGCTTTCCTATTTGACAAGTACTCTAAACAATATTCTACAGCTTCCTCAGCAATATAACATTTTGCAATGCAACCTTCGCCTATTATGACAGTGCATATTATCCTTTTAAGATCTTCATGAATCTTTCTTCAAAGGATACATTCATCTTTAAACATCTGGGATCCACATAATCGACTTCAAGGCATATGTACTCGTTAATGAACCATTATTTCAAAAAATTAAGGAGGATAATTCTTTCCATCCGACATAATGTCTTCATAAGTTCTTCTCAGCAAACCTGAGATTGCAAAGTATCCACACAACTTTCAAGGTAGCGCATTGAAGAACAAACTTAGTTTAGTTATTGTGGATCCTATGTTCTTATTCAACAATCCTCGTAATGTCAGTGGAAGAATTTGTTGATCAAAGGTAGAAATATGAGATTTTAGGCCATAAAGCTTCAATTCTTCCATAGAAACACAATTTCTTGGGTTAGAGCAAGATTCATCTGGGAACTTTATGCAGATAACATCTTGGAAAATTTGATTTTCTCAAATTTCTTTAGAAAGTGTGTAAATCCTAAGGCAGGCAAATATGTCCTTTTCTTCTCACCTTAATTATTGGTTGTAGCTCACTTCGAATTCCCATATTTACTAGATCTAAACGGATCGCTATCCATCCTTTGACTTTCCAGGATATCAAGAAGGGTTCTACGATGCCCCTCACATACGCTTTTCTCAATATAATCACACTTAAGACATGACGCATATGAAGAAACTCCCAATACTCAAGATAAAAAAATATTGACCTTTTTTTCCATGCAACTTTAGACTTGCCTCTTGAACCTTGTCCTTCTTTTTTGAATTCTCAACATGCACTGTATTTGCTTGTTTTTTCCCATACACATAATTAATATTTCTGGTCTTTTGTAAAATTTCTGTTCCAGTTAAAGGTTTAGGCTCAACATCAAACTCTTGACAACCATTAAACGCCGTTTTTGCTCTTCTATATGGATGATTTACAAAAATCTCCTATGACCTTGGTACACATTTTTTCGACTATGTTTCAAGTATATACTGTATTTTCAGCACAAATTAAGTGCTTCAATAACCCTTAACACTCGCAGCCACCAAATTTTCATATCTGGAAAACTTTACTGGCCCAAAGTAATATGGCCTTTATGTGAATACCTTCTTTCAAATATGCATCAGAAACTTCAAATAATCGACATCCCATAGCATTTTTAAATCATCAATAAGTGGTTGCAAGATGTCAATATCATTTCCCGACTGCTTAGGACCCGATATCAATAAGGTTAACATCATGAATTTTCGCTTCATACATAACCATGGTGGGAGATTGTGTAAAACCCGAGAAAAATTCAATTTTTCCGGTGCGGTAAACGGTAATTTCGTTGAAAATCTGGAAATTTCTAGATCTCGATGACAAAACTAATGCACTCGCTAAATTTGTCTCAAATCTAGTGACTCAGAAAAGTTTCGTCAATTCTCGAGACAATCTAATATTTTTACGATTTTCAAGGAGCAGCGCCAAGATCAGGAACGTAGATTTTTACGAAAATCTCTAAGTCGGAAATGTTTAGGTTGGGTTCATTTAAAATAAAGTGAACTGAAAGAAATAAATTGGTTTCGGACAAACGGACTCGAATAAAACAATATGAACCATAAATATCAAATAATAATATAATAATAAGAATAATAATAAAAATAATAATAAAAATAATCAAATAAAAAGGAGGAAAATGCCATTTTGGCAGAGGAACCGACAGGAGGGAGAGAAAGGGAGCGTGGAGAGAGAATATTATTTTTATTTTTTTCTTCTCTTTGTTTCATTCGCGCATCTACGGTACCCATTTAAGTTTTTATCAGGTCAAGGGAAAGTGTTGATCTACGCACGAAGTTTAGCGGGCGTGGGATTACCCAAAATCTTGAGTTTCTCGCCAAACTCCACGAGGTAGGGAATTTTCCTATTTGTGTTATTTCTATCCTAAAAGTCATTTAATGGATGTGTGGATTGGCTTAGAGGGGTCGTGAAAGGTCAGAAATTTCGCTTCAAATTGACTGAGTATAGAAATTTTTGTGAAATTTTCGGATTGTTTTCTTTACGCTCCGCTTACTCCTGAGATCAAGCTTCGAACAAGTCAGTCGACTTTCGAGACTGCTTTTGACAACCATGACAGACTTTTGGGGATTCATTTTCGCATACCCAATCGTGGTCGAGGCTCGTTTGATCCCTGACTGATGTATTCGGTTTTGTGGGGTGTTTTGGTATCACAATATTCGGTGATGAACTGGTGGAAGGGAATTCAAGAGGTGCCCCGCTTTATATAGGTCCGTGATTTGGGCCATTTTGTGCAAGTATTGTTGGAAAGTGAATACATGATTGAGTGATTTCGTGTGTCATCAAGATGGACAAATAAATGACATAGTTGGGTATGATGATTGAGGTCATTACATGGCTCGTTCGAGGCTAGTCGTGGACAAATTATGTCATCACTAGGCCTAAGGATTGATGTGTGTCATTACCTGGGTGGTAGTGACTTGTGATGTCCATATATGCTTGAATTAGTATGTTTGATTTGGAATTTGTATGAACCGTAATATGAATGTCCAAATGATGCATGGATAAATATGCATGAGTATGTATGCACATATAGTTCTAATATATATGTAGTAATGTGGTATGAATAGGCAATGGGTATAATTGCATTATACATGCACAAACATCGTGATAACATGGGTGTGAGGCATAGTTGAGATCGACACTATGCTAGGTGTTCATGGGTGTGTCGTGAGTACATGGTTTGAATCAACACTGCGTATGGTGTTGATTAGTGGGCCTTGCACAGGACAACGTCCAAAATGAGTCGTATCGGGTTAAGGAAATGAAATGGCTCATTGCATTTCATATGCACTAGGGCACCCTAGTAGAACAATAGAGTGAGTGTGCCGAGGTGGTTTTCGAGAGAATTGTTTAGAGGGTTGACCAACAATATTATTTATTAGAGTGTGTCCACTACAACATCGGAGGGTTGTCCATATAATATCAATCGTCGGAGTCCCCAATCAGATATACATCGAGGGTCAGTCTACAATATCAATCGTCGGAGTCTCCCCAATTGATATACATCAGAGGTTGTCCACAAATAGATTATCTGAGTGTGTCCACTATTTATATCCGAGGGTTGTCCACTAAAAACAAATACCTTGTTTGGAAATGGTTTTCTATCTTATGGCAAATGCATGTTTGAGGAGTCAATGAGGACTCGAGGCGTATGGTTGTAAATGAAAATGAAAGATTAAGAGTGACTGGATCACATCGGAAAATGATGTGCAGAGAGTTCACACTCCTGGCAGATTGCGTGTGTGAGGGAGCAGGTGGAGGACTTGGATATGGGATAGGTGAGTCACATTCTCATCCATGACATGTAGACATTTAAGTAGGGATATACATGATTCACTCAATGTTCGCTTTGCTCGTTCGATGTCATCGCATGTGCACTTAGGTGAGGAGTAGCCCTGTAGAGATTATCACTACTGGCTTTGCTCACTCTGTCGTGGGACCCCCTTTCACAGTCAAAGTGTGCGACTTCAACCCGCATTAGGAATCGCAGACATATGAAGAAAGCCGGATTGTGGCTTTGATATATATTTTGTAAATATATGGGTTGTATTTATTTGTGTAAGAGTGATGTAATTTAAACTCTTATGGACTATGGTTTTATAGTCATGTGCTTATATGTTTGAGTATGGATAAATGGTCTACGTGGCCATTTTTACTGTATGTGGACCCGATGTGTCGTTGTATAATATTAGGCCATGTTGCCATGTAATCAGACAGTTGCATTCGTAGAACTCCCTATACAAAGGAGACTCTGCCCGATTTTCGTTAAATCATGGGTCCCGAAAAAAGGGACACGATGGTGTGGTGTCGGGTTACTCGACATCCACGGGTATTCCAAGGGTTGACGGGTTGTCAACGAGACCCCCGGGATAGGGGTGTCACAACAGAGGTAATGGGCACGATGTGCCATTTCATCGCGGACGCACTACTTTAAGGAGCTGCGGATTTATCCCATCTGCCGTAAGTGCCAAACTGGAGATTTCGCGCTCATATAAATTAGGCCATTTGTGGTCTATTAATTATGATGTCGTGATCTGGCTAGATGTCGAATGTAATTATTAACTTCTCTTTCATTAGAATGCCATCAAATCTTTCGATATTCGACGAGTAAATTATACATTCTTTCTAAACCGTATTGGGGAAAATACCACACAACCTTGGCCGGTATGCCTACTTTTGATTATTGATCCTTTAGGAATTCTTCATCTTGATTCGTATCAATTTGGCCATACATCAACATCCTTGTTTGTACTTCACAAAATGCAATCATTCGACATGCGTATCTTTTCATATTGCATTCCTAAGACGCACAAGGTCTTTTTTTGCTTCATATATTGGCGTAGGCATCAAATTTCCTTTTGGGGCCACATCACCCCAAAAGCTTAATAGCTCATTGAAACTTGCATCGCTCCACCTATATTTTGTTTTAAAGTTGTATAATCGTACCAAAACAGAAAGCTTAGTGAACCCAATACAACCAGTGTATAAAGAGTGCTCAACATCATCTAACAAGCCAACGAATTTCTCTGGATTACATTCAAATAGATCTATGGCTGCTTCAACCATTTCCACATCATTGATATCATCATTGTATTGAAGACAACATTCTTCAGCATCTAAGGTACACTTATCTTCCTCAACATTACATATGTTTTCGCCATGCCATGTCCATACGTCATAACTTGAGTCGATATCATTACAAAAAAGATGATCTTTAACCACTATGATATCATGAACTTTCATATTCCCACATTTTATGCATGGACATTGTATGGAACTAAGGTCACCTAAATTTTTTTTAACATAATTAAAAAAGCTTCTACTAATTATCCTTCAGCATCTTTTGTACGTCTATCAGCAGAGTACCATGACTTATCTAGTCTGTTTAAATTCAAAAAATACTAGTAACTAGTTAATTAAATCAATAAATATAAATGATTTTATCTAACAAACTAATTCAATTTATCAAACCATATACAAGTAAAAATTGAAAGATGACAAGTAAATTAAAAGATAAATAATAACCCTAAGCATTGGTTCAAATTTTCTGATTTGTTGGTCAATTTCCTTTGACTTACTTTCCATGCCTGGTGAATCCACCCATCTATGTCCCTAAAATGGAAATAAAGCAAATCTATATATATATAAAGCAAAATTACTATGTCATACATAAAGAGAAACAAATATAAGGGCCAAGAGACTAAATATAACAACAAAAATAAATTAAAAATGATGAGCAAAAATCACAATGGCTGACTAAATAATAATGCGAGCATAACTAAACAATAATTGTGAGAATAAATCAAGGTGAGTGAAATAACAATGGTGAGAAATCAAGGTGAGCGAGAGAAAAAAGAAAAATATATAAACATATATACAAAGATTTGGGACGTAGAACATGACAAAAATGTAATGATACCATCAAAAAAGAGAAAAAAATATGGATTGGACAACAAATAATAACAACAACAAATTCGAGAGGCTGATCACCCAGACTTAAACACCCAGATTTAAGCAAGAAGAAAAACCATAAGATAAAATGAGAGAAACATGATTTTTTAATTAATATTAGAAACTTGGTATGATATAGTTGACACGAGAAGCATGGTATAAGATATTCAATATGAGAAAACATTGTCCTAAAAAAGTACAAAAACAAGAAGAACAATCCAATATGAGTAAACCATTTTGCTCTTCAAAGATTTGAAATTAGATGTGCTTTATTTAGCCATTGAAATCCACACTTATGTATGCTTGTGAAATCCTCTCCTCGTTTTAATCACTAAGGATAAAGGCGTATCAAGACATTCAAGATGTTTGTCAATATAGATTATTCCATCTAATGTGAAGATATTAAAATGTCTCAGTCCACTTATTTTACTTGAAAACATAGACTCTCATTTTCACAACTTATTCCTCAAAATACCTCCAAATACACTGCTAGCAGCGGATCCCGGACCCGGATTAACCTTGTATGAACCCGAGGGGATCAAGACCCAATGGATATAGAAACTTTTCCTTAAAATACCAAATAAAATCCATGGAGCGAACCCTTTACAATTCTTAACATATCTTTTTAGAAAATAATGCGAAGATACATAAATTTTTTTTTCTTTTTTTTTCAAACACTTAGATTTTTCAGAAAAATTGGCCAGAGTTTCCTCTGTTTTCTGACTTTCCTAAATTTACAAAACCTCGCAAAACATTTAAAAACACTTCTAATCTTTCAATCCTCAACTTCAATCTTCCGCTTTAGGACTCCTGGCCCACAACCCAATCAAACACAATATATACACATAATAACATTTATTCATTTCAAATCATCAAAACATTCCAAACTTTTAATTCATGCATTGTTTTTTTTTTTAAAAGATTGGGCTTGAGCTGACTTCTAAGCCGACCGCCTAAGTAGTGCCTTCTTTCAAAATATATCCATATATGCATATATACATGACAAAGTATCTGATATAAAATATGCAAACTATTTTATACACATAGCTTCATGCATCTTCTCGATGGCCTCAACCCACCGCATAGAGGGTACTTACCGGGCGCACTGCCTCTGGGTCCCAAAATGTTTTTGAAACATACGGAAAAGAATGAGCCAAAGGAGCCTGAGCGTACATTTTCATTAAGATAACATTTTCGCATGATATACAAGCAACATATACTTATACATTTAAAAATCCATTTATGCCTTAAGATAACATTTCGTGATATATCAAAGTAATACATACTTATACATTTAAAATCCATTTATGCCTTATATTTATGCCTCAAACTTTCTTTTCTTTCTTTATAATAATACTTATACATTTCAACCTAATTTATGCTCTAAACTTTCTTTTATTTCTTTCGATGGAACCTGGACAAACACACCGAATAGTTTCCGGTACTGACGGTGGAGGGACAAATACATTCCAGCCATAACCACTACGCTCATGGAGAAACTCACGCTTGCATAGGGTTCCAGCCATAGCACTTTATCATGTGTAAGGATATTACTCTAGACACCTATTTCCCTCCTGCTAGGCAACCCATAACTACCTCTCAAATCCCACGCTTAAAGCACTCGGCCGATATCAAACACAACAAACATAGGGCTTAGGGTAACCATCAGTAAAACATTTCCTTCAAAACAGATTTATAAATCCATTTAAATCATTTACTTTATCATTAAAACACATATGCATTCTTACACATTTTTAAACTTTCATAATACCTCAATGATATGCATTACATATTTCATATACATATAATATATATTGATGCAAGATAAAACATTTCCATATGCCTTAGCATTTACATAAATATTTCCATTAAACTTTCAGTTTAACATTAAAATCATTCACTTTAAAAACTAATTTCAAAATATCATTTTCACTACAGTTCACCGTGCTCAATCCTGCTTGCTTCCCGTTGAATTCCCGTTTCCCGTCCGATAGTCTTTTTCACCTTTTTCAAGAAAAACTACACCATACATTAATCATAACTTCCATTTTAATCCACCATAAGATATTTACTGAAGCCAAATGAACAAATTCATACTCCTGAAACTAAAAACCCATTCATTTTGGCCAACTCTTTCCAATAAACACTTAGACTTTATGACTCAAAAATTCATTCAAACTGGCCTTCAAAATTTATGAAACTCTCCAGATCATCCTTTAGACATTCATTGACATCTCTTTTTTAAATTTTCAATTTAAAATTCCTTCTCTAAAGCCTCAACTACATAACACAATCTGCAATAAATAGATGACTTTAGTTTGGCAGAACAGAATCGCACATAGCTCCTACTTAAACATTTTCAAACTTTGGGGATTAAAATTTGTTGAACTTCGATAAATTTTTCTAGAAGTCTATTTTAACCCATCAACTTGAATCACTCAAATCGGATCAGAAATGAGAAAGTTATGGTCAAAATACGACAATGGTCGAAACAGGAAATGTGAGCATTTCCGTACTCGAGAACTTACAGTGGCTTGCTACATGACCCTACTTTGAGTAAATTTTTGGGCACTTTAGGGTTACAATTTGCACGAACTTCCTTCAGATAACTTTTCCCCCTAGAAGTCTATTTTACCCATAATTTTGAATCACTCAAATCAGATCTTGAAATGTGAGCAGTTATGATCAAAAATACAAAACTGGTTATCGGTAAACAGGAAAACAAAGTATTTCCTGTACCGAGCAGTCTCTTGAATTTTTTCCCAGATTTTGTGTTTTGCTTCCATTTTTGCCACTTTTGCTACCAATTCACTTCATATAACATCTATAATTCATAACACCTCAAGAAACATCATGGAATGCATCTAAAACCAACTCCACAACACTTAAATTGGTGCTATGGAACCCTTGAATTCATTCCATGGACTGCATCATGGAATGCATCCAAGAACTCAACCTAGGTCACCAATTCTTTTTAAAACCACATGCTTTTGATGATTCCATGCTTCCTTTACACCACACTGGGGCAAATCATAATCTCAACAAAACATCTAGGTTTGTGTGACCTTACACAAACCTAGGACCAAAGGAGGAACAATCTCCATAGAAATTAACCCTAAAATCCCTGTGACATCAAAAAAACATTTGATTCAAAGACAACCATACCTTAATCTTGGGACTTCCTCCTCCTTCTTCTTCCTTCTTCCTCTTGGCTCTCTTCTTCTAACCGTGGAGCCCTAGCTCTTTGGAGACCAAATGAAATTTGGCTTTGTTTTTTTTCATTTTCTTTATAATATCAACTTTCCTTAATTGTAAATTTGCCTCATTCTAAATATTGAAATTGAACTTTTGAAATTCTATTTTGGCCCATCTCTAATTTGATTTTCAAAATTTTCATATCCTTTTGCTTAATGACCATTATATCCTTATGCTCATACCACCCTCTCCGGTTTCCATAAATTATCATTTCCTATTTTAGTCTCCAAAATAATTACTATTATAATATCTCAAATCAGGTTGGGGTTTTACAATCACTCTCTCAAAAAATTTCTGCCCTCGAAATTAAAACATTCATACTCGCATCAAAGAGATGGGAATATGCCTCTTCATCTGCTCCTCATGCTCCCATGTAGCTTCCTCTATCGTATGACTCCTCCACAATACCTTCAATTAAATGGAATAGTCTTGTTGGCAAGGTAACTTGTTTTCGACGGTCGAGGATCTTCACTGGTTCCTCTTCGTATGTCAAATTCTCCCCGTATTTCCACCGGGTTGCTCAATACATGTGAAGGGTCTAGTATATACTTGTGGAGCATAGAAACATGGAAAACATCGTGAATGTGATCGAGATCAGATGGCAATTCCAATCGATATGCCACCTCCCCAATCCTCTCAACAATCCTGTATGGCCCAATATACCATGGACTCAGCTTTCCACGTTTCCCAAATCTTAGTACGCCCTTCCATGGGGAAATCCTCAAAAATACCATATCCCCTACCTCCTCGAACACTAGGTCCCACGTGGCGATTATTCGCATAACTCTTCTCAGTCGGTCCGTGAAATTCTGGCCATCCCTCTAACCTTGACCTTATCACAAACCAATTGGACAATTTCCAGACCTACTAATTTCCTTTCGCCTACCTCATCCCAACAGACTGGAGTTCGACATTTCCGTCCATAAAGAGCCTCATAAGGGGCCATACCAATACTGGCCTGATAATTGTCATTGTATGCGAACTCCATCAGGGGTAGATGGGTGTCCCACCCCCAACTCCATAACACATGCCCTAAGCATATCCTCTAAAGTCCTGTGATAGTCCCCCGCATTGGCCATCCTGCCCGTGGGATGAAAAGCCATAATCGAAATGCGCTTTAGTGCCGGGGCATTCCGTAAACTAGGCCAAAACCGTGAGGTAAAACCTAGAATTTCATTCAAACTATCAAAACTCGGAACCCCATGAAGTCGCACTATTCACCTACATAATCACTAACTTTTCTAAAGAATCTTCACATTAACTCGTAGAAAATAAGGCATTTCATTAAACGATCAACTATAACTCCATATTGTATCATGTTGCCTCGAGTCCGTGGAAGACTCCGTCACAAAATCCATAGTAATCTTTCCCATTCCCATACCGGAATAAGGAGTAATCAGACTTTCCAGCTCCGATGCTCGCCTTCACTCGCCGACAAAGTTAAGCACTGAAACGAAACTCGCAATTTCTTTCTTCATCCCATTCCACCAGTAATGTTCTTTCAAAGTCCTGTACATCTTGGTACTACCTGGATGCATAGCATACGCAGATGAATGTGCTTCTTCCATAATGTCTCTCTTCAACTCGCCATACTCTGGCACACACATTCTCTGTCCTTTCACTATCATGCCATCATCTCTAATTTGAAACTCCACATTCTTCCCTTTTTCTATCTCTTCCTTAAGCTTAATCATTTGTGGATCTTGCGACTGCCCTGCTAGAATCTGATCCACTAGAAGCGGTCTACCATGAAACGTGGCCAATAAGGTTCCTGAATCCTCAACTTCCAATATCACCCCTAAAGCCTCAGTTTACCAAGAAGGGAAGATAACCTGATCTCATGTGAGACAAAGTACTCTCTGGTCGCTTACTCAAGGCATCAGTTACGACATTAGCTTTCCCGATGGTACTGATATAGTACAAACAGAGTCCTTAATCAACTCGAGCCATCTTCTTTCGCTTTAGGTTTAACTCTTTGGGTGAAAATATATTTAAGACTTTATGATCCTCAGAAGATCCTACAAGGAACACCATAAGTAATGTTCCATATTTTTATGCAAACACGACCGCCGCTAGCTCTAAGTCGTGTGTAGGGGAATTCTCCTCATGCTTCTTTAGCTGGCTAGAGGCATATACAATCACCCTATCATTTTGCATCAAAACATAACCAAGGCCTTGCCTGGAAGCATCACTATAAACCACAAATCCATCTTTCCCATTGAGCAAAGCTAAAACTGGGGCTGAAGTTAATCTATCTTTCAACTCCTCAAACTCGCTGATGTGCATCTACCCAATCATACTTAACATCTTTCTTGTCACTTGGTCAGTTGGGTCGCTTATCCCTGAGAACCCTCAACAAACTTCCCGCAGAATATCCCTATACCAAGGAAAACTCCTTATCTCCGTAAACACTCGTAGGAGGTTTCCACCCAGTATAAGCCACCTTCGTGATCCACTGAGATCCCCTCTGCAGAAACTATGTGTCCTAAAAAGGCGACACTGTCGAGCCAAAATGGACACTTACTGAGTTTAGCATATAACCGATGTTCCCGCAATGTTTGCAAAATTATCCTCAAGTGCTATGCATGTTCTTCCATCGTTCGAATAGATCGCATATCGTCAATAAACACGTATAACAAACTCGATCGGTAAGGCTCCGGAAAATCCTGCTCATGAGATCCATAAAAGCTGGGTCAGCATCTGTAAGTCCAAAATAGCATGACTAAAAACTCAAAATACCCGCACTGCGGTTCCTCAATGTTGTCTCGGGAAACATCCTCATCGCGAAGTCTCAACTTATCCAATTCACTTCCAATTAAATCAAGGCTCATGACAACATCTTTGCAAGCTTTAAATCAAGCCATTAGCATCCTTAAAGTGAAAAACCCATAATGCTCTTCACCTTAGCAAAAATTATTTCTTCAATTTCTTCCATTTTCTTTCAACAAATTACATTTGATAATTCATCCAATGTCATTGATTTACTTAAACTAAATCAAACCAATGCATTTCCAATTAAACCTTCTGGCCTAACCCTCTCATCTTATTTTCTATTCAACTTTAATTCCATTAATTCCTTCAAGCACTTGTTAAGGCGTAATGTCATTAAATCAATTAAACCAATCAAAACAACATCACTTCCATTAACATCCAAGGTTGACCTAAATTGACAATCCTTATAATCTCATTCTTTCTTTTCAATTTCCTTAGCAAATCAACCTAGAATCATGTCAATTTTATAGCTAAAGCCTTAATATAACTCAATTGAAGGTTTGTGATAAATAATCCATAAACCCTAATTGCTTAATTGAACCTCCTTAACCCACGACTCCACCTCGCTTCGTCTCGGGATCGGTGGCAGCCTGGGATTTCAAACCCATGCCCTCTCATCCCTAATCGCGGGCCTCTACTACCCGGGTCGCATCGTGTGTGGGTTGTCGACGCTACTCGGTGGGTCCAAATCTCGATCTAAACCCACAAAGAAACCTGGCCATGATGGACCTCGTTTTTCCATTTTATCTTTATCATCGATTCAACTTTTCAAGCAATGATACATGACTAACTTCTCTTTGATACATGACTTGTGGCATTTCTTGAATAAGGACCCTATCCTACAATTGATTATGCAAGATTATGTATAAGATCATGCATTTTATATGTTAATCTATCATTAGAATCGTCTTCTTCAACTTTTTTTTTTTTTTCAACAATCATCTTGACACTGATTCCTCGAAATATCGATCTCCCATGTCCTCTAATTGCTCATCCCTGTTTGAACCCGTAGAACATTATCATTTCCATGTTGAAGTAGTAACAGATTTTCATTCCGACAAATAGACCCATTTTGGACGAGTCCGATTACATTACATTAATATTCCTCCCAAGGTGTCATGATGAGGGACTCTTCACACATGCCTACAATTTCTTCTCCCAACTTTTATGATCTTTTCACTCACTATTCTCCTAGTCCTCCAAATGTAATCTTGAAACTAGTCCAAGACCCTCATTTAGACCTTCCAAACTCAAAAGATCTAGTATTATTTCATAAATGAACCCCTAGATTTTTGGTGGTACTAATGCCTCAGAGCTCTCCCGTAAGGCCTACTAATTTTGACGATTTTCTAGCAGAATTCAGAAATTCAATATGTCATGTATCATATATGATTTTAATCACATAAATAATTTTATGCAATTTTAAAATAAAACATTAAACAATCATATAGAACATAAAATTTTCAAATCTTATAATATTTTCAAAACCGTGGCTCGATACCAATGCTGAAGATCCTCAAATCCGGATTAACCCCATGAACCCGAGGGGACTCTCCCGCACTCCAATGGATATAAAACCTTTCCTTAAAATACCAACAAAATCCATGGAGCGAACCCCTTACAATTCTTTAACATATTATTCTTTAGAAAATAATGCTGAAGTCAAGGATAAATTTTTTTTTCTTTTTTTTCAAACACTTGGATTTTTCAGAAAATTCACGTAGTTTCCTCTGTTTTTCTTCTGACTTTCCAAACTTAAACCACAAAACATTTAAAACACTTAATCTTTCGGATCCTCAACTTCAACTCCGCTTTAGGACTCCTCGTCCACAACCTAATCAAACACAATATATACACATAACATTTATTCATTTCAAATCATCAAACATTCAAACTTCTTTAATTCCATGCATTGTTTTTAAAAGATCGGGTTTGAGCCTGACTTGCTTCGACCGCCTAAGTAGTGCCTTTCAAAAATATATATCCATATATGCATATATACATGACAAAGTATTCGACATATAAAATATGCAAACTATTTATACAATACAGTTCACATGCATCGTTTCCTCGATGGCTCAACTCACTGCATAGAAGGGTACTCTACCGGCGCACCTGTCTCGGGTCCTGAAAATGTTTTTGAAACATATGGAAAAGAATGAGCTAAAGGAGCCCAGTGAGTGTACATTTTCATTAAGATAACATTTTCAGTATATATCAAAATAATACATACTTATACAATTAAAAATCCATTTAGCCTTAAGATAACATTTTCAAGATATGATCAGCACACGACACTATGGCATTAAAAATCTGATTTCATGCCCAGGACATTTACGCCCTCAAACTTCTTTCTTTCTTTATAATAATACTTATACATTTCAAATCAATTTATGCCTCAAACTTTTTATTTCCCTTCTTCATATGGAACCCGTGGAATAAAGCCACACCAACAGCTTCGGTAATCGACGAGGGACAAATACATTCGGGCCATAACCACTACCGCCATGAGAAACTCACGCTTGCATAGGTTCCAGTCATAGCACTTTATCACGTGTAAGTATATTACTCTAGACACCTATTTCCCTCCCTCAGTTAGTAACCTATAACTTTACCCTCTAAATCCTTACAAGCTTAAAGTACCTCGGCCGATATCAGTCATAATAGTCATAGGGGGTTTAGGTAACCACTGTGTAAAACATTTCTCTCAAAATACATTTATAAATCCATTTAAATTATTTACTTTATCACAAACACATATATTCTTTTACACATTTTTAAACTTTCATAATACCTTAACATATGCATACATATTTCATATACATATAAATATATATTGATGCAAGATAAACATTTCCATATGCCTTAACATTTACATAAACATTTCCATTAAACTTTTAGTTTAACATTAAATCATTCACTTTAAAAACTCAATTTTCAAAATATCATTTTCACTACACACCGCTCAATCCCGCTTGCTTCTCGCAATTCCCTGCTTCCCGTCCGATAGTCTTTTTTTCACCTTTTCAAGAAAACCAACTATACATTAATCATAACTTCCATTTTATCCACCATACACATTCATTTAAAGCCAAATGAACAAAAATTACCCTTAGGCACTAAAACCCATTCATTTTGGCCAACCTTTTCCAACAACACTTCTATAGACTTTGTGACTCAAAATTATTCAAACGGTCTTCAAAATTTATGAAACTCCAGATCAGTCCTTTAGATATCCAATGACATCTCTTAAATTTTTAATTTAAAATTCTTCCTCTAAAGCCCTCAACCACATAACACAATCTGCACAATGTGATGACTCGCTTGGGCAAAACAGAATCTGCACATAGCTCCACTTTGAAACATTTTCTGGGAACTTTGGGATTAAACTTTGCTTAAACTTCCTTCAGATAAATTTTTTCCCTAGAAGTCTATTTTAACCAGAAACTTGAATCACTCAAATCGGATCAGAAATGAGCAAGTTATGGTCAAAATACGACAAATGGTCGGGAAATAGGAAAACAGAGCATTCGTACCGAGAACCAGACAGTGGCTACACATGACCCTACTTTGGAGTAAATTTTTGGGCAATTTAGGGTTACAATTCTGCAATAAACTTCCTTCAGATGGTAATTTTTCCCCTAGAAGTCTATTTTACCTAGAATTTTTAATCACTCAAATCAGATCTGAAATGAGCAAGTTATGATCACGAAAATTGGTCGAAACAGAAAACAGAGTATTTCCTGCACCGGCGTTTCCGAAATTTTTCTCCCAGATTTTGTGTTTTGCTTCCATTTTGCCACTTTTGCTACCAATTCACTTCAGGTAATATCTATAATTCATAACACCTCAAGAAACATCATGGAATGCATCTAAAACCAACTCCACAACACTTAAATTGGTGCTATGGAACTTTGAATTCATTCCATGACCGTGATCATGAATGCATCCAAGAACTCAACCTAGGTCACCAATTCTTTTTAAACCACATGCTTTTGATGATCCCATGCTTCCTTTACACCAATGGCAAACTCTCATAATCCCAACAAACATCTAGGTTTGTGTGACCTTTACAAAAAAACCTAGACCAAAGGAGGAACAATCTCCATAGAAATTCACCCTAGTAACCTAGACATCAAAAAAAACATTTGATTCAAAGACAACCATACCTTTAATCTCGTAATTTCTCCTCCTTCTTCTTCTTCCTTCTCTCCCTCTTGGCTCTTTCTTCAACCGTGGAGCCCTAGCTCCTTGAGACCAAATGAAATTTGGCTTTGTTTTTTTCATTTTCTTTATAATATCAACTTTTCCTAATTGTAAATTCTGTTCTCTCATCTCTAAATATTGAAATTGAACTTTGAAATTCTATTTTGACCCATCTCTAATTTGATTTTCAAAATTCTCATATCCTTTTGCTTAATGACCATTATACCCTTATGCTCATACCACCCTTCCTATTTCCATAAATTATCCTTCCTATTTTAGTCTCCAAAATACTACTATTATAACATTCAATCAGGTTGTAGCTCGCTTTGAGGCGTATGTTTCATTGACTAAAGACCCTAGGTCCCTGGGTTCGAATCTCCGGGAGGCGAAAGGAACTCAAGTGGGAATGAGACATCCTATGATGAAGCTTCCACCCGAAGGGTACCCATGAGGTGGTCAATGGCTAAGTGGTCCTGCAATGTGTTAAGGCTGATAGTGTCCATCTGAAAGCCTCAGTGGGCCCATCGTAATTCTGCAACATCAACTCGTGTGGGTCTCATGCTCTGTAGATGCCTGCATTGTTCAAAGACTCAAAACAGTGTCCACGGGGAGCATTCTACTCACCAACCGAGCCAGTAGCCTGGCCTGGTGGCAGAGATGCTCCCATTGGACCCTAAGCCCCGGGTCCCGGGTCTCAGCTCCTACTGAGGCGAAAAGAAAATGCCTGCGGCGCACGATATTCCCGCGAGCCGACCCACCTGGCTGTTACACCCAAGGTTACGATATGGACTCCCACAAGGCCACCCAGCTGGCACCCCGTGGTCACGAAGGGTGTGGACCACGCTAGATTATACATTATTCATGTTATTATATGTATTTTGAGAACTAGCTTGACTTGCCAAGTTTTTAATATTGCATACTAATGCAGTGGAAGAATAACAAAATAACCCCATTCTCATGCCATGGGCAAATCCTAAATAACTTTCTACAAGAATGATGTAGCCAAACAACAAGGGGTTTTGTCATTGATGTCAAACATGATAAGAGAATAAGGATAAATCGGTATAAGAGAAGTCAACTTAACCAATATAGTTCCTTTCTGGGGTCACTTGCTGCTTATACGCTGAGCCCCATACTACAATTTCAAGATTCCACACCATGCAAATTAGGATAAGAGTATATAATAAATATTAAAGCATGTCTAAGAAGAGAAAGAACAAAATTTTGAATTTGCTCTTTCTGAACATACCCTTTTCTTGCTTTAAATTCTTACTCATGTCTTATGGCTAAAAACCCTCCTCCTTAAACTCACATCGATGTATTAAACCATCAAGATGCCCCATGATCGTATATTGATGGTAAAGAATAAAATAACCCCTGGCCTCATGGAAACTCCAAAGTGACTTTCTATAAGAATGATGTAGCCAAACAACAAGGGGCTTTTTTTCTATTGATCAAATATGAAAGGAGAATAAGGATAAATCAATATAAGAGAAGCTAACTTAACTAATATAATTCTTGGGGCCAAGAATTTCCACACAAGCTATCTCGTGGAGTCCTGCACTGAACTCTCTACAAGATCCTACACCACATAAATTAGATAAGAGTATATTATAAATATTAAAGCATGTCTAAGCAAAGAAAGAATAAAATTGTGAATTTGCTTTTTCCACACATACTCTTTTCTTGCCTTTAAATCCTTACCCATGTCTTATGGCTAAAACCCCTCCCCTCCTAATAAGATACTCATCCCTTTTACTCCTCTCACATCACAATCAAAGGCAAACCTCCATATCAGTCTCGATATAAGCCAATTCTGCCATGAATCAAAACAATAGTCTAACCCTTGTGACCCTTTTCCCTATTGATTCGGGGCAAGAGAAGCCCTATGCATCTCAACCCTCACTCAATAATAACTTAATCAAGAAACCTAAAATAGTTACCTAGATTAATAAATCATAAAGTGAATCTTCCACTAAAAACTAAATATTCCACTCTTTGTTTAGCCTGTGTACTAAATTCAAATGTATAAGAACTAGAAAAACATTAACAAAGAGGAAAAGAGATAAGCAGGACAAGAAACCAACAGAAACACATTCAATTAAACAACGTATCACAAACAAACAAAAGCCCCCCCTACAGAAAGAAACATGAGGATGAATAAATTTAAACTGTTCAGGAAGGAGAAATGTAGAAACCATTGAGATATGAAATGATTAGGCAACAAAGCTAGTGCAAGGTCATCACCGTTGTTCGACAAGATCAAGAACCAGGCCTATTGGAAAATGATGTCGCTCGAGAAGCCTTTGTTAGCCTAGAAGGCTAAAACCTTGAGGCTTACGGAGGTGGCATGTGGATGACCGATGAACCGTCAAGTAGTAGATTGGCAAAGGCTACCAAAGGAGATGATTTCGCACTGAAGCAGCTTTAGAACTCCTTTAAATGAGAAAAGTAAAGACGTGGTTTATAGAGAGGCGAGGGTTAAGAAACAAGAGCTCAGTTAAACTCAACTATGTGGGCTTGAAATGAAATGAAAATGGGAATCGAGAAACCTACCATGTCTTTGATTTGGGTTTCTGCCTTTTGAGGTGCAAGGATTTTGAAGTTGATAGGAGACATTGAGAAAAGGATGTGGCTTGGCTTTATTTCAAGTGTTGTACTGTTATTGGAACTCAATATAAATCAATTTTTAGTTTTATATTAGCCTACGTCTTAAATAAGACTATAGCCTCATATTATATAATATAAGATCACGTTTCTGATTAAAACGTAGTCTTTTTATATTATCATAATATCGATCAATACCACTAACAACGTAGTCTTTTTTATATTATAAGATAATATAAGACTACTGACAATTAACAACGAGTCTTTATATATAAGATCAAGATAGACTACGGATAACAAAATGTAATTTTTAAATAAAGATATATATATAACGCTTAATTATAGATGTAGTCGTTTAATTTATGAAAAATTGTGAAAACGTAGTCTAAAATATTAGACTACATTTATTACTAAAAAAGTAGTATTTTTCCTAAATCCAACCGTAGCCTATTTAACTTTTTGTAGTAGTGATATTAAAATTACAACATTCTAATACATGTTATACAACAACATCAAAGACACAAGTCGGCTTTCTTCTCAAACGGCCTCTAATGAGTGCCTCCTTCCCGATCGCTCCCTGTACTTGAAATGGTGATCCCTCGACAGGGTGAGCAAAGCCTGCAGCATACTTCCTAGCTGGGTTACCCCACCTGCACACATGTTATGGCAACAATCACATTCAAGCAATTTCATGAACCTACTCAAAATGTGTACATGACCGATCTCGTGTCCCAAGTCCTCACCGACTCCTCACATGCCTTAAGCCAAAATGCGAAAAATATCCAGCCAAAACAAGTTTTTGCTGGAACTCACTACCGAATTTCGCAAATACATTGACTACTCCTCCGAGGCTAATTGTTTATTTCCTCCGAAAAACAATTATGGTCCACCTCGATGAACCGTTGACAACCTCCAAGGCAATTCTTCTAAAATCTTCCTCGAAATCTTTCACAAACATTTTCATATTTGCTCATCAAGCCATGCACTCACCTCATATTCTAGGGTGCCTGCTGCATATGGAATGTATGATGCCAATCCCAAAACATTCATGCACTTATTCACATGGTATTATATTGAACATAATAAATCACATAAACTACATGGCAAATTTTCACCATTACACCAAATTAGCCTCTGCCATGGGCTATCTAATAAACACAAGCAATTCATTTTGAATCACTTAACAAACACATTTTCACAATTCAAAATTTTGTGTCATTATTCAAGGGAATGCTGAAACCTCTCGTTACTCGCTCACGCCACCAAATTTGGGATTTTCTCCATTTGGTTTTAAAGGTTTTGATAACCGAATTTACGACTAAACTACCTAATATCCCTAACTACAACATGGCTCTAAATTAAAAGAATAAAACCAAGTAGGAAAAGATCCTACCTGGTTGTTTCACTCCACCAAATCGGTGCCCACACGTAGCCCTCGCCGCATAGAGCAACTTTACTTCTTGCTCCATCGAGAACCGACGATCCGATCGACCGGAAATCTAGAGAGAAGGTGCTCTCTCTCTCTCTAAAACTCAAAATGCCCACCACCGCCGTTGCCTAACCATCGCCCATTTTGTCTTTAAATGGAGAAGACAACAAATTATCTAATGCTTTTGTCTTATTATCATTAAACTCGGCCCAATTCCCATCGTGTCCTAAGTCTTGGATTTTTTACACTTAGAACAATCTCAGCCATCCATTTCATCCTCTCTCTACTCATGCAACATGTGTCACATGAGTACATATAGCATGTGACCTTTGTCACATCATGTTCAAAACCTGCTTTTACTTAATTCGACACCCAAAGGCTCTTCCAAAATTTGAAAATCTCACCATGGTACTAATGTACTGACGTGGTAGCTAGATTTCACGATTCCAAATCTGGAAGTCCGCTTTCATTATCCGAGATCTAGAAAATTTTCTGATTTTACCAAATGACCATTTACTCCCTTTTTCCGAAAATTAGAATTTTCTCGCGTCTTACAATATAAACATGAGTAATTTAATATATTTTAATTTGACATTCATAAACATTTCTAATTTGGCCACTTTGGTAACTGACAAATTATACATAATATAAATATCAAATCAAAATATTATATAATAATTTTAACATTAAATTTATAACACATGCTTATACAAAAATTTTTGTAAAACATTATATTATATGAATATATGTGCACTACATCTTAAGCATATATTCCATTCTTTCATTGAAATGCATCATACTGAAATATTAATATTATAATCACTTCTCCTTCACTTCATAAAACATAATTGATATCATGAAATATATTATGTCTTTACAAAAGCCCATAAAATGAAATAAAATAAATTGATGTTGATTGATCTAAAATACATGCAGTGGCATTTAGATGTTTGCATGCCAAACAAAAAGTTACTAAAAGTTGTGCCTTTTGGAACAAGCATTAAAAAGTCTTTTGAGAACAAGCACAAAAAGGAAACATCTTTGGAACATCCAGAAGTTTATTCATATTTTAAAAGTTACAGGTCAAAATGAAAAACTTTCCAAAATTTCTCCTTTTAAACCTTCTATTTTCTTTCAAAATAGATATCATCCAAATTTTAGAATCCTAAAACAAATTGTGTAAACTCTATTCAAAACAAATATCAACTAGATTTTTAGGATCACAAACCAAAGAGTGTGAGAAGAAAACATTCTCGTTTAAATCCATCATGTAACCAGCGCAAACTAAAGAGGAAAAATATTTGTTTAGTCATCCATGATGCTGCAATGAGAAAACGAATAATGTGCAAATTGCAACAGACTAAGACAAGATAATAATCTGATAGCGAAAATCACAAGTTCTCAATCAAAGCTCTAATACCACATGTAAGCTTTAATTTTTATTATCAAATAATAAATAAACCATGATAGCCAACATTTTTTAACATAATGATTTTCACAATCACATAATAAAACAAGAGTCCTTACATACCTTGATCCATGACAAGTGTAGTCGATTTCTATTGAGCAATCACCGAGAATTGTGTTTCTTCCTCTTGACTCCTTTAGGTTTGACAAGCCTTCTTTGATGGAGAGAAAACTCTACGTATGGGTTGAGAGAGAACCAATTCCTATTAGGGTTTCTCTTTAAATACATCTTCTATCAAGGTGTTAATTTAGGAAATTACATTTTATTAATTATTGACCAAAGATATTATTCTTTATTTTATTAAACCATTAATTGGTAACCACATGTGGGCCACTTGACTTTCCATATTTCTTGCCTACATTTGGGCTCATGAAAGGAAAGTCTAACAGAAAAAGGATCAATAAATAAATTCATAGGTTCTTTATGATATTTTTTCCTAAAGAAACCCTTCTCTAGAAGTTGAAGATGCTGCAATCAATTTCTACATTTTCCAATTCATGTCTCCATGCTATCAAAGCTGAAATACTAGTACTTTCCAAGTCCTCACTTGTTCTCTCTATTCCATTTTAATATTACTTATTGTGATTTTTTTTTTTTTATGACATTTTGAAAGCTCTTTATTGAACTTGACAGAATTGCTTAGTAGAAAAAATAAGATTAGAAGAGAATTTCGATTAATGAATGCTAAGGTTGGTGATAATAAGAAGACTCTGAGTACTTTAGCCAAATAATAATAAGGGTTAATTACATAAATGGTTTCTTAACTTTTTATTTTTTCTATTTTGGTGTCTCCAACTTTTCCATTTTTTCTATTTTGGTATCTTTATTTTTTTTATTTTTTCTATTTTGGTTTATCAACTTTATTTTTGTTCAATTATGTGTATAAGCTTTTTGATTTTTTCTATTTTGGTGTCTCAACTCTATTTTTGTTCAATCAAATATCTAAACTTTTTAAATTTTTTTCTATTTTGATGTCTCAACTTTATTTTTATTCAATCAAATGTTTAAACTTTTAATTTTTGTTCAATCTAAGTGTTTCTTAACCAATAAAAACTTATTAAAAATTTAAATTAAGAAAGTTTGGATTGAAATGAAATTCCACATCATATAAAATAATGAAATTACTTAAATGACATTTAACGAGGTAAAATGATAATATTATTGTGACGCCCCAAACCCGGGAGTCCGTTGAAAACTGGTCAACCCGCGGAATACTTGTGGATGTTGGGTAACCCGACACCACTCATCAAAATGGGGCAGAGTCTCCTTTGTATGGGGAGCTCTACCCAACTACAACCTGTTTCAAACATCAATATCATGAGACATGTACATGAGTAAAAACGCTACCTTGTGGTCTTCACACATCAAGACTATAAAAATACACCAACTATATACCATAAGTTCAAGAGCACACTACTTTAATTCAACATATTAAAATTACAACATTCCTAAATACATGTTATACAACAATAGCAAAGCCAATAAGCTCCGCTTCTTCCTCAAAAGGGCCTCTAATGAGTGCCACTTTCCGATCGCCTCCCTCAGACTAAATGGTCATCCCTCGACGTGGTGAGCAGCTCTCCAACAGCACTTCCTACATGGGTTACCCTCACCTAAGTGCACATGCATGGCAAACAATCACATTCAAGCAATTTCATGAACCTACCAATGTCTACATGACCAATCCCATGTCTCGAAGTCCTCAATACTTCACATGCCTAAGCACATGCGAGTAAACATCCAGCTTTCACAACAAAAGCTTTTGTTCTTGAAAACTCTACTACCGAGTTTCGTGAAAAATATTGGACAACCCCTCCAAGGCAAATTCGTTGATAACCCTCCTAAACAATCCATGTGGGCCCTCCGACGTGGAACACCGACACCCTCCAACATACTTCTTCGGGAAAATGCCTGCTTAGCCTTTCACAAACATTTTCATTTTTGTTTCATCATGCACTCACTCCTGGTCATTTGGCAGCGCCCCAATACGTAATGCACGATGCCACCTCTAACATTCGCACATATACCACATGCATATATATTAACATAATTAAATACATAAAAACATGCTGGCGCAAATTTACACTTCCACATCACTAAATGCTCACATGGGTTAATAGCAACACAAAGCACTCACTTGAATCACCAACATCATGCAAATCTCACAAAAATATCCACGTATTCATTCACATGAACAAAGGAACTATCGGGTTACATTCACTGGCCATTAAAAATAGTAGTTCTTTCTTTCCACTCTGCCCAAAAAAGCTTTGAGAATCCAGTTTATCGCGAAAACAAGCCTCGAAGATATCCCTAATCATTTACATGGTTTCTGTAGCCACAAGTAGGAAAAGATCTCACCTCTCGAGCTGTAACTCCACCAAATTTGTCTGCTGCATTCTCGCCACAGTAGAACTTTGCTTACTGGTCGAGACTGATTGATCGACGGCCAGTAATTCCAGAGAGACTGAGCACTCTTCTCTCTGGGAAATCACAACCACTGCATCTCTCCGCTTTTGGTCTCTTAATTGAAGAAGATGAACATCGTTTCATCTTTTGTCTCACACACAACATTTCCAAATTCTACTATATCCTCTTTCTTTCTATATTTGGACACTTGGTACTATCTAGGCCGCTCCATTCATCTTCTCTATCTGCAACATACATAAGAGTGATAGTAGGCATTTTTACCATCACATGTTCAACCCGCTTTACTTACATTTATGACGCGTCTTCGAAAAACATGAAATTATCGTTTTCTATTCGATTTGACTTAATGGTCGTAGCTAATATGAGAGACCATTCCAACGGTGAAATTTGTTGGTTGATCTCGAGATCTTAAAAAATTTCATTTTTACTGGAATGATTGTTTATTTTCCAAAATTGGAATTTTCTCGGGTCTTACAATTATGATTTCCATATTAGGAATTTTATTATCTATTTGTAAGTTTAAAAAAATTGATAAAATTGACTACTATTACAAGATTAAGATAAAATTAAAAATTATGAAATATATATGTAGTTTAAAAAAAACAATTTAATTATCTTATTATTTTCTTATTCTATAGTAATACATGAAAGATATATATCAGATAATTAAAGTAAATATTAGATATTCAATATTCATTTTTTATCATGTGACTAATTTAATCAATTTACATTTGTATGATCTTCTTTTTGATATGGTAAAAACTGTAAAAGAAGTGATAATAGTGTCATTACTTTATTAAGATCATTTAAGTAATTTCACATATTTACTTAAAATAGGTATTGTTTAGATATATTTTTGTAAGGCTAGAATGTTAATTTTGGAAAAGGAGTAAAAGCAGTAATTTTGATCAAAATCTAAATTTTCTAGATCTCGGATGATGAGTAGAACATGCGTTGAATGGTATAAATAATCTTCTTATTAAATTGAAATAAAGTGAAACAGATGTTCACATTTAAATGCTGTATCAGTAAGTAAAGCTTAATTTGAAAAGACATGTGATGTGGCTGAAATAACCTATACATATATCATGACCTATATTGCATGATCTGAAATGAGAGGAATGAGATAAATCATTTTAGATTGTGCGAAGTGTTATCAGGCAAAGGACACGAGTGGAATTATTGAAAGGTTATTGAGAATGCGACAAAACGAGAAATAGTTATTAACTATGCGTTTTGAAGGCGAGGAATGACGTGTTTGAGATTACCAGTTTCCAGAGAAATATTACCACCATAGATTTGGCGTCGGTGAAAGTGGTTCAACGGCAAAGCGGTCAATCTGACGAGGAAGGCTGCCCAGCGTGGATCTTGCGGAATTTGGTGGAGGATTCGATACGCTAGAAAGTAGGGATCTTTTCTACTACGTGTCTTTGCATGTAAATGGTTATATGTGGATGTTACGAGGCTTGGATTAAGCTAGTATTTTTAGTGCAGCATTTGAGCCAGAGTGGAGAAAATCCCCATTGTTGTAGTACGTGAGCAATTGGCAAGAGGTTTCAACATTAAATGTGAATAGTGATGAGATTTTCTTGGTGTGAAAATGTGTGTTGTAAGTGATTGAAATGAATTGCTTGTGTTTGCTAATTAGCCCGTGATGGTACGGTGTTATTGATGTGAATTTAATAACATGATATCATTTGAATTAATTATGTTAATATATATGCATGTGAATATATATTAGCATGAATGTTGGATTGGCATCATGCATTCCATATGCCTTTGAGGCACCACTAGAATATTAAGGAGTGAGTGCATGACAGCAGAATTGGAAAGAAAACGAAAATGTTTGTGAAAAGGATTTGATAAGATTTTTCGAAATTGCCCCTTGGAGAGTTGTCTAGCAGTCGCTAGAATGAGGACCATGACCCATTTCGGGCGTTATCCGACCAATTCATATAAGAGGGTTGTCCAATATTTTACCAAAACTCGGTAGTGTGTTTTCAAGAACAAATAGCTTTTGTTTTAGCCCCGGATATTCACTCGCGATCGGCTAGGCATATGTAGAGGAGTCGGTGAGGACTGGGACATGGGATGATCATGTAGACATTGAGTAGGTTCATGTAATCGCTTGGATGTGATTATTTGCCATGGAATGTACACTTAGGTGGGGAGTAACCCCATGAGTATCACTACTAGGCACACTCACTTTGTAGGGATCACTCTTCCGGAGTGGAAGCGTCGGGAAAGTGGCTCACTAAGTAAGCGTGTTAGAAAGAAAATGACTTGTGGCTTTGATATTGTTGTATAACATGTATTAAATTCTCTAAATTTTAATATATATTGGATTAAAGTGATTTGTGCTCTTGAACTATTGTATATCGTTGATATATTTTGTGAGTATTGATCGGGGGCCCAGTGGCCGGTATTTTCTTCGCATGTGGACCTTGTGTAGTCATTGTAAGCTTGTTAGGGCGGAGTTGTATTTTAGGGTAAGAGCTCTCACGTCTGAAAGGAGACTCTGCCCAGATTTTTTCATAGTGGTGTTAAGTTTTGGCATCACAGATATTCCATGAGGTTGACCAGGAGTTGTCTAACGGATGCAAGAATAGGCGTCATAAGCCAGTATCGAGCATAGTGTCGATTACCTAGGATTGAGGGACTTGGGCTTAGGCCATAGTCTTGAATTGCCAGGTACCATCAAAACGACAGCTGATGTTGGGGTTCTTTTGTTAGTATGTGTTGCCTGGGGATGTTGGGGACAGATTGAGAACATGCCAAGCATGGTGTTTTATGTGTGAATGGTGTGCATAACATGAGTTGTTGTGTATGAATTGTGATTGAAATTGTATGCTTGGTGAATAGCATAGGAAAGATGTTGAACACTAAGGTCGAGAAAATGTAACCTTAGGTGTTTGAGAAATTTTGGACAAAATGGTCCAGAATTAAATGAAAAAAAATTGATGTGAAGAAATTTTTTCTAAGGTTTTACAGTGTGTAAAACTGGAAAAATAAAATAAATAAATTTATTTAGTTTCTTTGGAAAATGAAAAAAATTGGATAGTTTTTCGATGGGCTGGAATGAGAAAAAATGGTGTGAAAATGCTGAGACCGAGCCCGGATATGGGCTCACGCCCATTTGAGTCACGACTCTGATGGATTGTATCGTGACACGAAGGCTGAGGAGGTGGCACGGAGCGCGTGACCAGGCGCACATGGTCGCCACGTCTGGCCCACGTTTGGGCGTGATACAACCCGTGACACGGCGAGAGGCGCAGTGGGCGACGGCGGCATGCGCCACGAGGCACGGTGGAGGCGTTGTATCGTGGCGGGAAGGAGAACTGGCGAGGGTGTGTCCGCGTCTGTCGTTTGTATTGGCGAAATGGCGCGGCTCTTTGAGGAGTGCATCACGATCTGATGATTGTATCGTGGCGGTGGAAGCGTTTCTTTGGGGTGTGTCGCGATACGCCCGGTGATCTGGCGGCGACGCCGACATGCGAGGCGTACAGCGGCGCTTCGTCTTGCGCGATGACCTGGCCGGTATCTGGCGTTGCGCGCTGCGACGACCCGCGACAAGCGAAACCGCAGCGACATGGCGAAGGGCGACCACGGCACCCGACGCCGCGTGCGCGACTTTAAGCGCGATCTTGGCGCGCGGCTTGGAGTTCGAAGTGTGCACGGTACCAGCCCGATTTGACTCGATTCTGCTGATACAGTCTTTGTTTGGAACAATGTTCATGAACAACATTCGCGAAGCTATTCACAGTTTTAAAATAAAATAAAATAAATTTTTAAAATAAAATAAAATGAACAAAAAAAAATTATTTGTTAAATATGATTTAATATATGAATTAATTGTCTTGCATTACCTATGAATGCATGGACATTACATTAATATACGAAATATTACTAAGCATATGAATATCTCGAACATAGATTCAAGCCATGAGAATCATTAGATACAACATATTGGCATGTTTAGATGGCTAGTCGAGAACGAGGACATAGAGGGCGTCCACGGGGTGCTAGTCGAGACTTACGGTATTTGACCCGTGAGGCCTTTATTTGAAATTTGTAGGGATTCGGCTGCTGCTGTGCATTCAGTCTGTGGGGTAGCCATGAGTCCCGAGTGGCTCGAAGGTTTGAGGCACATCAATCCTCCGGCATTCAAGGGGAGGAGATCAGATGGTGCGAGACCGCCCAGGTTCATGCGGTCGAGAAGGTGTTAGGAGCTGGGATTACCTACGACGAAGCCAGGGGGTTGACTGTTGTGTTCGGTAGAGGGTGAACCTAAGTATGGTGGAGGCTGGGTAAAGACCTCTTGAGACCTGGAGCGATGACATGGCGGGTTCAGGAACATTCATGGGTAGCCATTCGGATGAGGGCGTAGTGAAACTTCCAGAGTTCTGGGCGGCAGGGGGCGATGGCGTGATGGAGTATGTGGCTGGGTTCATGGGCTGGCCAGTTTTGCTGATGACTCACGTGGCCCGCGGACATGGCAGTCGGGAGATTCGAGAATAGGTAAAGTTTGTCCATTCGAAGGGATTGGGGACTCTGCCTCTGGGACACAGACTCACTTGGTTGAAGGACTGACCGGCCGCAGAGAGAGAGAGATCGGGGTCTCGGGTGCTTTCGGGATACATGTATGTTAGTGAGAGGAAGGAGAGTGGGTCTTACTTCTAGTTGGAAGGAGCGGAGGCTTCCAGTTCACGGGGTTGGGACCACGGCTATGGCGGGCAGTTAGGGTTGCCGATCGGTACGGCCGGATAATTGTGCTATCATTTACCCGGCACGGACATATGATGAGAGGATTTCCCTGACGGGGATCCATGGTTTGGGGCGGTGCAGTCTGATCAGTGGTGACGAGGAGAGGACCTGTGTGTTTCCTCCACGGCCGGTGCAGGCCGGAGGAGCGATGCCAGTTGGGAGCAGGCGCCTCCGTTTTGCGGCGAGCGCGGAGAGGCGGGGTGTGGGTCGGCGAGAATGAGGCCATGCGGGGACGTCGGGGTTGGGCGTGTCGCCATTGCCGTGGCCCGAGTAAGCGGATCAGCCGATTATACGAGGAGTACGTTTTTGCTATCTAGCTATGGGCAAAGTGTTGTTTGGTGCGAAGTGCGTCGCATTCATTCATTGCTGCATCAATTGTGATAGAGTTGGGCTTAGAGGTTGAGGCCTTGGGGCCATGTATGTGAGTTTCTTCTGGAATTAGAGGCGAGGATATGGATGATATCATCGTGATTCTTGAGTTAAAGATCTAGGGGACTCACTCATAGTGGACACGAGGGTCATGGACATGTCATCGAGTTCGCGTCATCACAGGGGATGGATTGGTTGACGGCATACAGAGTCATCATCGATTGTGAGCGTAGGAGGGTTCACACTTTACGGGACCAGTACTAGTGTTGTATTTCGAGGGGAATGAGCATGATATTTTGCCCCGGATGGTGTGCGAGTCAGTGTCGAGACCGATTAGGCGGGTTGGTTAACAAGCCTTACCACAGAGGATAAGGTGAGACCCGGGACTTAGGTCTACCTCGAGTAGTTTGCGAGTCACAGAGGATGTTTTGGGATGAGCTGTCACACCCCCACCCCTACTTTGCGGCAAATTATTGATACCCCCTGAGAAAACCCCATTTATTACTTCAGCATTTGAAGGTCTATGAGCTGAAGCTAGTGTTTACTTCTTTGAAAACCATTATAAAATTTTATTTTCTAAACTTGTGATTTATAAAGATTTCGACCTTTGTAACAGTTGCATCTGGGACTCTCCACAGCACAGCCTGCACCAAAGGTTTACACTTTTCAAAATCTGTAGCACACTCTTACTTTGAAAGGCCTCGAACCTAATCACATTTCCTGATATAAAACTATTGTATACATATCAAGTATTTGATTAAGTAGTTTTCTTACATAAGTTTATTTAATGCAAACAACGATGCAAAAGTCGGAGAATCCTAATATGCTCCGGCGTCAGGCGTGCTGTGCACGGAAAATAGTTTTAAAACGGAAAAATAATGAGCTAAGCGAGCTCGGTAGTGTATCTTTATAAAATGTTTGCTTTTTTGAGGAAATATCTAAAAAACATGAAACTCTCTTTTCGGGGATATTTCCCAAACCTTTATTTGCTTTGCTAAAGTTTCTAAGGCTTTCTATACTTTTAAAAGTTTATAAAACTTTTCATAAATCTCTTGCTTGCTTACTTTACCTTCCTTTGCTTTAAAAGTTTATAAAACTTTTCATAAATCTCTTGCTTGCTTGCTTTACCTTACTTTGCTTTAAAAGTTTATAAAACTTTTCGTAAAAATAAAGAACTGACTCGGTAAAACTATTTATGAGTTTATAAACAGACCTGACTGTGCTTACTTTAAAGTTTATAAAACTTTATAAACACGAGAACTGAGCTCAACTGGCACTTTAAAGTATATAAGTATTTATATTGTGATTTGTTTCTATTTAAAAGTTTATAAAGCTTTTTATAAACACATGGGAACCTTTGAAGATGACATTTGATGGATTGATTTCAAATTGTATGGAAATTGTTTATAAATCAAGATCGACCACTGAAGGCCTTTCTTGCTGTTGTACACCCTGGTAAACGCGGAACTGGGCTTCAACGTGCGGAGTGGAAGGACACGGATCCGCATCACCTAGGTGGAAGAGCCTTGGCTCGGTCCCTTTTCCGGTAAATGTGGTGGAATGACCTTGAGTCACCACTCCACCGCAAACCAACTATTGCGCTAACACTATATCTTTCCGTCGTGTCGCGGTCTCATACAAGATTACGTGCATGAACTAAGTTTGCGAGACCCGAGGCAAATCAAAATGCATGAGCTTCAGTCATCTAACACTACCGTGCCACGTGCGGAATGCATAACAGTATGTGCTTGCTTAAAACTAGGGATTTTTGTTAGGCCTATTTTAGAAAATATACTTTTGTTTGCTGCTTGCTTGCTCTTTTGAAATATGGTTTTACAACTCAAAACCATTGCTTGCTTCTTTTAAAAACATAGTTGGACCGTGACATTGCTTGTTTGCTTTTCACATAGTTTAAATCAAGCCATTGCTTGCTTAAAAACTCATTGCTTGCCTAAAACTCATTTATTTACTTTAAAATATGGTTTAAATAAAACCATTAAATACCAGTGTAAACAGTTTATAATAATACACTAGTATTTGAAAAATGAAGTTTAGACTACTCACAATTTTGTTTGCAAAACTTGAGCACGACTCCTAACTTTCCCGCCTTTAGCACTGGCCTTTACACACTCAAACGAATGCGTGAAAACATTAATCGCCTGCGTATAGATTAAAACTTAACGTGCTTCATAGTCACTTTAGGGTCACTAGCATTCATATAAAATAAATTAACAATTTACCCTTGAGCCTTAAAAAGCCCCTAACAAAAAAAACCACTCATTTTGGCAAACTTTTTCCAACAATACTCTCTAAACTTTGCTATCAAAATTATTCTGCAGTCTTAAAAATTGTAAACTCTCTAGATCAATCCTTTATATATCAGTGAAATCTCTGTGATTTTAATTTGAAATTCCTTCTCCAAGCCCTCGACCACATAACACAAGATTACAAAATTTTTGATGCCAAATTGGTTAACTCACTGAATCACCAGCTGTATCCTTGATTTCTAGGGTCTTAACTCCATAAATTGGAGTGGCTTCTTCCACTCATTTGAAGCCATGGATTTCTAGGTTTCTTCTCAATTGGAATGCCCAATTTGGATCACCAAAACTCAGAGATTATTGTATTTTACATATAGATTACTCAATTTGGCAGAGCAGAATCTGCACCTTAAATCACTTTGACAAATTTCAGGCACTTTAGGGTTATAATTTGCCCGCCTTCAGCTAGATAACTTGTTCCCCCTGAAGTATATTTGCAGAATTTTGAATCCTCAATTTGGATGAGTGAAACTCCCACTTATAGCCAAAACACTACAACAATACCCAAAACATAGCATAACCAGTGAGCTACCCGAGATCACCTTTCAATCCGTGTTGGGCATAGAGGCTGATTTGATCTTGACCTTCATACATTTGTATCCCTATCTCATATAGTTTCTTTACCGAATTTGAATCAATTCATTTGGATGATTATAACTTAATCTATAGCCAAAACAAGAACAGGGGTTTGCAATTTTGACAGCATTTCAGCACAAAACCCAACATTCCTCCTTTTCATTAAATTCATAATAAGCGTATAATTTACCCAAAACAACTCCACCACACTTTTATTGAGTGGTTTAGAACTTTCTTATAACCAAACCTAGGTAAAAATCCTAGAATTCATACCAAGGTCACGATCATACTAAAATCAAAATACACAAGATTCCATACAAAAACATGCAGGGATTATTATCACCTCTTCTTCCTCTTGCTTAACTTCCTCTCCTCCTCTCTTCCTTTCTCACTCCTGCAATTCTTCATTAGAGCCCCTAACTTGGGAGACAAAATGAACTAATTTTGTCTCATCTTTTCATATCATCATCTTGCCTTAATTAAATAGGTCCTCAATCAACTAATATTTGAAATCAACGTATTATTCTCTTTGTATCATCTTCTCATCTTATGTCCTTTATGTCCCATTTTGACCAATTACAACTACCCTTGTTTTAGTACAAAAATTAGAGTTTAATCAATTTTATGATTTCATAATTTCATCACTTAATAACAACTCATAAAATACTACAATGACATGGTGCACATGTGCCCTACGATTGCAATCTTTTCCCCTCTGGGGCCGGGCGTTACAAATCCTCCTCCTTTTAGAAAATTTCGTCACCAGAAATGAACAAACTAAACTGAAGGAAAGGAAAGTACCTCATTCGGAAAACAATTGAGATCACGGCGGCAGCATACGAGCCTGCGGCCATGTAGTATCTCTCTCTCGCTGATTCTTCTCTGGGGACTTTAACCAAAGGGAATCACCTTACTCCTCAGCACTTTGTTCCTTGCGGTCTACAATGCGCACGGGTATTTCCTCATAAGTCGAGTTTTCCTTTAGCTGCATGGGTTTGTCTCTCAACACATGAGGATGCGGGATGTATTTCCTTAACATCGACACATGGATATGTCGTGAATCCTTGATAACTGCAGGGAGTAGCTGGCTTATAAGCTCACTAGTCCACCTTATACAATCTCATAAGGTCCTATAAATCTTGGACTAAGCTTGCCTCACTTCCCGAATCTCAAAACACCCTTCCAAGGGGAAATCTTCAAAAATATCCGGTCACCTATCTCGAATTGCAAGTCTCTGCGACGGTTGTCCGCATAACTTTTCTGTCTATCTCTTGCTATCTTTAAGTTATCACAAACAACTTTCACTTTCTCTAAAGTGATGCGCACTAGTCAGACCTACCGGTCTTCTCTCACCAACCTCATCCTAGCGCCATAGTCCTACATTTCCCTACCATATAGTGCCTCGAATGGAGCCATCTCTATCTTGGCTTTGATGGTACATTGTTGTGGCGAACTCCATTAGTGCCAAATAAGGTATCCCAGCTCCTTGAATTCCTCACCTGACTCGACATATCCTCTAGCGTCTGAATGGTCCTTTACGTGGCCGTCCGTCTGAGGATGAAATCATCTTTGAAATGGCCCAGTACTTAAGTGACTCAAACCGAGGCCCAGCTTGTGGATGTGAACTGGGGTCTCGTCTGAAACTATCGAAGCTGGGTCCATTGAAGTCTCCTTTATCTCATCCACCTTCAGCCCGACTTTTTCGAAGGATCTTCAGCATTAGCGAGAAGGTAAAGCGGAACCGTCAGTAGATTAACTATCACCCATATAGCATCATGTTGTCTGAGTGTGGAAGACACATCCTGAAATCCATAGTGATCTTCTCCCATTTCCATCTCTTGGAATAGAATGCTTCATGTCACTACTACGGGCTCGATGCTGCTGCCTTCACTTGTTGCCAGGTTAGACATGCAGGCCAGAAACTTACAATCTTTCTTAAATCCCATTCCATCAATAATGTTTCTTTCAAAGTCACCAGCTCTTGGTACTACCTGAATGCATAGCATAAGCAGATGAATGTGCTTCTTCCATAATGTCTCTCTTCAGCTCGCCATACTCTGGCACACACATTCTCTGGCCTTTCACTAACATGTCGTCATCTCTAATTTGAAACTCTGCTTTCTTCCCTTTTTCTATCTTCTCTCCTTAAAAGCAATCATTTTTGTGGATCCCTACGACTACCTGCTAGAATGATCCCTTGGAGAGATCTAACATGAAATGTGGCTATGATGGCTCTGAATCCTCGGCCTCGATATCACCCTAAAATCTTAGATCCACCCAGCGGAGTGAAGATAACTTTGATCTCATATGAGACAAAAGAACTCTCTGATCGCCTACTCAAGAGGCATCTCTTTATGACATTAGCTTTTCTGGATGGTACTCAATGAGTACGGAGTTGTAGTCCTTAATCAACTCCCGAAGCCATCTTCTTTGCCTCGAGGTTTAACTCTTTGCGGGTGAAAATATATTTGAAGACTCTTATGATGCAGCAAAGATCACGCAAGAGAACACCATATAAGTAATGTCTCCATATCTTCGGGAGAAAACACAAGCTAGCTGTGACTCTAAGTCGTGTGGGAGTAATTCTCCTCATGCTTCTTTGGTTGTCTGAGGCATATGCAATCACCTATCCATTACGCATCAAAAACATAACCAAGGCCTTCTTGAGAAGCATCATATAAACCCTGAGCCCATCTCTTCCATTGGCGAAGCTAGAATTGGAGGTGAAGTTAATCTACCCTTGATTTCTCGAAACTCTGTTGTGAGCATCCACCCAATCCATGCCGGCATCTTTCCTTATCGCAGTCGGTGAAATTGCTATGGCAGAGAACCTCGACCGACTTCTGTAATACACCTTTCGACCAAGGAAGCTTAGACCTCGATGACACATTCTTTGGCGGTTTCCAATTTACCACGGCCATTTTAAGGATCCCACGCTCCGCCCCTCGGTGAGATCACATGACCTAGGAATGTCACCCTGTCAAGCCAAAACTAGCACTTGCTCAACGGCATGGCGCCGCTCATAAGTCTGCGACACAATCTCAGTGCTCTGAATGTTCCTGCAGACTACTGAATACACTAGGATATCATCGATAAAAAGCCTGTGAACCTATCCAAATCTGCTGGAATGCAGTTCTCAAATCCGTAAATCTTTGTCGGAGGCATTAGTCAAATAAGCAGCATCACCGAGGAAACTCATAATGCTCGTAGCGTGTCCTGAATGCAGTCTTAGGAACATCACTCTCCTGCACCCTCAACTGATGATACCCCGACCTCAAATCTATCTTGGAGTATACTCGAGACCCTTGGAGTTGATCGAATAACTCATCGATCCTAGGGAGTGGATACTAATTGCGGATGGTAACTCTGTTCAATTATGCATAATACAGCTACCTGACATAAACTCCCATGTCTGTCTTTTTCACGAAAGGCTGGAGGCTCCGTGGGATATGCTCGGTCGAATGAATCCCTTACTTAACAGTTCTTCTAAGCGGGCCTTAAGCTCTCTCATTTCTGCGGGGTAAATATAAGGAGGAATGGAAATGGGCTCGATCACGGGATCAAATCAATGGTGAACTCCACCTCTGCAATAAAGATATAGCTGATAATATCATCGGGAACACATCTGGGAACTCTCAACAACTGAATCATCCACCTGAGTCCCCCTCCTTCCTGTATCCACCATAAGCTAGATAACCTGACAACCCTTACGCGCGGCATTCTCTTGTACTACCATGGTGAAGATCATACTGGAAGATAACTCTATATGTAATCCCCTGAACCTACCTCAATTTCACTGGCTTTATGCAACTTTACTTCCTTTTTATAACAATCCTAATGTGAACACATGGGGAGACGGTGATCCATGCGAGAGGAACCATGAAAGTCCTCATATCTAAAGCTACGAATCATTTGGGAACTCCATACCCCCGATCGGAGAAGCTCTACTATCTAAGCCACTGCAATGCCGGGAATAGCGGATCTCTAGGTGGAAGAAACTCGTCGACCCTCTGTGCATTTAGTCTGCATGCGGAAGCGATCTGAAGGCTTGAATGCGAATCCAATGCGTGGCTCCATGTGGTCCGCTAATGTATATGCATCATGATCGAGGAGTAGAAATAATGCCGGTGACCACATGCGGAGGCTGCATCTGCATCCTCACGAGTCACGACATAAACTACGGCTGAGTGTGTGGGCCTCTGTGCATTCACAGGCACTACCTCTGCACTCTACCACGGCGCCTCTACTGCGAGTGCAGCCCTCTGCTTGGGAAACCTCTCTGAAGACTTAGTGCTCATCTGCGGGTGTTAGGGTAGCTAAGTGGCTGCGATGTCCTACTACCAATCAATTGTTTAATACTTTGAATCACCTCATATGTATGTAAAATGCATGGTTGCCAGTAGTGTAAAATAGTGTATACGAAAACTGATGTATGCATAGGTTTCCTAAGATCACCTTTCTAATACCCCGACTTGTCTTAGTATCTCTTATCCCCTCGAAGCCTTAAGGTTGTAGTATACCTATGCTCACGTGCCAGCTAGTGCACCACCCCTACCCAGCGGCGAGTGTACGCCCACCTGAAACCCCCAGTAGATTACTTGACAACTAGAATCTTTGTGAGGCGGCCGTGTTGCTTCTTTGAGAACCGTATAAAAATTTTCTTTTCCTGACTTGTGATTTTATAAAAATTTCGGCAACTCTTGTTGCATCTGGGACTATCCAAAACTTGTATATAGGTTACACTTTTCAAAATGTGGCCTTGACACATCTTTGAAGAGCCTCGGGCACATCACATTTTCTACAATACAAGTATGTACATACATATGCTCAAGCTAGCATCTGAATTCAAAGTATTACCTTACATAAAGTTATTTAATCTGACAACGATACAAAGTCGGGGAGAATCCTAATATGCTCCGGCGTCGCGTGCATGCACGGAAAATAGTTTTTAAAATAGGAAAATAATGAGCTAAGCAAGCTTAGTGAGTGTATGCTTTATAAAATGTTGCTTGGAGAAATATCTCATTGTAAAACTCTCTTTTAAGGACACATTTTCTCAGAAACCTTTGCTGGCTTTAAAGTTTCTAAAACTTTCTATACTTGCTTGCTTTTAAAAGTTTATAAAACTTTTCATACTTGCTTGCTTGCTTTACCTTGCTTTGCTTTAAAAGTTTATAAAACTTTTCATAAATCTCTTGCTTGCTTACTTTACCTTGCTTTGCTTTAAAAGTTTATAAAACTTTTCATAAATCTCTTGCTTGCTTTACCTTGCTTTGCTTTAAAAGTTTATAAAACTTTTCCTTGCATCTGAGGAGCAGGCTCGTAAGCTTGTTTAGTTTATAAACAAAGTCTGGGCTCGACCGCCTTTAAAAAGTTTATAAAACTTTTTATAAACCACGAACTGGGCTCTACCGCTTGCTAAAGTTTATAAAACTTTTATAAACACGGGAGCACAGGCTCGACCCAGGTACGCAGTGGATTGATTTCAAAGCTATATGGAAATTGTTTTATAAATCAAGATCAACCACTTGAGGCCTTTCTTGCTTACCGTACCCTAGTAAACACGGGGCACAGGCTAATCGTGCAGGTGGAAGGACTGGAGTCGCGTCGCCTAGGTGGAAGAGCCTTGGCTTCGATTCCTTTAAGTAAATATGGTGGAATGACCTTGGTCACCACATCACCATAATCTAGCCTAGCCTTCAACCTATATACTCCGATGTGCCACGGTCTCCTTTTAAAATTCCATGATGCATGAGCAGGAGTTTTCAACGACCAAGATCTAAAATGCATGAAATGATGTCCTAACACCACCTTATGCGTACGAATACCTCCCAGCCAGGTATGCTTGCTTAAAACTAAGGGATTTCGTTAGGCACCATTTAGAAAATATACTATTGTTTGCTTAGCACTCTTTGAAATATGGTTTTAACTCAAAATATTGCTTGCTTTTCTTTTAAAAAGTATGGTTGAATACGTCAAAACCATTACTTGTTGCTTTTCATAGTTTAAATCAAAACTGTTAGCACCTTAAAAACTCATTGATTGCTTCCTAAAACTCATTGTTTGCTTTAAAATATGGTTTACAATCAAAACCATTAAATACCAGCGTAAAACATTTGATAGTAATACACTAGGATTTGAAAAATAGGTTTAGAACACTCACCTTTTTGTTTCCCAAAACTTGAAGCAGACTCCACCTTTCCGTCTTTGCTTTAGCTCTTTCAGCGAATATGGCGAAAACATTAATGCTTTGCATATAACGTAAAACAACGTACTTCACATGCAAGTCACTTTAAGGTCACCTGACATTCATATAAAGCCAAATTAACAATTGACCCATGGCGCTCAAAAGCCCCTAACAAAAAACCACTCATTTTGGCAAGCCTTTTCCAACAATGCTCTACGGACTTTGTACCCAAAAAATTATTCAAGCGATCTTCAAAATTATGAAACTCTCCAGATCAGTCCTTTATATCAATGAGAAATCTCTATAGAATTTTCAATTAAAATTCCTTCTCCAAGGCCCTCAACCACATAACACAAGTTACAGCATTTTTTGATGTGCCAAATTGGTTTACTCAACTGAATCTGGCGGTAGCTCCTTGATTTCTGGGGTCTTAACTCCATAAATTGGAAGTAGTTTCTTCACTAATTTGAAGCCATGGTTCTAAGGTTTCTTCTTGGAGATCACCCAGTTTGATCCACCAAAACTCAAGTTATTGTATTTTACATCTAGATTACTCGACTTGGCACTGCGGAGATCTGCATAGCTCCTTTGACAAATTTCTAGGCACTTTGGGATTACAATTTGCATGCACTTCCTTCTTCAATATTCCCCTAGGTCTCCTTTTACCCAAAATTTTGAATCACTCAGTTTGGATGAGTGAGACTCCATATAGCCAAAACACTTCAACAATACCCAAAGCGAGCATAACGTTGAGCTGCGGTGACCTTTCAGTCCGTATTTGGGAGCCTTAGAGCTAATTTGATCTTGGTCCCTTCTAACCATTTGTATCCTATCTCTTATGGTTCTTTACCAGTTAGATCATTCATTTGGATGATTATAACTTAATCTATGGCAAAACAGAGCAGGTTTTGCAATTTGTGACATTTCTTAAGCTAACATTCTCCTTTTTACAACCGACCTCGAAACCAACATGAATTTGCAAAAACAACTCCACCACACTTTTATTGGTGGTTTTAGAACTTCTTATAGCAAACCTAGGTAAAATCCCAGATTCATACCAAGGTCCACCAAATTCTGCTAAATCAAATGCACAGATTCCATACAAAAACATACACAAATTCTTCTCCTTCCCTCTTCTTCCTCTTGCTTCTTCTCTCCTCCTCTCTTCCTTTCTCCTCCTCCTCTTCACAACTGCGAGTGGGAGCCCCTAACGGAGACCAAAATGAACTAATTTTTGTCTCATCTCTCTTTTATATCATCATATTTATAATTACAAAATGATTATAATCCCTTTAATATTTGAAATCAACATGTTATTCCTACTTTAGCCCATCATCTTTATAATCTTGTATCCCTTTGTAATATATTTTGACCAATTACAACTTTACCCACTTGTTTTAAGTTACAAAGTCGAGGTTTTAGTGATTTTATGATTTCACAGATTTCATCATAATAACAACTTCATGAAATACTACAATGATGACACTTAGTGCACATATGCGCCCTGCGGTTTTGCGTCATAGTCACCCTCTCTCGGAACGGGGCGTTACATTAGCTACCAGGATTGCCTCCGCAGAAGGTTGTAGACTTCGGTATCGAGTTATACCTTGGTACTTCGCCCATCTCTGTGACTCCACATAGGATGGCACCAATTGAGTTGTGAACTGAGATCCGACTCACAGTTCTTTGAATGAGGGTTCGATAGGCAAGGCACTTCACCATGGGGCACTCCGGTTCTATTTACGAAGAAGAAGGGCAAGACCCTTCGTGCGTGATTGAGCGGAGTTAAACGGGGTTGATCAGGAATCGGTACCCATTGCGGGGATTGATGATTTGTTTGACCGATTGAGGCGGCGAGTCTACTCGAGATGAACAGCCGCGCGGTACGATCAATTGAGGGTTAGGGAGGCGGATATCACTAAGGCGGCGTTTAGGACCGCGTTATGGGCACTTTGAGTTTACAGAGATGCCCTTTAGTTCACGAATGCGCCCAGCCCCGGCATTCCTTGGACCTCATCCTGTGGGTATTCAGCCCTGCTCTAAATCCAGTTGTCGTAGTGTTAATGGATGAGAAAGCGTTTTGATCTCTTGTCAAAGTGGGAGCATGAGTATCACTTGAGGATCGTTTTACAGTTGCTGAGAGATCATCAACTATGCACCAAGTACAGTAAGTGCAAGTTTTGGCTTACTGAGGTGAGATTGTTGGGACACGTGGTGTCAGCATCAGGAGTGTCAGTGGACCCAGAGAAGGTCGAGGCCGTGATGAGTTGGGAGAGGCCGAAGTCAGTCTTCAAGATACGTAGTTTCTTGGGATTGGTACAGGCCTCTGGGGAGATTCATTAAGGATTTCTCAGGTCGCGCTATGATGAGATTGACGAGAAAAGGAGGTCGGTTGATTAGGATGGCCGTCTGAGGCATTCCGGGGAGTTGAAGAGGAGGCTTACTTGACTCCTATCGCGATAGTCGGTGAGAGAGACGGGGTACCGCAGTGTATTGATGCCTCGGGGGCCAGGACTAGGATGTGTTTGGTGCGATCCCGGGAGGGTAATGGCTTATGATTCCTTCCAGTTGAAGAATCGCCCAGGCAGAATTACCTGCGACATGGAGTTGGCGGTGTGATCTTCATAAAGATTTGGCGCCACTGCTTATATGGCGAGGGGTTCGAGGTGTCTTTCGGACCATAAAGTCGGAGTATGTTTTCACACGGCGGGACCTCGACGCGGGAGCGCGGATGGATCGAGTTCATGTGATTATGACTTCACTTTGCGTACCACCTGGTGAGCGGAGTAAGTGGGCGATGCGTTCGGTCGGGAGAAGCCACGGGAGCATTGGCTAGTATGGCTTCGGGTGGCGGAGATCGCAGAGATTGTGGGACCAGTTGGAGCTCTGATCCCAGTGAGCAGATTTAGAAGTCGTTAGGGAGTTTAGTATTCATCGTCTCTGTTGACGAGTGATTGAGTCTCGAGGCAGGGCCAGATAGTGTCCATCGGGGGCCAAGATGCAGTCAAATGCACGGGTGACGAAATTTGGACCATCCGCAGCGGATGGTAGTCTTCGGTATGAAGGGCGGGTAGTGGTTTGATTGACCAATTTGAGAGAGGAGATTCTCGGGGAGTTTTCAGCTGCTCTCTGATTTGCTGTGCATCTAGGTGTACGAAGATGTACCGATCTTAAATCGCCCGATGCTGCTGGAGCGGGATGAAGAGACACGTAGGGGACTTTGTTTGACGATGTCTCACGTGTCAGCAAGTTAAGGTTGAGCATCAAAAGCCAGCAGGGCTACTTTAGCCATTGGAGGTGGCTGAGTGGAAGTGGGAGCACATCACGATGGATTTTGTGACCAGCACCCACGAACTCTGCATGAACGTGCGGTATAGGTGATAGTGGATCAGACTCAAGAAGTCGACATTTTCTAGCCAGTCAGGATTCCACATTGGAGGGTCTGCGGTTGTACATTCAAAGAATAGTTAGGTACATGGAATACAGTATTGCCCGAACAGAGAGACCTTGATGCGGTATGGGTGATAGTGGTGACTCACCAGTGACTACATTTTCTAGCCCCGTGCGGATGACCTTCACATTTGAGAGATTACTGCTAGGTTGTACATTCAGAGATAGTTCGACTCGTGGAGTACCACATTATCCATAGTGTCGGATAGAGACTGGGGTTCTGGTAGCACTTTTGGAAGTTTCAAAGGCTAGGGCTGGTGACCATGAGTCGGCTTTCCGCCGCAGACGGATAATTCGGTCAAGAGGACCTTATGGGTGTTACAGAGGACATCTTTGCGAGCATGCGTCTGGATCATAAAGGTAGGCTGGGAAGAGCATTTGCGCCAGTGGAGTCCGCTACAACCTTGATTGTCCGGCGGTATCGGATGGCGCCATGGGCGTTGTTTGGAGGGCCGTGCGGATCAGATATGTTGGGCCAGAAGTGGGAGAGCTCCATCAACTGGTCACGATCACGATTAGAGACACCTCAGGAGGTGAGCTTGATCGACCAGCGTCTTCTCACGGCTCGGTGTGAAGAGCTATGCTAATGTCTGTTGTCGACCCAGCAGAGTTCGGTTGTAGTGATCCATCTTGAAGGTGATGGCACTAAGAAGAGAGGAGTGGTCAGGTTCGTGACGAGGGAAGTGCTCCTTAGGAGTTTATTGGGTATGAGATGCACTTGAGGGTAGGCATTGTAGCGTACCCGGTTAGCTTCTGCGCCCGACATGTATCGGTGTCGAGATCTTTATCTCTCAGTATCGAGGTACACTCGGTCGGCTCGTATAGTGGATTGAGGAGGATTGAAGTTAACCACGAATGGGACCTTCGGGAGGACCGTGTGCATTGGATGCCGGGATCGGGTTTTGCGGCGCAAGACCATGAGGTTAATTGAAGTCGCATCGCCCAGTGGAGTAGAGGAGTCAACGTGGGACGCGAGGACATGGCGCGGGCCACCTATCCTTCTTGTTTAGGGTGAAGTCACGTGTGGTTTGATCGTTTAATACTTAATGACTAGTTTACGTACGTAGTATAGTGCCCGGGTGCATATGCATGTGAGTTGTTGTGATTGTCAATTTGGGGCCGAAATTCCTTTAGGAAAGGGAGAATGTAAGACGAGAAAATTCAATTTTCGGAAAAATGGTAGCGGTAATTTTGGTCAAAATCAGAAATTTTTTCTAGATCTCGGATGTGAAAGCGGACTTCATCGTTGGAATCGTCTGCATGAAATCTAATTTACCATCAAATTTTGTGAATTAAATGATCAGTTCACGTTTTCGAGTACACGGTATCGGGTGCATTAAAACGGGTTTGAGAGACATGTGATGTAACAAAAGTCACCTACTACATGTACTCATGTGACACATGTTGCATGATTAGTGAGAGGATGAGATGAATGGCCTAGATTGTGCTAAGTGTCAAAAATCATGACAAAAGGACACAAGTGGAATTAATGAAAAGGTTAATGAGAATAAGACAAAACTTGAAATAGTTGTCTTCTCCATTTGAAAAGAAAGAATCGACGGTGGCTGAATTTTGGAGTTTATAGAGAGCTCCTTCTCTCTAGATTTTGATCATTCGGGCCAAGTCGGTTCTCGGCCCGAGCAAGAAGCAAGTCGATCTACGTAACGGAGGAGCTACAGCGTGGAAACCCGATTTGGTGGAGTTCCGACAACTCTAAAGAAGTAAAGGATCTTTTCCTACTTGTGTTATTCTTTAATAAGAGAGCCATGTAAATGGTTGGGGATGTTATGAGGCTTGGATTAGTCGTGTTTTAGGTCTCAAAACATTTTGAGCAAGTGGAAAATCCCCCATTGTGTGGTCGTGAGCAGTGCCAGTAGGGGTTTCACTGTTCACATGAATAGTGATGAGATTTTCTTGGTGTGAAAATGTGTGTTGTAAGTGATTCAAAATGAATTGCTTGTGTTTGCTAATTAGCCCCATGTAGGCTAATTTTGGTGTTATTGATGAATTTAATAGCATGATATGTTTGAATTAATTATGTTAATATATACATGTGATATATTAGCATGAATGTATTAGGATTGGCATCCTCATGCATTCCATATGCCTTTGGGGCACCCTAGAATATTAGGGTAATTGCATGACATGAAATTGAAAGAAAACGAAAATGTTTGTAAAAATGAATTTGAGAAGATTTTAGAAAGAATTGCCTAGAGTAAATCTAACATATCACTTGAATGGGGATCATGGCCATTTCGGGCGTTATCCGGCCAATTCGTCTCGGAGGGTTGTCAATATTTCACCAAAACTCAGTAATTGTGTTTTCAAGAACAAATATTTTGTTTTGAAAGTGGATATTCGCATTCGACTTAGGCATGTGAGGAGTCGGTGAGGACTTCGAGACATGGGATTGGTCATGTAGACATTCGAGTAGGTTCATGTAATTGTTTGCCATAGCATGTGCACTTAGGTGGGGAGTAACCCACGTAGGAAATTATCACTACTGGGCTTCGCTCACCCTGTCGAGGGATCACTATTTTAGGTACAGGGAATGATCGGGAAGGCGGCACTCACTAAAGGCCGCGTGTTAGAAGAAAGCTAACTTGTGGCTTTGATATTATTGTATAACATGTATTAGAATTCTCTAAATTTTAATATATGTTGGATTAAGAGTGATTTATTAACTCTTAAACTATTGTATATAGTTGATGTATTTTGTGAATATTGGCGAGGGGCCCAGGCGCGTGTGCACTCCATGTGGATACGTGGTAATTGTAAACTTGTTGAGACAGGTTGTATTTGGGGTAGAGCTCCCCGTACAAAGGGGCGCAGATTTTTAGTGGTGTGGTTACTGACATCCCACGAATATTCATGGTTGTGAGGTTGTCAACGGACCGGGGAATGGGGTGTCTAAATGAGTTCATGTAATTTGCTTGGGCGTGATTATTTTGTCATGGCATGTGCACTTAGGTGGGGAAGTAACCCGTAGGAAATTATCACTAAACAGGCTTTGCTCACCCTATCGAGGATCATTATTTTGTCTGGGGCGTCGGGAAGGCGGCTCCACTGGTAGCGTGTTAGAAAGCTGACTTGTGGCTTTAATATTGTTGTATAACATGTATTAGAATTCTCTAAATTTTAATATATGTTGGATTAAGAGCGATTTATTAACTCTTGAACTATTGTATATAGTTGATGTATTTTGTGAGTATTGATGCAGGGGCCCAAGTGGCCATTATTTTACTCGCATGTGGACCCTGTGTGGTCATTGTAAACTTGTTGGGACAGGTTGTATTTGGGGTAGAGCTCCCCGTACAAAGGAGACTCTGCCCGATTTTCTATAGTGGTGTCACAGTTGCAGGCATCACAAATATTCACGAGGTTGACGGGTTGTCTGACGAACCCAGAATGGGCGTCCGCGATTTTGTTTATTGATATCTAATAAACTTTAATTGCTCAGGAAGCACTTGATTGAATAAAAATAAAGTTGAGACACCAAAATAAAAAATAAATAAAAAAAGTTTAGACCCTTGATTGAACAAAAATAAAGTTGAGACATTAAAATAGAAAAATCGAAATCTTTAGAAATTTGATTGAACAAAAATAAAGTTGAAACACCAAAATGAAAAAAATGGAAAGATTGAGATATCATTTATGTAATTAACCCTATAGACTCTTAGGTTTGACCCAATAGATAATAAGAATTTGATGCAAAAATGTACTCCACAATAAGCTTATTAGAGCACAAATTGAAGTTTGGCTAGATTGAAAATTATAAGTAAATTATGATAATTTTTAACTTGAAATTAGACTAAAAAGAAAGTACATGAAGAATTCATTTAGGGTGCGTTTGGGAAAGCTTATCTATAACTTATATGAACCTTATCTTCAAACATAAGTACTTTAGAAAAAAAAAATAAATAGGGTTCGAAAAATAAGGCTCTGAAGCCCACGCGAGGCTGAAAGAGGCCGGCCAATGAAACATTGAGGCGTCAGCTAAACCCCGAGGAGAACATGCCCATTGGAGCATTTGACCTTCCTGTAACATTAAACCTTTGGTGCCGACCGAGAATAAAGGGTAGCAGGTGGCCCAAAGACCAATTATAGGAAGTCTCACGAATCTGAGAAAATAGAATAGTCCTTTGATAATATCTTATTCATGAGTCGGTAAATCTCACTTAGATAAGAAGAAAGACGATAATGGTCGATCAAATCGGATCCCCGGTAAGGAAAGATTATCCCAGATAAGCCCTCTTTTACCATATCCATCACCAAATTCGATATCGATAACAGAAATACCCCATCGATAGGAACAAATCAATCACCATCCAGCTGGTTGGCATTCTACTATAATACAAGGTCACCCCATCGGTGAAAGGTACGCAAAAAACATACGCCAATACTAAGCAGTCTAAGCAGTCTCTCTTTTCCCTCATGAGCGGCCAGGGCGCCAGAGGAGCCACGGGCGAAGCTTCGCCGACCCCCTTTCATTCTTGTTTTTGCAAAGGAGCGATACATTCAAACTCGTCGCAAACCAGCCTACTTGACGATCTGCTGATGCGAAGCGTCCGACATCCATTGCCCGGCCACCAATAGCCTTGATCACGTCCCGGCGAAGCCCACCCCACGCTCTAGCCCGATTCCGGTTGAAAAAGGCATCATCGGTTGGCGCGTGCGTAGGGCAACGGTTCCTTTTTATAAATATAACTAATTTGCCAGTTCGCGATGGTATAACCGCGGAACGGCGTAGAAACGCTTTACTAATCGCCAAGGATGCAAGATCCACGAGCAACGCGGTGGTAGACCTCCCGTGTTAGAAACAATGTAGGCCAACGCGGACGAGGTGGAAGCACTCCGCCTCGCAATCAGCGTCACGACGGAAAGTTAGAACAAATCCGCGAGGCGGATCCGGCGACCCGGGGCGTGAAAAACTGGGAAGGTGAGGCATTCCCATGAAGGGCGACCACAATATCGGTAATCCCCGAAAGTGAAGCGAAGCGAGAATCCGGCGAGCGGGGGCACGGACCACATCAGCCCACGGAGAGGAAGCTGGCGAAGCAGCCCTTGGAGAGCACGTGAGGAGCGGAGGGTGGCCATCCTCGATAAGGGTAGGAGCGATCATGGGACAGGAGGTTCGAGAACCTCTATGAGAGCTTCGGCCGTGTGAAGAAGGTGGTGAGGACGGTGCTCCCGACACTATGGACACCTTAGTGCAATGGCGGAGTCACCACTATCTGATGAAATTACTCCACTTCTCCCTTTGACCCGAGTTAGAATGTCGTAGGTGGGAGCGTTAAGCCAGTGTTAGGATCAGGTCGATCATCTCAACACAAAAATCAAATGGAGGCGCATGGGTATCAAGTCGATTGCAATGCGAGGCTTTTTCGCTATCACCTGAAAGGCTAACCTTGGCATGGTTCAATAGACTCCCAAAGTGTGATCTCCTCATTCGGGAGTTATCCATTGCATTAAAATCTCTCTCTTCATTGGGGCAGGACGTGAAAGCCAAGTTATCATCTGGCGACTATCAAAGCGGGCTCATGAAAAGCACGAGGTCTTATATCGGCCCGATTCAATGCCGAGTCTCTAAAGGTAGATATATACCCGGCTGAGAAGTGATCTTCAGTTCATGGAGCAAACCCAGGGATTGATCAGACTTAATGGTTTAATCTCGAAAATCCCCGAACAAGCATGCGAGGTGCTCGTAAGCGAAATATATTAACGGTGAAGAGGCTCTCATATCCAAGAAAGGGAGCTCTTCCATTCCTAAAGAAAAGCGGGTCAAGACAAACGACGAGGGGGCCAAGCGACCGGGAAGGATCTCGAGAAAAATGGAGAGCGATCTCGGCGTAGAGCCTCGGAGATCGTCTAGATTAGCCATGATCGAGAAGACGGCCGGCGTTACTCGCCCCCAGCGTTTCGCATGCTTGGCCTCGGTGTCACGGTTCTCTGCGAAGTACTAAGCGAGCAATTCACGGAGTGGCCAACTTGAATGAAGTCGAGACCCTACAGCGAGACAGCTCCAGTATTTAGGGTTCCATAGGGATACGGACACCGCGGACGCATACGGCTCGAGAGAGAAGCCAGAGTACTTGATGCGGCGGATACCTCCGGCTGCTTGCGCTCACGAAAATCAGATCGAGTCAAGCTCGGAACCAGGTTCCGGCCAATGACCACCACCTCGGCAAGCGGCGACTCAGCACCCGACAATCCACAGGTGAAATCCATGCCAATCTCGGGGAGAGTTCGCGGGGAGGAGAATTGACTCGGCTCGGAAGGCCCATCTATGCAGCATTAGATCGACAGAGATAGCGGAAATTCAAGCAGTGTCTAAACTACCGCAATTTGACACATCCATCACGTTCTCTGACTCAAATCTAGAGGGATGCCAACACCCTCATGATGACCCAGCGGTAGTTATACGGTTCCTTGGCCGCTTCAGCGATTCATCGGTGCTAATGACAAAGGAGTTCAGGCCCGATATCATCTTGATCGGCCTTTTGATAAAATGGGCATCGGAAGGAAAAACTAGAACACCCGTCAACACACCTCCCGGGGTTCTCCGGGGGAAAAGAGTATTACCTTTAGGCTCGATACAGGTGGGTACTCACATTGGAATACCCGAAGTACAATGGCGACTCGGCAAGATTCCTGGTCGTGACGCCCAGATCTGCTTATAACATGTTGTTAGGCGGACCTTCTCCTCAATGCAATAAAGCCATCCCTTCGCATATCACGCAGTGATCAAATTCCCTAAAGTAGCGGTAGGAATGGTTCGAGGAGACCCGGTAGTGGGCCAGAGTGCTACTCGGCATCCGTGAAACAAAGCGATTAAATGACGTATCGCATTGGGCCGAACTCGACATGCGTGACGAGGTACTCATTCGACCTGAGCCCTCAGAAGAACTGGAACCGGTATCGTTGGATGACGACCCTGAACATCTCGCCTATATCGGCTCTAAACTAGCGGAAGACCTCAAAAACCACCTTATCCATTTTTTAAGACAAAACAGAGACGTCTTCGCATGGAAGCAGGCAGACATGGGAGGAATTGATCCTACGGTAATCACCCATAGGTTGAACATCAGCCCATCCTTTAAACCAATCAAACAAAAAAGGAGAAGCTTCGCGCCAGAAAGGCAAAAAGCCATCAACGAAGAAGTCAACAAACTCCTACGGGCGGGAGCGGTGGAAGTAAGACCTGCAGATGGGCAGCAAATGTCGTGCTCGTCGAAAATGGCGTGATAAGGCGACTCTGCATCGACTTCATGACATCAATAAGCGTACCCAAGAATGATTTCCCTTTGCGCGAATCGTACCATCGTAGATGCCGCTTCAGCCGCGAACTCCTCGATTTTATGGATGCCGCTACTCAGTACAACGGATCAATATGGACCCGGGTGATGTCGAAAAGGCATACGTTCGATCACGGCGCAGGAACCTATTGCTATCGTGTGATGCCGTTCGAGGCTCCAGCGGGAGCTATATCGAGGTTGAGGTGGTCGGATATTTGAGTGAGTTAGGCACAACTATGGAAGTGTACATAGATGACATGGCACGGTAAAATCCACCCAGTGGAGAAACCATAGACCATCTGTCTGGCGTTCGGATCTTGAGAAACTTCCTGACATGGCCGAATCCGACTAAGTGTACCTTCGAGATTATCGTGCGGGGAAATTCACAGGTTTCATAGTCAACCACCCGAGGTGAAGCAAATCGAGACAGATAAAATTTGTACTCGACATGCCTTCGCCGTAACATAAAGGAACTTAGGCGCTGATCGGAAGGATTCTTATGCATGGGTCGCATTGTCAGGGGCAAGTGATAAATGCCAGCCTTTCTTCTAAGTTCTGAAGAAGGCCTTTCAATAGGATCTGAGGTGCGGGGAAGCATTCTCGGCTTTAGCCTGTTGAGCTCCTCCCGTTTCTAATTTTATGTCTGCGAAGAGAACTCTCCTACATACACACAGTAGTATCGGACTTCCTCAACGATCGTCTCAGTCGAGGAGACAAAGCGTCTGACATCCAATTTACTGTGTAGAGCTTTGAGAGGTGCGAAGGTGCCCAGATGGAAAAACTAATTTTGGCCTTGGTAACATGACTCCGGAAACTCAGCCACTTGCTGGGGCTCACACCGCGAGTTCCAACGGAATTCTGATGAAACAAGTGTTACATAAACCGAGAAGTCTCAGGAAGGGAGGTGATGAAGTGGCTGCATAGAGCTGACCCAGTTCGACATCATATACAAGTAGCGCAATAAAAGAGGCGAGGTCTTAGCCCAGGTTCGTCTTAGATTCACCTAGGCGGAACCTGCTCAGACCGCTCAAGCAATGAATGACCTCCCCATCTGGAAACTCTCTGTAGATGGAGCCTTAAATGTGCAGGGGAGCGAAGCAGGCCTAATCTTGACCTCTCCAGAAGGAATAGACATTGAGTACGCATTTAGATTCAGATTCCAGGCCTCCAACAACGAGGCCGAGTATGCGCCTTAAGGTAGGCCTCAACCTCTGCTCATTCATTAGTTGACCAAATTCTGAGGTTTTTCAAATGACTCAACCCGGTGGTAAGACAAATAAAAGACACCTAATAGTCTAAAAGGGAAGGATGATCCTAGACATTCCAAAAGGTACTAGGATTTATTAAAAAATTCATGCAAGTTCAGTCGACATGTCCTCAGAGCGTAGAACTCCCGAGCCACGCCGCAAAGTTGGGGGCAACAAATTTCACAGAAGACCTCGTAGGATCGACACCTGCCGAATACCCGCAGCAGCCTCATCGACACCCTCGTGACGTGGAGGTTTCCAGTCGAGTCCAGCCGAGTTGGACGGACCCCCATCCGGGATTGAGATAATAGACGCACGCCACTCGACACTCAAGAAGCAATAAAATAAGGACGAGGTCCGCCAAAGTTCATTTAATCAAGGAAGCCTATACAAGCGAGGTTTCTTTACTCCTATCCTTAAGTGCATCGCGAAAACATCGAATACGTGGCAGGAGAGGTACACAAGGGTATATGAACGGAGCTCGAAAGCACCGGCAGGAAAGGTCTCGAGACAAGGATACTAATGGGCCTACAATACCAAAGACGCAACCGACCTAGCTTAAGAAATGCAAGATCTCACAGAATACGCAAGATCTCACGCCTCCCATCGTAGCCTTTGACAGCCAATCACGAGCCCCGCCCTAATGGGGTTCGACATACTAGACCTCTCGCCTCGGCGCCGCATAAGTCTGGTATCATCGCCGCAGTGATTACTTCACCAAGGCTGGCCGAGGGTCGGTGCCTTTAGCCACACCACAGTATCGTGGCGATCACGCAATTTTGTGTGGCGAAGCATCATATGCAAAGCTTTGGTATCCCAAGAGTTCTCGTGTTCGAGACCCAAACACGACAACGCCAAATTGTAGATTTATGCCGAGCTCTAATTAAGAATTATTACTCGTCTCCAAGACATCCACATGCCTAACTACAGCCGAAGTCACCATCGACCCCAAGGCCGCTCAAGACCAAATTGAAAGATCTTAAGGAAAGTGGGTGAGTACTCCCGAGGTGCTATGGGCTTACAGACTACGTAAGTCAAGAACTCCAACCCTATTCGCCCCAGCCTCTTCTGATCGGCAGAATTTCCTGCCGAGGCCTGATTGAAGTCCCCAAGGATCGAATTAGCAACAAAGGAGCATAATGACACGAGGCTTTCCGCTCAAATTTGGACTTTAGATGAAAAATCTGAGCAGTTCTGAAGCCGACGTAAGACTACTAAAGGAAGACTACGAGGTACTACAAATCAAAAGTCGACTCCGTGGTTAAGCACGGTGATTTGTAACCCAAAAGCTAATGATGTGAAGAATCCAAGACACGGGAACGGGGCCCCAACCGGGAAGGCCCCTATATCATATCTCAGCCGCCGACTGTGCAATTACTAACCCAAACAGGAAGGAAAATCGACAAATACGTTCTGGAATGCATAACATCTTAACGCTTATCAAGAACCTGTTTGTAATCTAAATGGAGATTTGTCAATTTTCGCTAGCGATTCAACCATTTAATGGACATTTTGTTAAAGACGCTACAAAACAACTCATACATACAATGCTCGTAAAGATTACATGCACAGAATGAGACAACTCATAGACATAAAAGAAAAGCCTCTTTATTCCAATCGACACATTCAATTCTACAATCGCTGGTGTCATTGATTACACTGAAGCACTCGCACGTGCGCCTCAAAAAAAAAAAAAAACATCAGGAAGAAAAAAGGAAAAGAAAATGGGAGAAGGCCAGAAAGGTGGAAAAGAGGAGAAGAAGAAAGGGATGGAAGGAGTTTGTGCAGAAAAAACAAAAAAGGGGAGAATGAGATGTGGAAGAAAAGATGAAAAAGAAGGAGAAGGAGAAAGGAGAAAGGAAGAGAAAGAAGAACAGAAAATGGAGAAGGCGACGCAAGAAATGCACCGCCCTCCCCAGATGCATTCCCTAGCACGGAGCTAGGGAATAACATGACTCCCATAAAGGGGAGACTAGGGAAAAACACAACTCCCACAAGCAGAAGTCCAACAAATTGAACTAGAATCTCTGTGTGGATCCCCAAATGAAGGCAACCAGACTTCGACGCCCATCTCTCCCGCATTTGACGCACTGCAATAGCGCGCATTATTCAAAGTATAAACTCCATAGCAATGAAGCCGCCATTTATAAGAAGGCCAAAGACTCAAAGGTAGCCCGAACAAGCCTAAATTCCTCCGTAAGTCCGCATTAAAGACGTCGCACCTTTCAAGAAAATCAAGTCGACCACGCGACGCAGCGTACCACTTTGACGAGCCCGCCTACCAGACAGTCACGCTTACCCGAGGTCGACGTCCTCAGTTACATCGCCACTTCTGGCCACGCCTGAGCCCAAGAAACACTTTGACGAGTTCGCTTCCACTCGCACGTCACGCTACCCGAGGGGAGTCAACTACCAGTTACATCGCGCCACTGCCACACCAGCCTAGCGTACTCACTTTGACGAGTTCTCGTCTACTCAGACAGTGTCACGCTTAATTCGAGAGTCGATCACCAGCTACATCGCTCACTCGCCATTACCGGCCACGCCCCCGGAGTCTGCAAATTTCACTTCGACGAAGTTCGCTCATCGCGGCATGGGTCACGCCACCGAGGAGTTAGATCAGCTCAGCTACATCGCCACCGCCACGCCGGAGCCCGCAGCCACTTTTTGACAAGTTCGCCTCACTTCCGCACAAAGTCACGCTACCCGAGGAGTCGCATCAGCTCAGTTACATCGCCACTGGGCACAGCCGCCGAGTCTAAAGAATTTCACTTTGACGAGTTCGTCTACTTTGCACATGTCACGCTACCTGAGGAGTCAGGTCAGCTCAGGCTACATCGCCACTCGCCACGTCGCCTCGAGCCCAAGACCACTTTGACGAGTTCGCTCACTCAGACAGTCACGCTACCGAGGAGTCGATCACCAGTTACATCGCACTAATATATCATCGAGCCCAAGAAATTTCACTTCGACGAAGTTCGCCTACTCCGTACGTGTCACACTACCTGAGGAGTCAGATCACCAAAGTTACATCGCCACCTCCGCCACACACCCTAGAGCCCAATGTACCACTTACCAGTTCGCCCACTCTTACACGTGCCATGTAGCCTAGGAGGCATTTCAACCTCAAGCAAATCAACCGACGGCACGCCAGCCTCGGTGGCATCGGGACGAGCTCAACGATTCTACACGTGCCATGCGTACTCTAGGAGCCATTTCAACTCGCATTAAATCAGCCGATGAACGCAGCCTCGCATTTCGACGAGCTCAACGATTCTACGTGCCACGGGCTCAGGAGCTTCATTTCAACTCGTGCAAATCAGCCGACAGCACAACACCAGATCGTGACGAGCTTGACGATTCTACACAGGCCATACAGCCTAGGAGCTATTTCAACTCAGGCAAATCAGCCGACGGAGCACAGCAGCTCGCATTTACAAGCTCAACGATTCTACATAGGCCATGCGGCCTAGGAGCCATTTCAACTCAGGCAAATCAGCCGACAGAGCACAGCAGCTCGCATCGACGAGCTCGACGATTCTACACAGGCCATATAGCCTAGGAGCCATTTCAACTCAGGAAAATCAGCCAACGGAGCACAGCAGCTCACATTGACGAGCTCAACGATTCTACATAGGCCATGCAACCTAGGAGACATTTCAACTCAGACAAATCAGCCGACGAAGCACAGCAGCTCTCATTAACGAGCTCAACGATTCTACACAGGCCACGCGGCCTAGGAGCCATTTCAACTCAGGCAAATCACCGACGATACGCGTTGTACCGCATTGACGAGCCCAACGATTCTATTAATGTGCCACGCCGGCTCAGCGCCATTTTGACTCAGCAAACTACCGGACGGAGTTAATAACAACCGCGATTGATCGAGCTCAACGATTCTACATAGGCCATGCAACCTAGGAGTCATTTCAACTCGGGCAAATCAGCCGAAGGCAATTCGCCACCAACATCTCAACTCAGCGCCTAATTCGTACCTCATGCATACAGTCGATTCAAATTAAGAAGAACGTTAAAAAGAGCATAAGTAGAGGCGACAGAAATGAGGTGCAAAAATGAGTATTCATCAAGGACAAGGCTACATATGTTTTGGGGCCCAGGCCCAACGCCAAAAAAAAAAAAAAGGCATAAAAGCCGACATCAGACAGGCGAAGACGTGCACAGGAGATTAGGCACCAGAAGGAGATGCGGACGGTGAAGAAGGGGAGTGGGCCTCACGGTGCCCTACTTCCAGATAATCGCCAGGTATGACCCTTCATCCTCGCCACTGGGAAGGTCAAAGTTAAAGTCCAGGCCGGAAGAAAAGAAGAGCCTTCCTTCAAAGGCGAGCCACCCGTGAAACCCATCGATTGGCTCACTTCCGCCTTCCAATAACTTCGCCCCGCTGAGCCACCAAAGTTATTTGTTGATGGAGATCCCCACGCAACCCGCGACACTCCTCATTCAGGGTTTCCACCGAAGCCGACCGCCTGTTACTCGCTGACGAGCTCGCCCAACACTGCCTTATCAATGGCGATTGTCTTTGATCGCACGCAGCCTCTTCCTAGACTCTCGAACTCGCCGACGTGAGAAGCTCGCCCCTAACCATCCAAGTTCATACTAGGCGATCGCAGCCCGCCCCAAATTTCTCCATCAAGTCGTCCAAGGCAAAATTTCAAATCATCCCGAACCTCCCGGGCCTCCGCCTCTGGGCCGCCTCTCAAGCTATTCCGAGCCGCTTCCTACTCCCGCCCGAGCACGTGTCGGCGGCATGTTTCATCGACTCGAGCTCACTGGGCTCTCTGGCCATACGCTGCACCCGGCCCGCAACTCGCCGTCGCATGTGAGGAAGCCACCCGCCCCTCAGCGCCCGCCACTTTAGCATGACCTTCGTTTATTTTGGCCTTTCTGGCCAAACCCTTCAAATGAGTAGCCACCTGCACATCCAGCATAGAATCAACATCCAACGCAAGCTCGAAACTCATCTCAAAATGGAGTCAAATATGACAAGGTACGGGAACTTACGGAGGCGACCCTGAGAGATAAAATAAAGCTCATCAACTGCAACAGAATCGACCTCTTAAGATCGAATCCTAAGAATAGATTTAGATTGCACCGCCGCGAGCCCTGCATCAGGAAGTAAAGCAACCCCGCCTCCGCCAACTCGGGGGGGTTCCAGATCTTTCCTCCGCCTTCCTCCTTCGAAGGCGACTTTAACCTTCTCGCTGGCGGGTTCCGCATCTGCACAGGCGTGACGCTACCGCTCAACGCCCCGCCCCGAGGGATCCTCTCGCCCTCTCGCAGCCAGGCCTCGAATGGGATCGAGCTCAAAACCATAGGAGCCATAACTGCCTTGGATTTATGGATATGAGAGACTCAGGAAGATGAAAATGCCCCCAACTTCGGAACTTTGACCAAAGCCGGCCTATCCTTCTCAACAGAGTGAGGGGTTTTTCGTTTCCTACTCCGGGGTTTCCGAGACACCATCTCCAACTGGGCCAACAGTTCCCCCCTAGTGGGTTTAGCAGCAGAGGGCCCAACGGGAGGAACTTTTATAATGGAAGGGAGGTGGCCTTCGAGCAAAGAAAATTATTACCCTCGAACTCGATAATGAACATCCTCACTTGATCAACTCCGCGCAAGGACGCAGAAGGACACTCAAATTAACGCCAACGCTTACAAATATGACCTTCAATGCCGAGATCAATTCGAAAGCACTGAGAAGCATGCAGACAAGACAGATCGAGATGCCCAAAGGACCACACACAAGTTATAACCAAAAACAGAACTAACACTCACTAAGATTCTCTGGTAGTCCAGTTTCACCGAACGCCCAAAGTGTCGTCCTTGTCGAGAGGATCATACTCCCAATTGCGGCAGCTAACGAAGAAGTAACGTCCCTTCCACAGCCTATGGGAGGAGGAAAGATCGGAAATCACCGCAGGAGCAACCTAACGCCTGCAGGGCTAAAGAAAGCTCCCTGGATGTCTCCTTGGGCTGTAAGGTATATACATGCTAGGGACACCGCTCCCGTCCTTGAAGAAACCAAGGCATCAACCAAAAATACCCCCAACCATCGGGCGAGTCGAGCGGACACACATTGAAATGTCGCAAAACCCCTTTAGCTTTAAGGTGCAGAGGGAAGCGAAGACCGTTATCGAAGGCCACTTCGAAGAAACACACCATCCTAGGCACAGAGACCACATAGAGGGTCAAAACATCAAGGGACCACATCCGAACGCCAAAGGGAGGCTGATAACGTCTAGCAAAGACGGCCCCATATGAAGGACCGACCTTGCTAGGTCCCACGCTTAGCTACGTCGAACGGGCATCTCGGGGACATTCGACCCCCTGTATTTAATTAGGTTCACTTTCCCTTGCCCTGTCCAAGGAAGAGGAGGCACCCTGTGAGCATTCTAACGCCACCAAACGGTTCTGAGACACCACCGTCATTTAAACCAAAGAATAAAGAAGAATCACCATCGATATGCGGAGAAGAAGAACGACCTGGACCCATAATGAAAGTGGATAATGAAAACAAAATTTAGCCAACCCAAACAACTCGTCTTATCGCCCGGAAAGAAATCAAGAAAACAAAGATGCAAAGGACCCGTAAATACTATTAAAAGATTATCCTGAAGAAAGTTAATAAATGCAGAAAGACTTCCGCACAAAAAGGCCTTACAGAAGACTAAGAGAGAAGGAAGTCCCGCTAAAGGCAAAGAAAGGTCCCAGAGCAAGGGCAATACGTAGACGAGGATGTCCGCGAAAGAAACAAAAGGAAACTGAAATGAATAGGAGAAATGAGCGCGGAAACCGAAGAGTCATCATTATCACAAGACAAATGATGACGACCAAGCCCTAACTAATCCAGCCCCGAGCAAACACGTGGAAGTTTCACCCGAAGCGAGACACGTTACAGCCCTTACCCACGTACACCGTACACAAGGGCTGGGGGGTAACTAATAGGGTTTGAAAAATAAGGCTCACAGCCCACCGCTGTGCTCGTTCAGGCCAAAACAACGAAACATTGAGGCCCGTCCGCTGAACCCCAAGGGAGAGACATGCCCATTGGAGCATTTAGGCCTTTCTACGCCAACATTCAAGCCTTTGGTGCCAGCCCGCACACAAGGGCTCCAACCCGACGGTCTAAAGACCACCAGGGAAGTCTCCCACAGATACAGAAAATAGAATAGTCCCTAATAATATACTATTCAAGTCCAGCCAAATCTCACCAATAAGGAAAGAAAGACACAATAGATCGCAGATCAAATCGATCCCCCCAATAAGGAATGAAGATTATCCCAACAACCGCTTCTTTCTATATCCATCACCAACCGATATCGATAATAACAAGAAATACCCCATCCAATGGGAACAAATCCTAATCACCATCCAACTGGTTGAACGTCTACTATAAATACAAGGCCACCCCATCGGTGAAAGGTACACAAAAACATACGCCAATACTGCGCCTGCGCTCTTTCCCCTCGAAAGAACCGACTTAGCACGGAGCGCTGCGGGCGAAGCTCTCGACCCCTTTCATTCTTGTTTTTACAGAGGAGCGATACCTTCAAACCCGTCGCAAACCAGCCTTGTAGCGATCCTACTTCAGTCCGGGCAATCCAGCATCCCATTGCCCAAATTTCACCGCAGCCTCGACATCCTGGCCCAACGAAGCCCACACGCTCTAAATGCACCTCAGCCTAATTGAAAAGGTACAATGTGTATTTAGAATAGCTTATGAAAATAACTTATTACTTCTCTATAAGCCCATTTTAGCTTATTTTAATAAGCTTCAATGGATAAGCTTTTCAAAAAAACTTAACAAGCTTATACTTAAGCCTAAAAATTGACAATATTAATGACAAAACTGTCATTCTGAAAAATAATGAAAAAATAGAAAACAACTTTTGGGAAATTATATAAAATATATATAGGTAAAGTTTTTGAAAATTTATGCAAAAAATAGGTTAATTTTTTAAAAATTTAATGAAAAAAAAATAGAAAACAAACTCCAAAAAATTATGTAAAAAATAGGTAAACTTTTTTAAAATATTATGTAAAAAATAGGAAAAAAAACTTCTAAAAAATAATGAAAAATAGAAAACAACTTCCGAAAAATTATGTAAAAATAGATACATTTTTTTAAAATTTATGTAAAAATTAGAAAAAAATGTAAAAATAGAAAACAAATTCTGACAAATTATGTAAAAATAGGTAACATTTCTGAAGAAATAGGAAAAAATTTATGACATATAATTAAAAAGTAGAAAAAATATCTATTGATGATTGAAACAATGATATTGATGATGATTTCTTGATTTAGAATTTGATGCAGATCTATGAGTGTTTATTTTGTTTTGGAACTTAGAATTTTTTTGATGATGGGAGCACTAATGATGTTTATTATTTTGTTTTGGAAATGTTTGTGATGATGGAAAGCACTAATGATGTTTGATTTTTATGTTTGATGTCCTTTATTTTATTGTATTTTATTATTATATAAAATGTTTGATTTTATTTATATTAGGTAGGGTGCATATCACTTTAAAAAGTTCATGCCTCAAGTGTGCCTTGTTGGATTTTTTATCTGTTTTGAAAGAAATTCAATTTTGCTTTAAAACTGTTATAAAACTTTGTGAATACACTAAAATTGAAAGAAGAAGCAAAGAAAGAAAACAAAACAAACAGAAAATTACAAAAAAAGATAATGAACCGAGTCTTGTTCAATGACAATCTCTTTAAAGCAAATTTGCCTTCGCTCCTTACGGTGTTTTGAGAATGACTCAATGTTTGCTTTCCAGGATACAACGATTCTTCAAATGACGACAACAACACCCTCGGCGGCGATCACTCCCAATGAACTCTGACGATGTTCGTAACTCTATCACTTCAGGGCGGAAAGGAAAAAAAAATGTGCTCTTTTTTTAATGTGTCTAAAAAAAGGGGTTTTTTTTAAGAAAAAAAAGAAGATAAAGCAGGAGGAAAAAAATCTTGAACTAACAAGGTCATCGGAGTAGAAGTTCACCAGAAAATAAAACAAAATAAAAGAAGAAGAATACAGTTGTTTGGAAAGACAAAATGAGGTTTTCTTGTAAAAAAAATTTTTAAGGAAAATGTGGAAAAACAAAGGATTTTTTTTTTTTAAACCAAACAAACAAGGTAGTTTGTTGGTTTATTATAGAAAATCCTTGTTATAAAAGTACAAATAAGGGTTTCAAAACCCATGACTTGACATTCAAGTGGTGAATGCTCTACCACTAGGCCACACGATTAGTTATGGTTTTTCTTGCGAGGAATACATGTTAAGGAGATAAGTCTATTAGGCTAAGCTTTACACAAACTTTGTGGGTTTGTGCCAATTCCTATTTGGTCTTAGGAAATTAGAAGTTATGATACAGATAAGTTTTGTCTAAGGAGGCTAGATCTTAAGCGGGACCATTTATGACCCCTCCAATCTTTCCTGAGAACTAAATAATTTTTCTAAGGAGAGTGGTTCTGGCCCGAGTTTCCATACCTCCCCAGTCTTTCTTGGGAATACTCTCTAAAAGTAATTTTCATTTTTTTTTTTAAGGAAAATATTGACATTTTTTATCGGGTTTTACAAGAAAATGACTTCTAAATCCAACAATGCTGGTGTGCCTAAATCTAGCCAAGTGGTAGCCCCTATTGTCGTTGCCCAAGCACCAATGGTGCACACTTTCAGACCTGTTTCTATTTATCCAAGAGAGAAGCAAGAGAAGTTCAATGGACTTAACTTTAAACGGTGACAACAAAAGATGCTATTCTACCTAACCACCTTGAATCTTGCAAGATTCTTGACTGAAGATGTTGTAAAGCTCAAGGAAGACGAGCGTCATATCCAAGTCATCAGTGCGATAGATGCTTGGAAGCATTCAGACTTTCTTTGTAAAAAATATGTCTTTAATGGGTTTATTGATTCTTTGTATAATGTTTATTGTACTATGAGCTCAGCAAAGGAGCTATGAGAATCTCTAGATCAAAAATATAAAACCGAGGATGTTGGGGCCAAGAAATTCATCATGGGCCGATTCCTTGACTTCAAAATGGTAGATTCCAAGACTATGGTCAGTCAAGTCCAAGAACTTCAAGTGATCATCCATGAGATACACGCTAAGGGAATGGTATTGGGTGAAAGCTTCCAAGTGGTTGTTGTTATTGAGAAACTGCCTCCGGCTTAAAAAGACTTCAAGAATTACCTCAAGCACAAGCAAAAGGAAATGAGCATGGAGGATCTGGTTGTTAGGCTTCACATTGAAGAAGATAATAGAGGGTATGATAAGAAAGGGGCTCACACATCAACAGAAGTGAAGGCAAACTTTGTGGAACTTAGTCAAGATTCTAAGACAAAGAAGTACAACAAAGGGAAGGGCTCTAAGTTGGGACCTAAAGGAGGGGACTCTAAGAAGCAAAAGTTCCTAGGGAAATGCTTCAATTGTGGGAAGAAAGGTCACAAATCTTCTGATTGCAAACTGCCAAAGAGAAACAAACCCAAGGAAGCCAAAGTGGTTGACGACATCTCCTAGGATGAGTGTAACATTGACCTCACTGTAGTAATCTTTGAGGTGAACTTGGTGGGATCCAATCCCAAGGAATGGTAGATTAACACTGGTGCTATCCGCCATGTATGCTAGGATAAGAAGATGTTCTACACCTTTGAACCAACTGAGACTGGGGACAAGGTGTTCATGGGGAACTCTGCCATGTTAGAAATCAAGGGCTAAGGACAAGTGGTCTTGAAGATGACGTTTGGAAAGGAGCTGACTCCGACTAATGTCCTATATGCGCCTAAAATCCGAAAGAACTTGGCATCTAGTTCATTATTGAACAACCATGGATTCAAGTTAGTGTTTGAGTCAAACAAGTTTGTACCATCCAAAAGTGGCATGTACATTGGGAAAGGGTATGTGAGCGATGGTATGTGGAAGTTGAATGTAATGATTATAATTAAGTCAAACATAAATAAAGCAACTTACATGCTTGAGTCGTCTAATCTATGGCATAGTAGATTAGGACATGTTAATTATGATACATTGCATAGATTAATTAACTTAAATCATATACCAACTTTCCAAATTGATGCAAAGCATAAGTGTGAAACTTGTGTTGAGGCAAAACTAACCAGGTCATCTTTTCAAAGTGTTGAAAAGCATACTGAACCTCTTAAGTTAATCCATAGTGATATATGTGATTTGAAGTTCGTACAAAGAAGATGTGGTAATAAATATTTTATTACCTTTGTTGACGATAGTGCCAAGTACTGTTATGTGCATTTACTTAAAAGTAAGGATGAGGCGATAGTGAAATTTGGTCTCTATAAAAACGAAGTTGAGAATCAACTCAATAAGAAAATTAAATTGCTAAGAAGTGATCGAGGTGGTGAGTATGCATTGCCATTTGTTGACTTTTATGCTCAACATGGGATTATACATGAAACCACAGCACCCTATTCGCCTCAATCCAATGAAGTGATTGAGTGAAAGAATCGCACTCTAAAGGAAATGATGAATGCAATGTTGATAAGTTCTGGTCTACCACAAAACATGTGGGGAGAAGTCATTTTGTCTGCTAATTACCTTTTGAATACGATACCTAAAAAGAAAGAAGAGAAGACTTCATATGAGTTATGGAGAGGACGGTAGCCATCCTATAAATACTTGCGAGTGTGAGGATGTCTGGCCAAAGTGGCAGTTCGTCCACCTTAAAAGGTGAAAATAGGACCTTAAATTATTGATTGCATTTTCATTGGTTATGAACATAACAGTACTACTTATCGCTTTCTTGTCCATGAGTCGAATATCCCAAATATTCATAAGAACGTGATAATGGAATCAAGGAATCCATCATTCTATAAAGATGTATTTCCATGTAAATCCAGAGAAGAGCTAAGCTCGTCGAAACGAGTGCTTGAGACTATTAATGAAAATAGTCAGGATCAAGATAAAGACGGTGAATTAGAACCTAGGCAAAGTAAAAGAGCAAAGACAAAAAAATCTTTTGGTTAGGATTTTCTAACATATGTGCTTGAGGGGAACCTCAGACTTTTAAAGAGACGGTGAACTCTACAAAGAGTCTCATGTAGAAAGAGGTCATTAAGAGTGAAATTGATTCCATATTGCATAACCATACTTAGGAACTAGTGGATCTTCCACCAGGTTGTAAACCTTTAAGTTCCAAGTGGATTTTCAAGAGGAGTAGATGGATTAATTGACAAGTACAAAGTGAGACTTGTGATCAAAGGCTACAAACAAACTAAATGCCTTGATTATTTTGACACATATTTTCTTGTGATGAGAATAAATTCCATAAGGATGGTGTTTGCAATTGCTGCCTTAAGGAACCTTGAAGTACATCAAATTGATGTAAAAACAGTCTTTCTAAATGGAGATTTAGATGAAGAAATCTACATGGAGCAACCTGAGGATTTTTTTGCTCCAAGACAAGAAAAGAAAGTCTAGAATTAGTGAAACTTTTTGTATGATTAAAACAAGCATCGAAGCAATGACATGAGAAATTTGACAATGTTATGATGTCACATGGATTCAAACCAATGAATGTGACAAGTGTGCCTATGTCAAAGACACAAAACATGGATATGTCATTGTATGTATGTACGTAGATGACATGCTTATTGTTAGCAGTGATGTTAAGATGATAGCATCTACTAAGAACATATTGAATTCAAGGTTTGACATGAAAGACTTAGGACTTTCTGATGTTATATTAGGGATAAATGTCAAAAAAACATCATATGGACTTATTTTAATTCAGTCACACTATGTTCACAATATTCTTGGAAATTTTGATAAAGATAATTCTAGTGTAGCCAACACACCGGTAGATATAACTCTACATCTTACCAAGAATAAAGTAGAGAGTGTTTCTCAAGTAGAATACTCTAATGTAATAGGTAGTCTAATATACTTAATGAGTTGTACAAGACCAAACATAGCCTATGCAGTTAGTAAATTGAGTAGATACACGAGTAATCCAGAAGTCAAGCATTGGCAAGGAATTATGAGAGTATTAAAATACATACGATTTACTCATGATTATGGGTTGTATTACACAAGATATCCTGATGTACTTGAAGGATACATCGATGTTAACTGGATATCTAATGTTAAATACTCAAAATCTCAAAGTGGCTATGTGTTTACATTAGGAGGACATTAATCTAATGAAAATCCTCAAAAGAAACGGTTATTGCCAGATCCACGATGGAATCTGAGTTTATAGCACTAGAAAAATGTGAGGAAGAGACTAAATGGCTATGCAACTTCCTAGAGGATATTCCTAGTTGGCCAAAAGTTGTGGCTCCAATATGCATACATTGTGATAATCAATCTGCTATTGGTAGAACACAAAGTAATATGTACAATGGTAAGTCTAGACATATTCGTTACAAACACAACACCATTAGACAATTACTCTCAACTAGGGTTATCTCTCTAGATTATGTAAAATCTAAGGATAACATCACGGACCCGCAAACCAAAGGGTTAAACATAGAGTTAGTTGAAAAGTCATTAAGGGGAATATGACTAAAACCCATAAAGGAATAAGTTAAAACAATGGATACCCAACCTAGTTAACTGAAGATCCCAAGATCTAGGTTCAAAAGGGACAACTAAATTGTAAAGACTTTAATTTGATCATTGTGGGGATCTACCCATGTCCATTCCTGTGATGAAATAGTGATGCTCATACGAAAAAGGTTAACCTATGCTTTTAATGATCTCTATGCATTTGGAAAGAGTAACATAAGCTACTCTTAAGTTAGGAGATCACCTATGGAAGCGTGAAGTGGGGCCGCTTCAAAGGGAATTAAATATAGCGTAATTCTTATTAAGCTCTTGCAAAATCAGGCGTATGTTCATGGCCAAAATGAACATAAAAGTGAGAATTGGAAGATGTTAGGAAGATTCCTATGTGAGGTATGTCATCCTTTACACAAATGACAGATCCAAGCTAAGGACATCGTGTCTACTGCTTGGGCTAGCGAGTAAACGTGCACTTCTATAAGGGAAGGTTCGGGGCAGAATAACCACCTATCCTATGCAGGTTTCAACCGTTATACTCTATCACTCGGGAGGTCTTATGTCTTTGGGTGCCAATTTCATTCATGTGGGGATTTGTTGGAATTTTATTTGGTTTAAATTAAATGTAATCTTACCTTCCTTGTAGGATGAACGAACGTATGTGAAACGTTCAAATCTCTTAATACCTTATAAATGAGATTTACTTTGTCCATTCAACCGTGAAATCGTCGGAACTTATTGCCTGTCGCCCGTTCTCTTCCCCTAAGCCTTTAAATAGAGAGTTTTGACTCTCTTTGTAGGAAGGAAGAAAAATAAATAAAAATAAATTATTTTGAGATTCTTTCCGTGACACTCGGTCGTATTTCCTTTTCATCACAAAGGTAGAGTTAAACACTGCTGAGCTCTGCCTGACTACCCTACACAAAATGTCGCTGCTACTCTTAAATTAACTCAACTATCCCAAATAAAATGCCAAACAGCCCTCAAAGCTGTCCAGTGAGATGATTTAAAACAAACAAGACTGTTTGAGTTATCTCTCAGAATTTCTGCTACTGATTTCCTTGATCCACTGTCTCAAACTCAAGCCTTAATGTAACACTACTCAGCCTCTGTCATTAAAGATCTTTCTTGATCTGATAGTTATCTTGAACACATCCAGGTTTAATATAGACATCGTTCTTTCTTAATTTATATAAGATCCCAAACATTTTTTAATTAAGAAAAACCATTATTTTTAAAAGTTTATAACTTCTTTATTTGTTATGAAACAAAATAAGAGGAGTATGGTTCATTAATATCATCTTTATATCAGATATTACACAATCGACAACGCTTTCAGATATACGAATCTTTACTTTATTTTTAATTTTATCAATGGTTTCCATGATATATATAATATTAATTTTTAGTTCTTTAGTTTTAGTTTTTTTTTTTTTTTTTTAAATTATGATAAATGTTTATTTATCCAAATACTTTAATTCTCTTTGTAGGTTGCCATGACATTTTCAAGAATTTCATTGTTATGTCATTATATAAGAATGCATCCAAACACCTTAAAATAATGTATAAAACGCTTTTTAAAATATGTATCCACAAATAACTTATCGACAAAGTATTTACATGAAGGCCTTATAAAATAAGTATTTAATTAAGTTATTTACCCAAACAGAACCTTAATGAATAACTATAAAATATTACCATTTTTAATTAAATTATAATAATTATTTTTCAAGAAAATATGATCTAACTCAAGTTTTTAGGTTGTTCTATAGGTTTGCATTTTCAGAAATAAAAGTCTTAGATGATAGAAAAATTTTATAACTAATTTTTAAAATGTTAACAGTTTTTTTTTTTTTTAATTTTGTAGAATACATTATTATTATTACTATTATTCTTTCACCAAACAGATTCTTAATATTTATAATAATTTTAATTAAATGATTAAAAATTATTATTTTATGCCTTTTTTTTTACCAAATTATTTTAAATTTTAAAATATATATATAAGCTTGATGTTAAACGGTTCCTAAACTATTTCCAAATTTTAAGTTGTTTTCCCGAAACTTCGGGATAAGATAATATTTCCAGAAAATGGAAATCTTTTATTATTATTAATGATAGAAATTATCTATGAACTTTATGTATTTATGAATTTACAATCATATATGAGCAGTAAGGAAAGATATTTATCTTTAAACTAGAGTCTATTTAAAAAAAAAGTATTATGACTCCATTAATTAATGAATAAAGGAATCATTATTTAAAATAACAACAAAACTGAAAATCCTCAGAAATGGTAAAATAATTAATTGGAAATTGCTAAAATCTCCCTAGGAGTAGGAGCTGACTAAACAAGAGAGAGAACGAGAGATAAATCTTTAAAAAATAAAAATAAATAATTATGTTCCTACGTTATCCTACAACCAAAGCTGGCGCGTGTGTTAAACTCACCACGCGTCGTCTCTCCTTGTACTGTTCGTTCTTTTGTATATAACCTCCTCTGACTCCTCTCCTCTATCTTCTCAAAATCCCAGTTTTAGTAACGAAAATAATCAAAACCCAGAGGCAAAATCCTCAGGCGATAACAATGGGAAAGAATTCCGGATGGTTCCGGAGACTGTTCGCCGGGAAAAAGACGAAGACCTTGCCGGCGGCGAAGTCGTATGGGTCAGACTCAAAGCAGGCGAAGAACAAGAAGAATTGGAGCATCCTCGGATCCGGAAGCGCCGGAGAAATCAAGGCGACGCCGCCGAAGGAGGTCGAGACTCAAGTGTCGTGTACAGAGACCCGGTCAGGTTCTCAAACGGAGGCAAGCAAGCACGCGATAGCAGTGGCGGCGGCTGCGGCGGCGGTGGCGGAGGTCGCTGTAGCGGCTGCGCAGGCCGCAGCGGAGGTGGTGCGGCTTACGAATAACGGAAGGTGTAGCGGGAGCGGCGGCCGGCGACTGGACATGGCAGCGGTTATGATACAGTCTGCTTTCAGAGGCTACCTGGTAATCATGAATATTTTTATTCCCCATAATGCCCTTGGATTTTAGATTTAATTACGTCACTTACTTATGCATGGCCGTGTCGTTGAATGTTTGATTTTATGACTTAATCATAGCCCGCTTTCTTATTAAAAATGTGTAATTATATTTAAAAAAAATAAAAATGTAATTTTACTAAAAAATTTAAAAATATATATGATAGGATCATATTTCTTATTTTTTATTTCTATTAAATATAAGGTACAAAAAATTGAAAAAAAAATCATGGTTCTAAAAAATATTTAAAGGATTAAATTAATAAATTATCAATATTTTTTCCATGGTATTATCAATAAAATTTTAATAATTTGATATTCGAAATTTTTAGCGTTATGCTTAAAGACCTTAAAATATTGCATTTTCATACAAATTTTTTATTTTAAAAATAGAAACAAAAATATCAAAATTAGCTGACTCTAAATTTTTTTTTTTAATAAATATATTTCCGTAATAAGAATGAAGTAATCATTGACAAAAGGATACAGATAATATCCTATTTAATAGCTAATTCCAAAATAATTTTCTATTCTTAAACATAAAAATAAAGTAATTTTAGATAATACCAAGTCCTTTTAAATTATCTTAATCTATTTAAGAGTTTTTTTTTTTTTTTTTTAAAAGAAGGAAAATTACTAAAAATAAATAGATTGAAAATATTTTAGATTTTGTGAACAAATTATTTCTTACAAACTATTTTAAACAGTAATTTTTTTTAGGGCCTGTTTTTGAAAAAAAAAATGGAAGAAAAGGCATATGAGAAGGCATAATTCATGGTAGTTGGGGTCATTATTAGTCTTAGCTTTCAAATTTGTAAGAGAAGAACAGAGATTTGGAAGGTGGTGGGGGCACTCATTATTAGTGTTGTGTGTTTTCTGCATCAACGACTAGTCATTTCCTATACTCCACGGCATAATCTTATATAGTATTAGTATCTATCCATTTCTTATATTTTTATTTTTATTTTTATTTTTATTTTTATTTTTATTTTTTGGTGAAGGAAATTCATAGAACTAGAATCTTACAAAATTGATTCAAACAAGAATCACAATAATCTTCATAATTTCTATTTATTTCTACATTTTTAGTCCATTTATTTACGTCTCACCACTTCTCTTCCTTTTACCAATCCCATTCGAAACCATTTAAGTTTTTTTTGTCTTTATCATCCAAAAAGTTTGAAAGTATTTATGTATTTTGTGATTTTAATATATTTCTTATTCTTTATTTTAAAAATTATAATTAAAAAATGATACCAGTTCTAATTTTTAAAAAGGCAATGGGGACATCTAAGAATGGGAGGGGTATAGCTTTTAGTCTCAATAAAGATATTTTACTATATTGTAATAAAATATTTAATTATCAAAAGAAATATTTCGTTTGAAAAATTGAAGTATTAAAAGTAATTTGCAAAAATATAAAGCTGCTTTCTATTCTTTCTTTCTTTTTTTTTTTTTATGAACTTTTCCTCAGGATGATTTGGCATAAATTTTAATTCCATCGGATATTTGAGAATTGGAAGTGTTGATCATATATGATGTGATGATGGTGGCATTAAAAGTGGCTTTAGTGTTATTGGGTTTAGCTATTTGGAAAGTCTGTTCCACCCAATTCAGTCTTATCATGCTTTGCCTTTTCTTCTTTCCTTTCTTTTACTTACAAAAAGCATTCCCTTTTGCTTTTCTTAAGTGGTTTTGGGCTTTTAAAAGGCAAAAGTTACACTGATTTGGTAAGAAAAATGCACACAAATTCTTAACCAAATAACATGTTTACTTTTTCGGGCACTTGAATCATTGGAATTGGCATTAGCGACCTATGCCAGTTTTTGGAAAAGCACTGATTTTACCATCTCTTTTGAGAGTCGATTCAGTGATTCTACGGTATAGAAATTATTCGCTTTGGGCAGCTTTAAAATGGGACTACTACGAGGTTAACATGAGTGAATAAATATTGTCCCTTTTAGATAGTTTTAAAATGCAACTACAAGGTTAAGATGAGTGAGTAAATATTATAGTTTTAAAATTGGACTACAAGGTTAAGATGGATGAGACCCACATAATTCTATGCATTTGTATTTTGGAAATTCACCGGACGCTTTAAAAGTAACTATGAGGTTAAGATGAGTGAGCCCATAAAAAATATATTTGCTCTGATATCATTTATAATAGTTTACATATAATTTTGTCTATTTTATACCTAATGAATCTTTATCGACTTTAAAACACATCTACAACATGGGAGATTGTCTTAATTTTGAAGAATTTTGATTGGTACATAAGAGTGTTATGATTTACTTTTTCTTTTCTTTTTCTACTCTTGTTTGGGGGAAATGTGTAGGCAAGGAGGGCATTGAAAGCACTGAAAGGATTGGTGAAGCTTCAGGCACTGGTGAGAGGATACATTGTTAGGAAACAAACTGCAGATATGCTCCGTCGCATGCAGGCCCTAGCCCGAGTCCAGGCTCGTGCCCGGGCCACCAGGGCTCGCTCTATCTTAGACTCAACCCGCAGATTCTCCCTACCCCATCACACGGTACACTCTCCTTGTATCAAATTCAAGTTTTTCAAATCAATAAAATCAAGAAAACAAGAAAAAAAAGAATAAAAGACGAAAAGGAAAAAAAAACAAATGGTGAAAACCTTAATGAAATAAGTAAAATGAGGAGGAGAAATCCACTATTCAAGTAAAACATTGAGTAGTACAAAATTGAAGTGATTTGACTAATAACCTTAAAACGACATAACATATTTATTGGTACATCAAGTGAGTAGGTCCATATCAACTACCATCACAAATTCTCCAAAAAAATAAATAAATAAAAATCCATAACCCATGAAAAAAATTTTAAGGTTGGGTTAATGGGTCAGAATCAGGGTCTTTATTAATTATTTAGAAGCAATATCTGACATGAAATATCATTCTTAATTCATTCATTGACGCAGAGATGGGATTCGAATCCAAACATCAGCGACATGAAAGCGCTAGTAGATTCCTGCTGGTTAGAGCGGTGGATGGAGGAATGTTCCTGTAACGACAGGATGATCAGAAGAGACTCTTCCCTGCTGCAAACTGGTTATGATCCTCATCAAATCACAGACAAAATTGTCGAAGTCGATTCATGGAAACCCGACCCCAGCTCCAAAATGGGAAGCAAAAGAATTAAGCCCCAAAAACCAATCTCATGCCAGTCAATGGGGAGAGTGCCCTCATCTTTAAGCTTACTTGATCACTCCCCATTTGAAAAAGCTGTATACAGTAGTACTGCAGACAACAGCCCACAAGCTTTTCCTTCTTCGACCAGGCCAGGAAGTAGTAGTAGCAGCTCTAGGCGACAGAGTACGACGGCCTTGACCCCTCGAAGCACCGACTGCCCCACCAACTCCTGCTCCGACCACCCAAAGTATATGGCGAAAACACAGTCTTCCCAAGCAAAAGTCAGGTCCCAAAGCGCCCCCAGAATGCGGCGGCTTGACTTCCACAAACCCACTTCTTCCAAGAGGTCCTTCCATGGCTGCTGGGACCCAAGCAGCAGTCCGAATAAGAGTATAGTAAATAAAGGCCGACCAGGGTCAGCTCCCGGTTGCTTGGATAGGGTCGGGAGTAGTACTACTAGACTACTAAGATAATGATCAATATTTCATATCAGCATTGTGACATCCCACATCTCAGATAGCAAAGTTTATAAACTCCTCTTATCTGTTTTAAAAACCGCGCAAGCCTTGCGCTTAAAGGTTACAATATCTCTGCAGCATGGTTGGGTGTGGGTCGCAACTGATTCATAAATCATTTTACTTTATGATCGTGCTACCATTTTTTGAGAATTGGGAGCTGACTGTGTGAAGACATTGGTGACAAAACCATCATGTCACTTCATCATCGATCCACTTTTAATATCTTGTCTTTTGTTTGGCGTTGTCGTGGGGGTAGAAGATTGAAAAGAAAATATGTTTTCGGATCGTTCCAAATTTCATATCCTCCACACTGTGGATTCACGGAGAGGGGATATTTTGGCTTGTTTATCTACTTTTTTGTAGTCTTATTTGTCTGATCGATAGCTCGTCCAAGTGAGAGAAAATTAAACAAGTGCAGCATGTCCGTCCCTTGTGAAAAATAATAAGACGAACATAATTTTAATAAATATAAAAACATAGAAAAAATAAATTTTATTTATAATCAGGTATTTGGGTTAGCTTGCATGCTCCTCAATTGATCCAATGGACAAGTTAATGAAACTCAATCTGCTGACTAATGGGAAACAAACCTAAGGCCTAATCCCATGCAACGGACCCTTAAGTCAACGACACCATTGAGGAGCAAACATATAAGTCTAATCCCATTGAACAGATCTTAAAGTTAATGATAATGCATTGATATTATGTTACAATTTTAACGCAAGTTGTCATATTTTGTTTTTGGTGAAACTTACATGTTATAAAGTAATATAACTTTTTCAATAATTTTGGACGTACCATATTTTACATATAATTCTTTTTAAATTTATAGTAAATATATTTATTTAAAAAAAAATATTCCTTGGATGCCCCATTCACGTCAAATGTTTTATTCTATTTGTCTCAATTTTTTGGTCCCACGAGAGCAGGTACAAGAGTATATGAAGACTCAGATGAAATAATTGTTAATTTTTTTCGTATCAAATTTTCTGTACAATGATAGCTAGTTTGAATGTTACTATATCCTGGAATTGTATAACCCAATTTCTTAGAAAGCTCCAAAATACAATCATATGAATCCCATAATTTATGTCTTATGCTTTTTATCAAATATGATTAAATTAGGCCGACAACAAGTAATGAAATGTTTTTTTTTTTTAATACTCCAAAGATATCATCAATTAAGCGACATACAAATCTCAATATTTCATATTTTGATCTCATTTATCGTTTCTGGTCCTATTTTTGTGTATTTTTATCAATTTCATTTTTGGTGGCGTTTGTTTTTATTTCATTTTATTTAATGTTGAATAAAACTTTTGTTTTTTAATAGTGGGATTAAAGATTTAGTCCTTTGTTTTTTCTTAAAAATCAATCCATTAATTTTTATTTAAATTTTGAAACAAAAAAATTGTAAATAAATTTACTTGATATATATATATATATATATATATATATATATATATATATATATATATATATATATATATATATATATATATAATTAGCATGAAATAGAATCTGGAGAATTTTAATTGGATCATAAAAATATGATTTTCTTATATAAAAGTTTTTAATAAAAAAATCAAAAAAGCATTAACAAAAAAGTCAAAAGGCCAATATTTTGGACTTTTCTATTTAGTAAAAAATTTAACAATAAGTCATGAAATAATCAAAAAAAAAAAAAACAAGGTGAATTGCTGAAAGCAAACTTGCTTTCAGCGATAAAGCCAAAAAAAAAAAAAAAACTCCACTTTAGTCTTATTTGTTTGGATTTGATTCCATATATTGTACCTTTGTTGAAGGTCCATATTTTATTGTACTAAATTTAATTTATTGTATGAAATTCAAAGTTAGTAAGACTATTAAAGTATGAATGATTATTCCATATGTCTAGCCCAGTTGATAGATTCAAAATAGGGAAATAGTCCCAGGTTCAAGTCTTAATGATAACAATTTACTATATTGTAACATAGTACTTAGTTGTCAAAAAAAGAAGTATGAATGAGTCAAATTTTCATTACACATACACATAAAAAAAAACTTATTTGGTATATTTGAGCTATTAAACAAAATTAATTATCATAAATAATTAATAATTAATTTTTTTTTTTAATCTTCATAGCTATATTTTTAAAATTTATTTTAAACATGTCAAACATTTTGTAATTAATAAAATTATTAATATTTGGCTTACTTCAATTTTTGAAATAAATTTCTGAAGAAGCCTATCTGCACTAGAGGAAGCCCTCTCCTCCTGATGGTATGGGTTTGAGGATTGGGGATTGGAAAAAGTAGGTTCCAATACACTCATAAAAATATTATTGTGTATAAGTGATGAAGAATGGATTTTACGGTGATCAGTACATCTTATGAAAAAGTAATTGCTCTTTGGTTAAGAAGTCAAAGCAAAACAAAAAAAAACCCTAAAATGCCCCTATCTCTCTATTTCACCTCATTTGCTATCCAAAGAGAAGGGCAAAGAACATCTTCTTCTTCACTCAATCATCTTCTTCGAACCAGTGACGATAGCTTCAGCGTTCCTCCCTCCCAACCTCCATCGCCCCTTCCTTTCATTATCATCCCTCCCTTTATTATTGTTCCCTTCCTTCTTGGTTCAATTTTTTTTTCCTTCTTCTTCACTCGGATTTTTGGTTCTATTTTTCCCCATTTCATCACATCCTCCCATCTTCTAACAAAAATTTGTTGGTTAGGGTTCTTATTTACTCTCTATTTGATTTGGTTTGATTTTTTTTCTAAAATGATGTTTGTCTTCTTGTTCATAAGTTATTCCACAATGTCAATGGTGATTATGTAATCCCTAAGTTTCATTTTCCATTGTGTTTCTTCTTCAAAGATGAGGAAAATTTTATCCTAAAACCATAGAAAGATGAAGTTAGATAACATTTAGAATTATGGAAGCTTCAAATTTGTCCCAAATCGTATTTACTACCATAACAGACAAATCTACGTACTACCGTAACATACTATAACTACTATCATAACTTGTGTATATACAACCTACTGAAAATTCCTAAAACTACTACCATAACATACTATAACTACTATCATAACTTGTGTATTTACAACCTACTAAAAATTCCTAAAACTACTACCATAACATACTAAAACTACTATCATAATTTACTAAATCTACTACCATAACTGCTACATCTACCACCATTGTGAACACTTCTATTTTGGACTATAAATAAGTTCACTAAATAGGTTTTGTATATTTTTAGGTGGTTAATCAAAGTTAATGTAATATAGCATATATTAAATATACAATTTGAAGCACATAATACCCACCTTTTAAGGTGCAACTTGGAAGACCCAAGAAAATGAGAAGAAGAGAAGTTGAAGAAATTGCACACATCCCTGAAACAAACATGATGAAGATGAGAAAATTGAGTGTTCAAATGTCATGTCAACTTTGCAAAGGAGTTGGACACAACATCAGAATGTGCAAGGAGAAGAATAACCCAAATTTCAGCAAGCCAGTTAAAATTCCAGTAAGAAGTTTTTTGTTTAAATGGTTTCTTCTTTACATGTTTATCCTCTATATTTACATGTTTATTCTTTTGTTTAACCAATTTTAATTTTCAATAGGGGAAAAGAGGACTACCAAGGCAGGTAGGGCCACAAGTCAATCATAGAAAAAGAAATTTGGCATCTCAATTAGGAATCCAAGCCCTTATAGATACTACAAATGATCAACAAGTTGGCTGCCCACCATTTTGCTCTTAAAGATCCACAGTGGAAGATGTGTTACCAAATCCTGAACTGAACTAATGTGATGATGATGAAGGGTTGAACTGATTGGTTTTTTGAATTGCTAAACTGAAAATCAAATGTAATTATGCATAGGTTTTTTGAATAGTTGATTTGATGTTGCATTGGGTTAATGCATACGTTTATTTCATGGTGGATTAAGCACCAACAACATATGTAATTACTTAAAGGTTATTTTTGTTGGATTAGATTGAGCTTCATCAACGTGGTGAATGATGTTTTTGAAATGTAATTATGCATACCTTTTTTATTGAAATGAACAAGCAGCATACCTTAATGGTTAATGAAGATTCGATTGATTGTTATTAATGCACGTTCAGTTGAACTATTATTAATGTGGGTTCAATTACATATTTTGGATTTCATTGTAGGTTTTAGGTTCAAATAATGGTTGGTTAATGTAGGTTTTGTTTGGATTTATAGGTTTGATTTGAACTACATATGTGACGCCTCAAAATCCGGCGGTTCGTTGACCAACCGTCAACTCACGGAAATACCCTTGAATATCGTATATATTGATACCCACACTGTCTAATCTCATTAATCGGGATCCATTCATCGAGTCCTAGGTAATTCAATACCTATGCCTTGACACCAAGCTGTGAAGCGAGGGTCAAAATTTCCTATGGATATTGTGTGTCTCGATATCACACTATTCAATCCCATTTACCAGGATCCGTGTAGCCACATTCAATAAACTTTTTATGTTATTTTCAAAACATATTACTATGAGTTTAATTACAATTCTATTACATACACAGACATATACCAAAACTAGTTCTTTCCAAATTTTAAAAAGCACTATACCAGCCACAAGTCAGCTTTTTTTAACCTCTTATTACTGAGTGAGAGTTGATATCGATCAGCGCATAACACGCACTTGAAATGTTTTCCCGCCAAAGGTGAAGCGAGCTAGTGAACTCTACAGAGGCTATTACCCCCACTAAATGCACATGCCAATGTTCATTTGGACGCACATTCACCTATATATATCAACATTTAATAGAATGATGTCATTCTAATGAATACTATCTCTATATGAAAAGAGATGAGACTTTACTCGATTTACGCGGAAGAAGAATGGATCAATCTGCTGACTCTATCTTGACTGGGTGATTAATGATGTGCGATGGCGTTTCAATATGGTGATGGTTAAATGATGATCACACTTTGAAATATCAGGTTCATTTTAGAAATCAGGCTAGATGGATAATTTCTTTCCCAGGATCATTTATTAGCAAAACATGTATAACTTTTGGATGGAATTTGGGATTATCAGCGGTGGAGCGGCGCTGCCACACTTTCTGGATTGGACACATATGTATAGTAAAATATGCTCCGGAGTTTTCACCCGATGGGGTATCTATCTACGCTTGCTACTACCCGACCACGAGTTTTAATGCTCTGCGAGCAGTGGAACTCCGGGTTGAACTGTTGGCGGTACTCCCCGACCCACTCTCATCGACTACGGATGGTGTTTGATGGCACCATGCACTTACACCATGAATGCGATGTTTCGGTCGCGTGTACAATATGCTGCGCGTAATTCCATTCATATGGAATGATGTCATATGGGCGATAGCTCGTACCATCATGGATAATTATGTCAAAAAAGCATATAATTTCCAAATATTTCATCTAATTGCCCCTACAAAATATATATATCGTGTTGAAACAATCAAGCGGGTTATCAAAAATCAAAAGCAATAACACTTTAAAACAATCCCACAATTTCAGACCTCTGGGAAGTCGGCCATAGCGACCACCAAAACATAACGCAATCAGTCCCGAAATAGTTGTGAACGATCCGGTTCGGGCCACCAATCGGTCATTAGAGAACACCCAACCGATCCACGAAATCAATACGAGAAATGCCTTGCGAGAAATCGGTCAATCGGACACGGCGATAGCGATGTTGTGGTCTAGGAAATAAACCATAACTTGGGCTGTAGAGGTCCAATTTTAGTGATTCAAAAGCCTACATCAAGTTCACTGATGCAACTACAATTTGCATGAAGGATGAGGTTCGAAGTCATATTTTCCCACACGAAAATCAGTCGTCATAAATCTGGCGATGTGTAGGATCGATATAGGGTAACATTCCCATGAAATTGACCAAAACAACCCCCTTAGGGCAAAGACACAACCCCACAGCCCTTATGGTGGAAAATAAACCAAAGTAGGAAAAATCCCTACCTCTTGGATGGTAGTCCTCATCGAATATACGAACTTCACTTCTTGGCCCGACGAGTTCCGACCATTGAAACGCCGGCTTCCTTTTCTCCTTTTCTTCTCCTTCTCTCTCTCTTTTCTTTCTTCTCTTCCTTTCCTTCCTTTCCCTTTCCTTTTTCCCTCCTTTCCTTTTTGTTCCTCTCCCCCTCCACGAACTGATCTCCATCCCATTTTATAAACATTCCATGTTCCATGCGTGTAGACACATGGCTTACCATGTGTCACACACATGGCTTGCCATGTATCCTACATGCATTTGCCTTTACATACATTGTGACACATGGCTTGCCATGTGTCACTCTTATGGCTTGCCATGTGTCACCTGATACCCGTTGCCTCAAAAAACATGAAATTCCTATTGTCTTGGAATTCAAAGAAATTCATATAGGTAACTAGATTTCGCAAGACAAATTCAACGGTGAGGTCTGTTTCGTCATCTGAAATCTAGAAAAATTCTAGATTTCCAACCTGTATTGTAGCGACAAGTTCACCGTGTTTGCCCTTTTTTTTGGAAAAGTCTAAATTTACCCGGGTTTTACATTCTTCCCCCCTTAAAAGAATTTCATCCGCAGTGACACATATACATATAATCACATGCATGGATCTGATCATTTTTGTGAGCTATCAAAATGACTAAATAACGTACATTCATCCTCAAATAAGGAAGGATAAGTGGCACGCATCGTGTCCTCGCGTTCCCATGTTGCCTCTTCCACTCCTCGGTGTTGCCACAACACCTTTACTAGCCTCACAATCGTGCGTCACAAGAGCACGATCTGAACTATCACCAATCGCCTGAGTTCCTCACTCAAATGTCCATACCTCTTAGCGATGGGCTCACCCGATCACATGAGTTGGATCTGGGTCTTACGAACACGGAGACATGAAATACGGCATGAACGCACTTGATGAACTTTGGCGTGCGCCAGCCGGTCATAGCTGCCCACCCTCTCGAGTCACCTCCCAGGGTCGATATACCTCGTGATAACTTTCCCGCTTGTCGGGAATCGACGTCTCTCTTAGGCATCACGCGAGAAGACATAATCCCCATCTCGAACTCTGAGGTCACGCTTGGGTCTATCAATGTGGCTCTTCTTGCCGACTCGAGCCATAAGAAGACAATTAAAATTATCAGGATTCACCTTTTAGGGGTGTCGCTGCAAATCCCGAGCCCATAGTGGATCTCTCTCACCTCCATCCACAGGTGGGAGAGATGGACCGACCTCCATGCCAGTGCCTCATAGGGTGCCATCGTATGCTCGCACGATAAGCGTGTGTAGTTGATTTACTAAGGATTTGTGCTCTTCCCAACTATGTAAGATCCAGGACGCATGCCGTAGCATGTCCTCTAACGTCTGGATGGTCCTCTCCCATTGGCCGTCGATGCAGGGATGGCGGTATCATCATCAGCGTATGTGCCCGTGGCTCTCTAAAAACTCTCCAATGAGTCGTAAACCTGGGATGTAGTGCAATAACATAGAGCGCTCCTTCAGTAGGATAATCTCTTGACGTATATAATCTGCATTTCTTGAAGGTCATGCTCTCATTTCTGAAAGTGTTTGCGACTTTGTGGGCGGTCCATGATCCACCCACACTATGTGTACTTTTCACGATGGTGGCAAGTGACTCACAAAATCCATTGTGACGTGCTCCCATTTCCACTCTGCTACCTCCAGCGAATTGGGTAACCCGAGTGAAGCCTCACAGTGTTCGACTTTTCTGACCGCGTGAGACACCGATAATAAAATCCCAAACTTGATGCTTCATTCCCTCCCGATAATACTATGACGAAGATCGTGCATCTTCATGCCCACTTAGATGTGCTGCAGCAAAGCGAGAGCTCAAATGACTTCAACGGGGATCTTATATATAAATCCTACCATGGGAACAACAAAAATTGCCCTTATCTGAAGACTACCCATCCTGTGAATAGTGACCTTCGTCGCTGGTACCTGGTAATGCGATCCACGATGGTTGCTATCTTTGTGTCCTGCCCTTGTGACTCAATCACTCTGCTTAGTAGGGAAGCCGTAGCCACCAAACTCCGAAGCACCTAAATTCCAGATCCACGTAGTGCGGCCAGCTTGTCCCCTGACCTCATTTGCCACTCCCGGGAAGCTATACTAGCCAATACTCCACATGACTTCCGGCTGAGTGCATCAGCCATCACATTTGCTTTACCGGGATGGTAATGCAAAGTGAAATCATAATCCTCCAAATACTCCATCCACCTACGTTGCCTCATGTTGAGATCGTGGTAATAAAGATGTACTTCGGACTCTTTTGTAGTTGAAAACACCTTGACTATGCCCATATAGATAGTGGTGTCAAATCATGAGATGAATACAATGGTGCATCAACTCCATGTGTCTCATGCATTGGGAGTAACTACACAAGTGGTTCTTTATTTCTGAGAACCATAAGCCCTGTTTCTCCGATTTGTCCAAACACCTAATATGTCACTTGAGGCATCATGATACCTTGTGTACTATCCCTCTTATGGGATACCTGGGAGTTTAAATGTAAGCCTCCCTTTTGATTCCTGGAGTCCTCTCACACAAGTCACATTCCCTCAAACACTAACACTCTTCAGGGTTAATTTAGGTCATAGGGCTTGACTAATCGGAGAAGTCCTCAATGAACCTCCTGTAATACCTTGTCAATCCCAAGAAACTGCGTATCTCGAAGACATACTTGGGTCTCTCCCAACTCATAACTGCCTCAACCTTCTCGGGTCTGAGACACGGCCGATACCACATGACCCGGGGTGCTACCTCAGTGGCTTGAAATTCACATTTTACGAATTTGGCGCTACAATGTTTCTCAACATGGAGAACAATCCTCAAATGATCCTCCTTCTCCACCTGGAAGCGGGTATATATCAAAATATCGTCCATGAAGACCACATAAATAACTAATCTAGATAGGGCTACAAATGCCCTATCTTTGTGAGATCCATGAATGCGCTAGAGCATTCATCAGCAACATTCTTGTGAACTCGAAATGTGTATCTCATTCTATGATAAAGTCTTAGGATACGTCTCACAACCTCAACTGATGATATGGAGTGAATATCTATCTTGGAATGACCAGTGCCCCTCTCGATTGATCAAACAAATCATCGATCCTCATTAAAGGATACCTGACCTTGTAACCTTGTTCAGCTACATGTAGTCGATACGCAAGGGTCTTGTCCTTCTTTTGGAAACTTGATGCAGAAGCGCGAAGGAGAAGTGCTCGATTACAGTAAAACCAATCAGCAATTCTTGCAATTGAACCTTGAGTTCCTACTGCTTCAGCGAGCGATCATTCTATGGCGTCATAGAAAGTAGGCAATGTATTGGGGTGTAACTCCAGCACAAAGTCTACAGCTCCCTGTCGCAGAGGTAATCAGAAAAAACATCCTTATACCATGGCCACCCAAAGTGGCCCGACGGTAAGGTTTGCAAGCCAACACTACAACTATCTATGCCACCTAGAACCGTACACGGCTTGGGGCATAGCATCGTGCTTATCCCCATGAAACATAACATAAACATCATCTAGTGTGTAGGTAGTAACCCTCCTACGATCACAATCAGGGCGGCTTGATGTCTGTCGGCGATCCATCCCAGCTTGATAACATCAAACTCAGAACATGTCCATGACGAGTTTACAATGGGCGAGAATCCACGGATCTCTAACTCACAATCTCGACATATCATATCAATTCTCACCCTAGTTCCTAGGGGAGAATTCACATACAACGGCTTTTCCAAGGCTTCAACATTTAAGCCCAAATCTTTCACACAAGATGTAACAACAAAGGAATGAGATACACCAGAATCAAATAACACTCTTACCCATAGGCGAAATAGTAGAAACATACCCTCAATAACTGACTGATCTGTAAGCTCAACTTGAGGTGTAATGGCGTAGACATGGCTCTGGGTCCCTGAAGTCCCGGCTTGTGAGCCCTGGCCTCGACCATGACCCCTACCCTAGCCCATCAGCACATTTGCAGTAGTAGGGCCATGTGCCTCCTGGCCAAATCTTTATCTCCTCTTGGCTCCACGGTGAAGTGGGAGGAACAAAGCTGCGTGCGTATGCGTCCCACTTGATGACTAGGTTGAGGTGCCCATGCTGGGATTCTTGTCTTTGGGGACAATCCAGCCTCAAGTGTCGGTGATGGCGGTAGAGTATGTCCCTGCCTTGTCTAGCACGGAGGCCCCAAGTGTTTTCAGTATGGATGGTGATCTTGTCCTTAGCCTTAATAAGCGCGGCCTATCCAGCAGCGTGCGGAGTAGGGAGTCCTTTGCTTCTTCCTTAAGCTAGAAGAATAAGGTTGGCCCTCCTTCATCTTATCCTTAACACCCATGCGTCATCCACTTCCCTCTCAATGGCCATATAGTTGTCCTAACCATCAAGTTCATATCTTCCAGGAGAAGTCCCACAATTTTACCCCGAATGGATAGTTTCAATCCATCCTCAAACTTTCTCACATTGGTCATGTCTATGGCTACATAGTCATCAGTGAAACGGGCTAACTCAATAAACTTAACCACGTATTCAAAAGCCTTTGTCGTGTTCCTTGTCAATTCTAGGAACTCCACAGAGCTTTTGCATGTCGAGGAGTAGATCTTTGGGCAAAACTTACTCATGAAGAGCTCTTGGAACTCTTCCCATGTCAATGCCTCTAAGTCCCTCGAGGCTTTGACCCAATCCCACCATATTTGGGATTCACCCTCTAACTGAAATGCGGTTAACTTTATCTTGGTGGCATCGGAGATGATCTCCATAGCCTCCAATATCTTTTCCACTTGCTGGAACCAATGATCAGCCATCGTGGATCCCTTCCACTCCCACGAGAAGGTCGGAGGGATGGTGTGCCTTGAGACCCTTTGGAGTTACTTAACCTTGGCTCGTCGTTGCACTAGCTGTGCAATGAATGTGACCTGCGCACTGCCTACTGCATGATAGTAGTAATTAGCTGACGCAATAGCCTCCATGAGGCTTGTTGGTGACGATTGGTAGTGGGTTGTTGCTTTCATTACCGTATCGGCGATCCCCTTCCTCGACTTGCCATCATATTGTCAAATGAAAATTGAGATTCCTTTTTCTAGTCTAACTAGTAATTACATATCCACATCTCATCTGGTATTTCGTTTATTCATTTTGAACCCACCCAAGGTTATGTTCTCTAACCCCAGTGCTCATCTTTCTATGTATACATTTCTGATGTATATAATTCACATAACACCTGATCATGTGTAATGAACAAAGCATATCATGTAAATCTAAATCAATAAGCAATACTAAGTATATATCAACTCTTATCAGGTTGTGACACCCCGAAATCCAGGTCAGTTGACTGGCTAATCAACTACGGAAATACAAAAATTGGATATACGTATATATCGATACCCACACTGTCTAATCCCATTAATTGGGATCCATTCATCAAGTCCTCGGTAATTACATACCTATGCCTTGACACCAAGCTGTGAAGCGAGGGTCAAAATTTCCTATGGATATCGTGTGTCTCGGTACCACACTGTCCAATCCCATTTATCGAGATTCGTTTAGCTACATTCAATAAACTTTTTATGTTATTTTCAAAACATATTATTGTGAGTTTAATTACAATTCTATTACATACACAAGCATATGCCAAAACTAGTTATTTCCAAAGTTTTACAAAAAGCACTATACCAGCCACAGGTTGGCTTTCTTCAACCTCTCGGCCCCGAGTGAGAGTCGTCCATCGATAAATATCCTGCACCTGAAATGTTTTCCCATACAGGGTGAGCTAAGCCTATTAGAGAGACTCTTACAAAGGCTATTACCCCCCCTAAATGCACATGCAATGTTCACTTGGACACTGATTAATACCCAAAAAGTGCTATTTTGAACCCTTATTAATACAGGTTTTGAGCACTTTTTGTATACTAATCAGCCTAATTAACCCGATTAGCACATTAAGGTCCTTGTTATACTACTGATCGCATTTTGTGGAAATTTTTATAGTTTTTGTAAGCTAACCGCGCCAAAATTGTTGAGTCAGCTCGATCATAAAAATCCAAATCGAATTCATAGTTGCAGATCAGAAACTAGAAGAAAAGAAAGCATAATCCAAGAAGAAATGGAGCAAAGAGCAGATCGCGAAAATTTGTCGCAACTTTGTGAATTTACCATGACACAGGAATTTTCGCAACGCAAATTTACCGCAACACTACTTGAATTTTCGCAAATTAAGAATTTTTAAGTAACCTGTGATTCACTTGACCTTTTACCACTTTTTTGTATTTTTTTTTTCCTGAATTACCCTTCATGTAATAGTGGGTAGCTCGTATGTTTTTGTAATTTTGCTTGTCCTAGGCAGTATATAAGCCTAGACAAGACTTTGTAAAGATATTCTTAATTTTTTTTATACATTTTTTCTGCTGCGTGGGAATTTGCTCCTCTCATTTTTCTCTCACTTTCTCACCTTTTCTCTCGTCTTCTTGCTTGCCAAACACCCGCTGAGGATGACAACTCAGAGGATGTTTGGCTAAACCCCCTTTATCTTTGAAGAGGAGGGCTACTGGGCTACGGATCTGAGGTAACTGAGGTTTCTCATATTTTTAATGCATGCATTTATGGACATTTATGTCTCTATTCTTCACTTTAGTTCAAACCCCTTTGATGCACCTTGAATGGCTAATTACTTGACGATCTTTTTAGGAGTTAGTCGGATGCTTATTATTGATCCATGAGATTAGATTTGAATTGTCATTCATTAGTCACTATAAAATGAGTCAAGGAGGTAAGTTTTCATTGTCTAAGAGCGTTAATGCTCAATAAATGACATCTCTCAAAAGGAAAAATTACTAGGGTTTAGGTTTTATAGCTAAATGAAGATCCGATTCAGGAAATGACTATAGGTCATCCTCCCAATATGAAATGGACGAGAACCCCTCGTGGTAACCCGTTAGAACTAAATCAATAACTGACACTTCAAGGGTTTTTCTTTTATATTTTCTCCAGTTTGGCCCTGGTTTCATCATCCAGGCCACTGTTTTACAAAGCCACAAAGTCCCAGTCAAACTCACCATTTTGAACTTCATGCCCAACTCATTTGTGCGAAGAAACTCATCACGTGTTCGACCTTAGAGCTCTTATCACTGCGTACCCATGCTAAAAGCGATGGAGGTATTAGGTTTTATAAATGTGGTGATTCAAACCACTCGTGCACACGAATCAAATGGGCCATTAGGGATGGTGCCTGTCACCAGTGTTAATTTGTTGAACTTGTGATCCTCATCCGCAAGCATTGTTGAACTTTATCTCTCAGTACCTAGCAGTTCACTACTAGAAGTTAATTGATTCTTTCTGACATATACAATTTGTTTTTACCTAACGATAACCTTTTTGGTAACCTTGTTTTTGCTTCTGTTGGGTGTTACTGTTTTTGTTTCATATAGGAGTTTATGCCAGTAGGATAGAACACGAGGCGGATTAGAAAGAATCGGTTCCCAGGAACAAAGTACGTAGTGAGCTTGAACGGTGTTCGAGATGGAGCCTCCACAAGAATGAAGTAGAGCCAGCAGCCGGGGATACGAGAGATTCGATGCATATGGGTCCATGAGGAACCACATACATCCCCGAGAGTGGAGTGCACCCTCATGTATTATACTTGTGAGAGGACATGATTGTCGAGCCCTCATTCTTGCCTCTACTTCCCCTTCCATGGTATGGAGAGTGAGAACCCTTATTCGCATATCAGGGAATTTGAGGAAGTATGCAATACCTTGGGAGGATGCTACCAATCTAGTTTGATGAAATTTGAAATTTTTCCTCTCTGACTTTGAAGGATAAGGCCAAGATTTGACACTCTTTGAGACGAGGACTATTTGGGCGGAGCAAAGATCGGTACGAGTTCTTGAAGAAAATTTTCTCCACACATAGAACCAACAGTCTGAAGAGACAAATTTACACCTTTGTAGCCCATGAAAATGAGAAATTCTACCAGTGTTGGGAAAGGTACTTGGAAACCATCAATGCTTGTCCTCACCATGGGTTTGACACATGGTTGCTAGTCAACCATTTTTATGATGGAATGGCTCCCTGCTTGTAGTGAATTCTTTTGGAGACTATGTGTGGAGGCTTCTTGAGTAAAAATCGAATAAACCATGGACTTCTGAATTACGTGGCGAAACTACAAAGCATGGGATGAACCCTGACCCAGAGGGAACCAAGAGAATAAGACCTCGACCAGCGCGAGGGCATGTACTCACTCTGGGAGGACATGGAAATGAAGCGAAGCTATCCACCTTAGGTAGAAGGTTGGAGGAGAGTTAGAAATGAGAAATCAACATGAGGTGCGACGTGCGTGAAACACCCAGCACTTGGTGACCCATGCTTCATTTGCCAATCTGAGCACAGGAGAGCCTTATTTGTTGTGAGTGGGGACATGATGGATGAACAGCCAATGTTATGGGCGTCTGACCACTAACGATACCCCATACAACAACATATGAGTCCCAATTGGAGAAACCATCCAGACCTCTCACCGGAAACCAAAGCCTCCAGAGGCATATGTACCCCTAGTGCACGACAACGGTATGGTTCCTCATCTCAGCCCGGCCACCACCATCCTCATGCGGTTGAAGCGGCATAATGAATTGGGGCAAGGTGGTGGGTAGTTTTTGTAAGTCGGAACAAAAAATAGTAGATACTCGAAGCTATGTCGGAGGATTGTCTGAGTAGAAAGCTGAATAAGAAGATTGAGAACCTATAGTTTGATATTACCCAGAAATTCAACAATCTGCAGTATTCAATTTCTAGGTTGACTAATCAACAACAGGTGCAAGAAAAAGGAAAATTCCCCTCGCAGACTGTGATCACAGGGAGTGCACGAATTGGGCTCTTCGGTGAGACCACCTCGGGTTAGATGAGAGTCAAGAAAGCGGGTAATCACTGCGAGGAGTGGTAAGGAGTTGAAACGACTGATCCCGAGCTATGACGAAAAGGCACGAGAGGAAAAGGAAGTTGAGCAGGAAAATTATGATCAAGAGATGAAGAATAGCACACCCCACCTTTTCCTCAAGCACTAAAAGGCAAGAAGAAGGCTATAAACCAGGCTGAAATCCTAGAAGTTATGAGGCAAGTGAAAGTTAACATCCCCCTCTTAGATATGATCAAGAAGGTTCCAACTTACGCAAAATTTTTAAAGGACTTGTGCACGGTGAAAAGAAGGTTAAATGTTGATAAAAAGGCCTTCCTGACAGAACAAGTCAGTGCCATTGTTCAATGCAAGACCCCAATGAAATACAAAGACCCAGGTTGTCCTACCATCTCGGTGAACATCGGGGGCGACAGTGTGAAAAGGCCTTTACGCTAGACTTGGGAGCGATGTCAGCCTCTTTGTAATCGGTGTCTGGCTCAAGCGAATTTGAGAGGCTTAAGCCCACAGTGCATCTGCGTCACCAGCGAGAAGATCCATAAAAATCCGAGAAAACCTTTGTGGAGGATAATGTTGATATGAGAGTGGACAAATTCTACTATCCACGTAGATTTTGTTGTGCGATCTGAGGGCTTGAGTTGCGTGGGAGCTAATTATGTGCCTATAATCCTTGGAAGACCATTCTTAGCCACCTCAATGCGATCATCAATTGTGAAGCGGGTTATGCAACTTACATTCGGGAACATGACTTTGGAGCTCGATATTTTCCATTTGAGCAAAAAGCATATGCATGCAGTGGAAGAGGGTCTAGAGGAGGTTTGCTTAATTGACACTATTCTAGAAGAACAGGCTGAGTAGCAGCAACAACATGATGTGTTAACCAAGGAGCTGTCTGATTTGTTTGAAGAGTTGCACGAAACCCATGAAATGTGTACTGTACATGGACCATGGAGAAAAAAAAAAAGAAATCTTTGCCTCACGCTTCTTGAGAAGACAAGGAAAGAAGGAACGATGAGCCTCAGACTGACCTCGACCTCTACGTGGAATTAAAGTATGCATATTTAGAAGAAAATAACCAATGCCCAGTTGTTATCTCTTCATTTCTCAATGCCTCACAGGAGAGCAATCTACTAGAAGTCCTCAGGAAGAACAAATAGGCTATCTAATTTGAAGGGAATCAGCCCTTTAGTTTGCACACATCATATCTATCTGGAAGAAGAGGCAAAACCAGTGAAACAATCACAGAGGAGACTAAATCCTCATATGCAGGAAGTGGTAAGTGCGGGGAGTTAAGCCCCTTTCTGTGGGCATCATATACCCAGTATCAGAATGCTTTTGGGTGAGTCCGGCTCAGGTTGTGCCAAAAAAATGCGAGGGTGATCGCATGCGCAATGAAAGGAGAAGAGGTGCCCACCTTACTACGAGTTGGAGGTATGCATTGATTACGGGAGGTGAATCGTAGCGAAAATATCACTTCCCATTACCTTTTATGGATCAGCTCCTTGAGAGAATTTCTAGAGGCACCCACTATCTTTGCTTTTGGATGGTATTGTTATAGGTCGAGATCTCGTGAGGACCAAGAAAGACTACCTTCACATGTCCATTCGGGACTATTTAGCTACAGAAAAAGAATGCCCTTCGATCTATCGCGATGCCCTGCATTCGAGGATGCATGTAGTATTTTTAATTGGTTTGGTGGGCGCGCTATGGAAGTGCATGGATGACATTACAATATATGGGGTAGTTTGAAGAATGCTTGATCAACCTTAAGCCCATCTGCATAGGTGCATTGAAAATTTTGGTGTTATCTTTGGGAAAAATGCCATTTATGATCCAGCTTTAGAAATTGTCAGGACATATCATATCGATAGAAATTTAGGTTGATAAGGCAAAAATTGAGCTAATTTCCAAACTTCCTTCCCCCACAAATGTGAAAAGTGTGAGACAATTCCTTGGACATGCAGGCTTCTACCGAAGGTTCATCAAAAACTTTTCGAAGATCACAAAGCCTCTTTACAAGGCTCTTTGGAAAAGATGCCAAATTGCATGGGATGAAAGGACTATGAAAAGACTTTGAGGAGCTTAAAACCCTTAACCCTTTGCCGTAGTGAGGGCCCCGGTAGCGATTACGCTTTTTGAGGTTATGTGCAATGCAAGTGATCTTGCCATAGGAGCAGTTCTCGGGCAAAGAGAAGATGGGAAACCTTATGTGGTCTACTATGCAAGCAAAACTTTAAATGAGGCACAGAGGAACTACACTACCACAGAGAAAGAACTGCTGGCAGTGGTCTATGCCTTGGATAAATTTTGTGCATACTTGGTGGGGTCGGACATCATAATTTTCATAGATCATTCGGCTTTGAAGTACCTCCTTACCCAGATGCGAGGCTAGACTCAATTAGATGGGTCCTCTGCTCGAGATTCAACACACGGATCAAAGATAAAAAGGAGTAGAAATGTTGTGGCGAACCATCTTCGAGACTAACCATAGCACACAACACCCATAACCCTCAATGATAGGTTTCTGAGTCAACTCTTAGTGGAAAATGCCCCATGGTATGCTCACATTGCCAATTTCTTGGCAACAGGAGAAATACCAGTTAAGTGGAAGGCACAAGACAAGAAGTTCTTCTTTACAAAAATCCATTCCTACTATTGGGAGGAACCCTTCTTGTTTAAATATTGTGCTAATCAGATTATTAGAATATGTGTGCCTGAGGAAGATGTGAATATCGATTGCTGTATGAGAGTGCATGTGGAGGTCATTTGCTTCCCGGAAAGGCACGCCATGAAAGTACTCGATCGGGGTTCCTATTGGCCTTCTCTCTTCAAGGACGCCTGACATATCTTTGAGAATGCGACAAATGCAGATTAGGAAAGATCTTCCTTGGAATCACATGATGCCTCTAAACCCCGATTTTAGTAAGTTGATTTATTCGATGTTTAGGACCTTCGACTTTATGGAACCATTTAGGTTTCTTTTGGATACATATACATATTGAGTGGGGTTGACTATGTATCTAAGTGGGTAGAAGCAATTCCATGCGGAACGGCGGACCCTGGTGGTATTGAAATTCTTGAAGGAAGCCATCTTTTCAGATTTAGGATCCCGAGGCATGTCGGTGATGGTGGCTCACACTTTTGCAACAAACCTTTTGAGAACCTCCTGGCTAAATATGGTGTAAAGCCGCAAGTGGCCACCCCTTACCATCCAGGACTAATTAGTGAGTTGAACTCGCCCGATAGGGAAATCAAGACCATATTGATGAAAGTGGTGAACTCAGCGAGGAAGGCGGTCTCTCAATTCTGGACTCCTTGTGAAACTACAGACTGACCTTGTGGCCATTCTTGGAATGTCTCCCTATCGCCTAGTCTATGGCAAGGCATGTCATCTACCTATGGAGATTGAATATAAGGCATGGTGGACGATCAAAAAGCTGAAACACAGACTTGGAAGAAGCGAAGCCTCAGGTTACTTGATATCCAATGGTAGAAAAGGCTGAGAAATGATGCTACTTGAACTGAATTACAAAGATGGAGTGAAAATGTTTTGTTAGATGATATCACTTAAAAAGTTTCAAGCGGAGATCAAGTGCTGTACTACAAACCTGCTTCACCTCTTTCGATGAGCTCAAGAGTCGAAGATGGAGGGTCATTCACTTATCCACTAAGTCTCTATCCCAGTAGACGGTGGACACGGTAAACTCGAGACAGGTGAACAAGTCAATGGGCGGAGGTTAAAGCTGGCCGGTGCGGGTTCAAAGCGAGACAAGGAGAGATCCCTCCTTGACCACTCCATAAGTTTATCTAGCTACTGCGAGTTGGCTTGGTCTCGATGAGGCGAAATGCCACTCCATAAGCTTATTTGAATTTTAATTGTTTCATTTTTTTTTAGTTGTGTCTTAGTTTTATTTTTAGTTTTTAACTCTCCTGTGTTTATTTTTAGTATTCTGTTTTGCAGGTGTTGCTGGTTTGGATGGCCGGAATTGAAGTGCGCCAGGTGAAATTTTGCGGGTTCAGGAATTTTGCAAGCTATGAAATTTCATCACTACTCTGCTTCTCTTAAATCTTCTCTACATTCATCCCTATGACTTTTGTTTCACATGTCCGGAATTTTGAACCTTAGTTTTTAGTGCTATTCATGGACATTAAGTTACTCTGAGCCTTTCACCTTCACTAGAAACTCTATAAATATCCCCTTATCCGTTACAATTCTTTTCAAACCATTTTCACAGTTCTCTGGAGAAAACCCCTTTCTCCTCCATTCTTCTTCCCCCACTCCTGATCCAACCATGGCGAGGACCCACGATGGGCACAGTCCTCTCTACAGGCCCCGAGTGAGGCCATCCTCACCATCAACTGCTGTTGCTCCACTACATTTGTTGACCCGAATTTGCGGTTCTTCTTGTACGCCTCACTCCGACCTCGGGGCATGCGCACCTTTTCAAGCTGGCACATTTGTTGTGTCCACACCCTAGTTCTCATTTACCGCGCGGTATGACACGCACGTTGAATTTCTCCTCCATCCTCACACCTGGAAGTGCCCTAGCCTCCAAGAGCCAGAACTTCTGCTTGGGTGAGTCATCTGGATTCCTTGGCTCATGACTTCAGTCCCACGTTCGGGGCGGTGCGACTTCCCTCACGGATCACATCCCCTGCTTTGATTATCAGAAGACCTATCTTCCATTGTGGCCCCATTCCAGGAAATTCGGATTGCAGTGCCAAGGAGCTGCACGTCGAGACTTTTTATGACATACCTCTTTGCATCGCCGCTAAATTTCCAAGATTCCATCTGCGGCTTATGCGTGGTGCCTAGAGCCTTTCATGACCTTGCGCCGGTTTTTCTACCCCCAAGTGGTCATTGAGTTCTACCATACTATGACATCCAGGCAAGTCCCCCATCCTACTGCCATCCACTTCTTTATTGATGGTCGTGAGGGGACACTTCAGGCCGCCGACATTGCAGCTGCATTCAATCTCCCAGTTGTCCTCGCCAACTCGGCTGAGTATAGACAGTGGCCCCATCCCTCGCCTCGAGAGATGGTTCGACTCTTATCCAGGGACACGGCTTGACATGGTCTATCTATTCGGGCGCGGCTTTCTCAGGTTTGTAACATCGACCAAATGTTTGTGATTGACTTTATTCAAACTCTAGCATCTAGTACAAAGGAGATGAGCCATTCTAGAGGCTCTATATCGCATCTCCGAGGGCTTTTGGTTCAGCCCCGCCGAGTTCATCATGACCTCCTTGTTCCACTTTGAGGACAAGGTCCACCTCGAGACCACGACTGAGGTGAGTCCATTCCTCCTATTTGAAGACTCTTATGTCGGGTGTTTGGAACATCACCAGTTTTTCTCTTTGAGCCTCGTAGAGCAGAAGTCGAGACCTACGAGGCCATTTTCACTATTAACAAGGCGGATTTTTGCCGTGTATCCTTGCTCCCACCCACTTTTCGTGGATCGGCGGCGAGCCATCCTATAGAGGATCGGCCACCTCCTACGATTGCATAGAGGGCCGAGATTCGGTATCTGACTCAGTCGATCCTTTGCTCCATTTTTACATCACGCATCCTACGCACCTCGGTGCGCCCGGCTGCCGGTTTCGAGTGGACCGGTATGTCAACACACCACTTTTGCAGCATATCTCCATATCCCTTCGGAATTTCTTAGCTATTATGGATGCGGTCCGCACCTTCTACCGGCCCGCGTCAGCATCTTTTGCAGTGCCTCCTGACCTTAGGCGAGATGATGACACTCACAAAGGCCGTCGTCACTCAAACCACCACCTTGCTCGCACAGAACCACTCCATCCTCTTACAGATTCAGAGTCACCTGGACCTGCCTCTGATCTCTTCACCAGTGCCTGCCCAGGCTTCTTCAGTTCATCCTCAGCGGGCGAAAAGCACCCGCCCATCCTACTCCCTGTAGCCTGCATTGAACACTTCACGGCGACCTTGATGCGAATACTCCCTCGGTTTCATCGGCAACCCCTCGGCTGCCCGGGATAGGGGATGACATCCACAGGTTGCACACCGAGGTAGCACTTCCTTCTCTAACTTCCCAATCCAAGCCCCATTGCGGACAATGTAACATTTGGTTGGGGGGAGAGTTAGTGAAGGAAGTGGCCCCATTATGCTTTTATTCTTGCAAAGCGAAGCCCATTTTGTGTTGTTCGGTGGCTAGCTGTTAGTAATTTTTTTTTTTTTTTTTGTAAAGCTGAAAACATAGCCATATCTTTTTTTATATATACATACCATACAGCTCACGCATACAATTTCAAAATCGCACCATTTTTTATTTTTTATTTTTGCCTAGCTTGCAATTTGAAAATTGAAACATTATCCAATTCTGTTGATGTTAGATTGGTTTCATGTCTAATTGAGTGGATGATCAATTGGAGTGCTATTCTTTCCTTTTTTCTTCCACCTCTGGCTAACCACACCTTATACACATTAGGTTTCGTGATAAGGTGAAAAAATTTGCCCTAACCTCTAAATCTTGCAAAAGCGACCTAGTATTGTTGATCACCTTTAATAGGTTAAGGACCCCATGAAAGAAGACGATGAGTCTTCCAAAATAAAGAAGTGAAAAAGAAAAAGAAAGAAAATTGCAGCTTTGTGAAACCCAACACGGTCAGAAGTATATAGGCGAAGTCTTTAAAACCGGGTGCTTTAAAATGGCCCGGATTTGGGAGTCCACGAGACTTTGTCGCTCGTTACATGAGTGGATGGGTGGAGTTTAGCAAGTTGTAGGTGTTGGAGTCTCAAAATCATTCAAAGTCCGGGGTGAAAACCTAAAAAGTTTATGGTTGAAAGATCCTTATGACTTGATCTTGTATGCATGGTGGTTAGGAGTCATCGGTGAATCCTGAGTTACATGGACCTTAGTGATGGTTCTCGACATTGCACCTGACACAAGGTATTGGAATAAGAGTGGGTCTGATCTGTTAGGTCGGTTAGTGTACTAAATTGCGATGCTAGGGTGGGGAGAAGCGATTTAGCGGGTTTATTGAAAAGTGATCATATAAACACTTAGGTTTTGGTGGAAGTTCCAAGTTAATTCTCTAGAGAAGGAAACTCTTTTGATGCTTGATTTTGTTTGGCATTCACTCTCTCGAGATGGTTTTTGGGCAGGGTTTTGGTGATTCTTATTGAAGGTTGGACATTACTCATTCATATTCTTTTTGAAATACCATTTTTGTGAACATAATTTTGATATTGTTTTGTTTGCTCTCTCTTTCTTTCATTGCTAAGGGACTAGCAATGTGTCGGTTGGGGGGAGTGATTAGTACCCAAAAAGTGCTATTTTGAACCCTTATTAATACAGGTTTGAGCTTTGTGCTAATCCTTTGTGCTGCGATTGGCACATTAAGGTCCTTGCTATACTACTGATTGCATTTTGTGGCAATTTTTATATTTTTTGCAAGCTAACCACGCCAAAATTGTTGAGTCAGCTCGATTATAAAGAATCCAAATCGAATTCATAGCTGCAGGTCAAAAACTAGAAGAAAAGAAAGCATAAATTAAGAAGAAATGGACGAGTAAAAAAGAAAGAGGCGAGTGAAAAATTTTGCAACTGCGAAATTCACCAGTTAGAATTTTATGACACTGCTAGTTCACTTGGCCTGTTTGACTCTTTTACACTTTTTATATTATTTTTCCTGAATCCCCTTCATGTAATAGTGGGTAGTTCGTATGTTTTTGTAATTTTGCTTGTCCTAGGCAATATATAAACCTAGACAAGACTTTGTAAAGATATTCTTAATTTTTTTGATACATTTTTTCTTAGCGTGGGAATTTTCCCGCTCCTCTCATTTTTTTTTCTCACTTTCTCTCCTTTTCTCTTGTTTTCTTGCTTGCCAAACACCCGCTGAGGATGACAACTCATAAAATGTTTGGCTAAACCCCCTTTATCCTTGAATAGGAGGGCTACTAGGCTACCGAGGATGCGAAGTGGCGGGGTTTATCATATTTTTAACGCATGCATTTGTGACATTTATGTCTACGTTCTTCACTTTAGTTGAGCCAACTGATGCTCCTTGAATGACCCGATGCTTGGCAATCTTTTAGGGTTCGGTGGATGCTTATTGTTAGATCCGAGATTAGATAGTTCCATTCATTAGTGATATAAGGTGGTCGAGAGGTAAATTCCTTTATTAAAAATTAATGCTCAATAAATGACATCTCTCAAAAGGAAAAATTACTAGGGTTTAGGTTTTATAGCTAAATGAAGATCCGATTCAGGAAATGACTATAGGTCATCCTCTCTAACGCAAGGAAATGGACCCGAGAACCCCTTAGTAGCCTTTGGGAACTAAATCAGTGGCATGACACTTGAGAGTTTTCTTTTATATTTTTCTCGATTTATTTTCAGTTTTCATTGTCAAGCCCACTTTGTTTTTGCAAACCACAAGTCAGAATCAAAGCTCGCATTTAAGCTTCACTACTTGACTCATTTGTGCGAGAAAGACCATCCACGTGTTCGACCTTAAAGCCACTATACTCACAGTACCCATGCTGGCGGTGGGAGAGTATGGATTTAATGTGTTGATTTGGGACACCTCTCCAGGTACTGCTGAATCAGACACATTTACATATATATCAACATTCCAATAGAATCATGTCATTCTAATGAAATACTACATGTCATACCATGAAATGAGATGAGACTTACTCAATGCATGAAAAATCCGAGTCATCACAAACTCCAATCACACAATGAGTAACCAATGTGTGATAACATCCATCATCGATGAATTTCATCCAATGATCACTTTGAAACAAAATCAATTTTTTAGAAATCAAAATTTATTGGATGTTTCACTTCCAATGATCATTTTATTAACAAAACATGCGTCTTTTTGGGTAGGCGAATTTTCGGGTTCTCACCGTGAGAAGCCACTTTGCAACCACATGCTCATAGATTGGATACATATGTATAACAAAATACGGGAGCTTTCACCAGATAGGGTATCTATCCACACTTTGCTACTACGAAGCCACAAGAGTTTTCATGCTCTGAATAGTGGAACTCATTGAACTGTTCAGCGGTACTCGACCAAACTCATCAATCACCAAGGATGGTGTTTGATGGCACCATGAACTTACACCCGTGAATGCGATGTCTCAGTGCATAGGCAATGCATTATGCCACTGCATATCAATTCTATGTCTCATATATAATGAATGTCATATGAACAATAACTCAAGTATCATGGATCATTATGTCAAAAGCATATAATTTCCAAACATTTCATCCAATTGCCTAAAATATATATATATCAGCAAGAACAATCAAGCAGGTTATCACAAAATCAAGCAATAACACTTTAAAACAATCCACAATTTCAAACCTCACAAGTCGACCATAACAAGGCACAATCAGTCCCAAAACAGCCGTGAACTAGTCCTGGTTCAGGCCACCAACCGGTTGTTAATAGACCACCAAAACAGTCTGAAAATCGGCCACAATCACTTACTGAAATCAGGAACACAACAAATAAGCATTATTATAGGTAGTCCCAGAAAATGGACCGCTGCTTAGGTTGTAGAGTTCAATTTTGGTGATTCAAAAACACCCATCAAGTTCACTAATGCAGCTACAATTTGCATGAGGACCGTCGAAAGTCTGGTTTCCCAATTAATCAGTCCTAAGTCGACCAGTGTGTAGAATCAAAATAGTAGCATTCCATATTTGAGGTCGACGAAACAACCCTTAAGCAAAGATACAACCCCACAACCCTTATGGTGAAAAATAAACAAAAGTAGAAAGAATCTCTACCTCTTGGAGCGTAGTCCTCATCGAATATACGAACTTCACTTCTTGGTTCAACAAGTTTCGACCGTCATAACGTCGACTTCCTTTTCTCCCTCTTTCTCTCTCCCTTTCTTCTCCTTCTCTCTCTCTTTTCTTTCTTCTCTTCCTTTCCTTCCTTTCCTTTTCCTTTTTGTTCCTCTCCCCCTCTACAAACTGATCTCCATCCCATGTTATAGACATTCCATGTTCCATGCATGTGGACACATGGTTTGAGCCATGTGTTCTACATGCTTCTCTCTCTCTTTTCTTTCTTCTTTTCCTTTCCTTCCTTTCCCTTTCCTTTTTGTTCCTCTCCCCCTCTACAAACTGATCTCCATCCCATTTTATAGACATTCCATGTCCATGCATGTGGACACATGGCTTGCCATGTGTCCTACAATACATTGCCTTCACATCATTGTGACATGGCTTGCCATGTGTCTTGGCTCTGTCTGGCATGTTAAAGTATCTTTGAATTGATAAGAGTCGCTTAGGTAACCTAAATTTCATAGGCAATTGATAGTAGGTCGGTTTATCATCCAAAATCTAGAAAAAAATTGAGTTTTGACTTTGTATTATGGCAATAAACTCGCCATGTTGCCCACTTTTTTTTGGAAAAGTTCAAATATACCAGGGTTTTACAACATATGTTGGATTGCATTGTAGGTTTCAATTGCCAAATGAGGACATTAAAAAAAACAAGACATCAAATGTTTGAATACCCTTTTCAATTGTCATTTTGAAAAGGAAATATCGAAATGCCGAATTGTCATTTCAATTGCCATTTTGAGAAGGAAATATCAAATTGCAATTTACAACTAATGACATGTCAAAAAAAAAGACGGCACATACACAATGTTATGTACTCCTAATTTACTAAGCTCACAACATGCACATACACAATCAATCTCAAACATATTGTGAAACATCATTTGTATAATCGAACCTCCCTCTTAATAATGCTTTTTAGTTCTTCAACTTGGTGCAGCTTCAATTAAGAATATCATTCTCTAATTTTGAAAATTGTAGATGCTTCTCCTTGACTTCATCAAGAAAACATATTTAGCATCAATTCCTCGATAAAATTGGCATCAAATGTGAAGCCTCTCTTTTGAACACATTCAACATAGCTACTAAGAATTCATTAGTTGGTTCATTTTTCCATATGAAGAATTTACACCAACTTTCCATATGAAGAATTTACACCAACTTTCCTAGCAAAAGACAATGCATTCACAAAAAATAAAGACAAGTTAAATTATGTGCACTACATATAACATTAAGACTAACCAAAAAACAGGACATTACACCTAAGATTTTTTAATTACAATATTAATCAGTGTTGCATTCAGTTCTTCGAAAATAGCAAACATTTGATGTCCAAATAATTTTTGACGGAAAATGACTACGACTATACCAGCATTGCATATGATTATACCAATCAAAAAAATCAGCATTGCATTACATTCAAACCAAACACAATGACATAATGTCCCAGGAGAACAATTCCAAGGACATTCAAAACAAATCAAGCCTTACCCACTCTTGAGAACAATTCCAAAGTCGTCTTGCAGGACTTGTATTTGTCCATGATGTCTTTAGCCAAGTAAGTCTCCCATAGTGGCATATTTGAGGATATTCCTGACAATCTTTAACCACATCTTCACAATTTTCATTCGATAGATGACTCATGGTGAAGGGGCCGATGCCGGAAGGTTATGGTTTCGAAGGATGCAATTAATTTAGCAAAAAAAATGAGGATCGAAGAAGGTTAGGGTTTGCCTTTACGCGAGGAGGGGAGTACATAAGAGGGTTAGGTTTTTTTCTTCAAAGGGGATCGAAGAGATCAAGTTTAGAGGTTAGGATTTGCCTTGCATGAGAGGGGGAAGAACAAAAGAAGGTTAGGGTTTTTTTCTTCACAAAGGATAGAAGAGATCAAGCTTAAAAGCTGCAGATTTTTTTTCTTCAAAAGGGATTGTAGAGATCAAGCTTATAGGGTTTTGGGTTTATTTTTATTAATTAAGTTTAATTTCAATCCATCAAACTTTAAAAGCCACATAGGATGCCAGATCATTGGGTATCCATTTTGTCTAGCTTCAGATGTGCAAACGTGCAAATCCAAGGTATACAAGGCTACAAGTGCAATTAAAATGAAACATAGGTTATTTTTTGCTAATTTCCCTTGAAAGCATGATATTGCAAATTTTTTTACACTAACATGAAGAAGTGAGAAAAAAACCGAAGAAAACAACTCAGTTATTGTTTAAAAGAAAAAGAATTCTATTTTACTTTATTATTACAATCTATTTTCTAAGAATACACTCTATTAAGATTTGTGAAAAATGAAATATGAAGAACTATTTTTAAATCACAAACCCAAACAGCACATAAATTTCTAATAATCCTAATCATATTCGATTCTTTTTTATTTTCAGTTGAAGCTTCCCTAGAAGAAAAGTTACATATCAATGTACGACATTATAATCCTAATCATATTTAATTCCTTTGTATTTTCCATTGAAGCTTTCCTAGAAGAAAAATTACATATCCATGTAAAACATTTCCATCAAGGTTCGCTACATCATACAGAAGGTTCAGGTGTTCTGATTGTTCCATTAGAGTTCAAAACTACTATGCTAAAATAAATTAAGTTTGAAAAATCAAAATAGCATAACACTAATCAACTGAAAAAAGTAACCCTCCTCCATCTTCAACATCAATATTCCCTCATTTACTAAGCTGCTGCCTTTTGTTTCTTGGGCATTCTGTAACTACCTACAACACAAGCATGGTCTCGCTCAAAGGGTTCAAGGGTGACCTGCTCAGAAGGCTTGAACATCTCCGCTTGCAGCTTCTTCACTTCCTGGGCAAACACTGCTTCTGCTGGGACTGTCGAATCTATACAGTTGGCCTGAAAAGTTGAAGGTGAATTTTGTCAATGTAGAGAAGCTCGATTTATTGTTTGCTACTTCGGTAAATACAGTAACTTCACAAACCTTAATTGATATAACAAAATGACCTCCAGCTTTCAGGAAATATGATGCATTTAGTGCCAAAATTCTCGCCTGTCAAAAGGGCAATCACCGGAAAATCTCAGAATATTTTAAAATCCTGCAAAGGATTACATTAGATCAGCATGTCCCTGGAGTGACGCTAAGCGAACCATTACTGAAGATATCGAGTTTCCCATTTATGCAAACAAAAGAGATTTACTAAATTTATTTTTTTTAATCTAAGTCAAAAGCCGTCATTAGTAACTATGGTTTCATTTTTTTAACTAAAGTAGTTGTTACTAACTATGATTTAGTTCAAAAATGAAACCAAGGTTTCATTTTTAAATAAAAAAAATAAAAATTTTAATCTCTCTCCTTTATGGAATGAATGGAGAGACTAGATTGGACAATAGTTTAAAAAAATACCAAAAATCAGTATATTTTTTCAATAAAGGGTCATTTTGAAACCTAAACATACTACTCCATCAGGCAGCCAGGATTGTTTGCTCAAGTAGCATATCAAGGATATAAGAAACAAGGGGTAAGTTTTTCAGGAAAACAGAATATGAACACAGAAGGTGTTTTCACTATGTGCAGTTCAAACAATCAATCTGATTAAGAACCCACACTAATAGACAGATCTATTGACAGTCATGCAAGCAGACACAACTTTCAGGGAGATGGGAAGGAAGTTAATACCTGAAAAATTATTTCTTCAGACGTATCAAATACATTTTGTATACTGTGTTTCATAAAAATAATGGGAACACTGGATTCTTCAAAACATACTGGTCCAGGTTTTTATTATCACCCAGATGATATAATTTCTAGCTCCTTCAATCAGATGAGATATCTGAAAGACCTTCCAGAGTCCAGAAACAAAAAATGAAATTTGATGTAAAGAATGTATCTCAGAACAGAATTTGGGTGTTAAACAAATCTATACTAGGCATGCATTTAAAAGGCCACTACCATAAGTAATAAATCATGCATGTTTTTTACTGGACAGGATTAAAATGGAAGCACATTAGACACCAATCAAACAGAAAACACCATCTCTTGAAGTTGATTGAACTCTAAAAAAATATACAGTATCCATAAAACAAGTCAACTCTCTCACTCATTAGTTAGCTCTTTGGTTATAATGCAAATGACTTAAGAGTTTTAAAGGTATAACCTAAATTTGGACGAAAAATGATACCCTGATATCAAAACAATGTTAAATACAAATAAATCACTAGCACGAACATTCTACATAATCATTTGACTCCATCCTTTTCACATGGGGATGGAACATCCAGTCTAGCATTCAATTCATAAAAATTTCTGAAACATCTAAATGATAACAATGAGCAAATCACAACAATCAACAAGCAGCCGGTACAGAATAGAAAGGTGGTACTGACATATGCATCAGAAACTCGAAATTGCATCATTCAAGATGTCTTGAAGGGGAATCCGAGTATAATTCATCATTTGCTGATGCATAGAACGCGAAAAATCAATTTTAAAAGAATAGAAAACCAAAAAGGGAAAATAAAATAATACAAAACAAAATAATGGATCTCTGGTAAACTTCACCAGTCAACTCCAAGCATGGAGGAAGAAGTATCATCAAGAAACCCGGAAAACAGCAAACATGCTTCTAAGCAACAAAAAGAAAGAAAAAGGAATAGAGAAGGACAAAAAACAACTGGAATGTTAATGGACAAATTAGGCCCCAACCTTACTATACAAGGTGAAGACATCTAAACATGTTCAGAAAGAATAGATTATTTTGTCAAATGACAAGACTCTACCAACAGGTTTGACATGGAAGGAAACAGAAGTAATTCAATCCTACAGAACTAGCCATAAGTGGAGAATATATTCAGGAAAATAAGAGCAAAGAAATGCCAAATGGTACATCTAAGTTGAAGTAAAAAAGCAAAAGAACTTGAAATGCATCAGAAACTCGGGTTTGCATCACCCATAATGTCCTGAAGGGGAATCCGAGTAAATCATCATTTGCATGATTGTTGACATCAAAATCGATAAAACAAGAATATGAAAAAAATATTAAAAATATTTTATGTGAAAGAAGGATAACATTTAGAAAACATCATGATTAGATCTGTCAAAGCTTCACAGACAATCTGAGGAATAGATGTCAAGATCTGAGCAGAACAACAAAAAAACACTCAATAACGAGAAGAACCAAAATACAGAGACACATAGACCACCACATACAAAAGAAACCTCAAATTTTCACAACAATCCCATCATAAAAATGAGCAATTCAACTAGTTACGGTAAACTAGAAACTTCAGAATAAAGTGGAAAATAAAGGAAAAACTTCAGAATAAAGGAAAAACATGTTTTTTTGATGATCAACTAAATGAGCAGGAGTAGCCAAAAGTTCGATGAATATGAAACACAACACACACATTATTAAATAAAGTAAACAAAAGAAAAACACACTACCACTAAAAAAATTAAAGAGGTGAACCTGATCAGGCTGTGCAACATCAGAAAAGATCACATCAACCATGCCAACCAGCATTCTATACTTGGCTGGATGTCTAGCATCTTCAATGATGGGAATAACATTTGTCCGCTTCTTCGCCATGTTAACCAAGTCCCTACCACTTCTGTGAGAAAACTCCACTGCATAAACCACACCATTCTGCAGAAAGGTTTGATATTTATCAGCAACAGTTCCATACAAGTACTGTAACAAGAACCATATACATTCTCACATTGAGAGCACTTACAGGGCCAACAACATCAGAGACATGAGAGACAGTGGTTCCTGAGGCCGCTCCGAGGTAGAGAACACGAGCACCAGGTTTCTTTATTACATGTAAATGAGACAAATCAGAAAACAGTTTGGAAAAAAAGATGTACTGGAACCTAAACCAAGTTAAATTTGAAGGTGGAAATCCATGAGGTTTTGAGGAAGAAAGCTCACAATCCAGATCTCATCAACACCACCAAGAATGGCAGCAGCCAACTTTGACCGGAACGGGTTCCAAACTCTGTATTCGACTTTGGTGCCATCTTCATTCTGGAAAAATTAAAATAGAATGTAGATCAATGACTATCACATACATAGATTGCTAAATGCTTCATGATTAAAAAACATTCAACCCCGGAATGAGTTAACAATTTGCAATAGTTGAAGAACATGCCAAAATCACATTCTCCATTTTTTGTAGAGAACAAAGAATTGAACATTCAACCACCTACTTTGAAGACGAAGGGCATATCAATTAGTAATTACTATGGTATGTTTGGCTCCCAACAGTAGTTAGGAAAAAGGACCTACTAAGAATAATGATTTTCTCAGACAGTAGAAAATCAAATATCATTTATAACAAACTTAGTACATTTTCGCAATCGGGAATGAAAATAATTTATGAACTTTAGGTTTATTCTCCATTTTCTATTTATTTTCTTTCCCTTGAATTTTCCCTCAAATTTAATGGGAACCAATCATAACCTTAGTCCCAAGTCCCGATGTCACTGCATCATGATTAAATAAAAGCAGAAAAAAACAGGCGAAAAAACTTGGAGTTCCCATTTGGGTGCGGAAAGCACTGTGTATGGAAATCTACAAAAAATAGCATAAATCTTATGGGGATTTTTTCAGTTAATTTATCATCGGGAAGCAACAAAATCCCATGTTTCATTTGGCTGAAACTGAAACAAGTCAGAGGGGCAAGCATACTATTTAAATGGTACTACACAACAAAAAAAAAACTATACCTGAACAGAGATCCTCTTCTCATTGTAGACGGCTTCTCCAGGGACCATATTCTTAGTAACAAGAGCATCTTCTTTGCCCTTGGCAATGAACACTCCCTCGTGCTTATGGGGCTCAACTACGACCCTGCTTCCACCTTTCATTCCACCGCCCCCACGTCCACCACGGCCTCTCCCGCCGCCACGACCACCTCGGCCCCCACGGCCACCACCCCGGCTGCTCATGTCACTGCCGCCTCTTCCACCTCCTCTGCCTCCTCCTCTGCCCCTACCTCCATCGCCTCTGCCTCTGAAACCGCCACCTCCACGGCCTGCAAATCAACACATTAAAACAAGTTCAAAACATTAACTTCAATCATGGAAAACAAAAGTAACCACAATAATCAAAAACTCAATCTGCATCTACCTCAAAAAAAAAAAAAAGGAACCCTAACGAACAAAATGAAAATCAGAATCACAGGTGATGAGAAAGAAAGAGAAGAAATTAGAAATTTCACCTCTCCCTGCTGGAGGTCTCATATCTGCTAAAGGGTGGGAAAATAAGGGTTTAGGGTTTTATCAAAGTGGAGGCGAGTTGAGCTTGAAGGGCTTAGAAGGTTTTATAGAAGGATTTAGGGTTTATGGTTTGATAGGTACAGTCTCTTTCTATTAAAGTGTGCCGCTAGAGTTACACCGCTGTCTCAAAATTTTAACACGGCCCATGTTTCACAGTACGTGTCTTGTTTAATTGGGTTGCTTAATTTTGAGAAGTAGGATTTTTTTCTTTTTCTTTTATTTTTTTTATTTTTTATCAAAAGTAAAAATATAATTAATTTAATGTCATTTTCTTTACATAATGCTTCTCGAGCAGAGCATGTAGTTGAGCAGTTTAAAAGGTGAGGCATGCAGAAAAAAGAAATCCCAAATTTGAGTTTGAGTGAGGAGAATTTATTACATTATAACTAAAATATTTAGCTGAATTATTTTACTCAGCCTCTTTTTCTCTACTAGCTTTTTTTCCTTCAAGCTATAAAATGTGATTTTTTTTTTTCATTATTGGTCTGAAATTACTTATCTATACATTTCCTATCTTTTTCTTCTTTAATAAAATGGTTATTCCAAAATATATAGGTTTTTATTTGTTTTTCATGTTTTAGTTATCGTTTTAATGCAACGTATGGTTATCATCATCTTGATACAACGTGTCGTTGTCATTGTCTTGGTACGACGTTTATTTGTTTGAGAGACGATTTAAACAAGCATAATATATCCGATTAGCAACAAGAAATCAAATCAAATTAATGGTTGCCAATATACTGTTTAACGTTTTGATTTTATGTTTATATCGATGTATTGCTAATTTGAATCAATAAAATTATTTTTTTCTTAAAAAAAAACTAAAGTGTTTAGCTATAAAATAAATAAAAAAATATTCACTTTGTATTATTACATTACTCAGTTCTTAGAAGGACTCAGAGAGACCTATTGTACACCCTTTATCTCTTTATCACTTGAGATAGGTCAACAATTTGGAGAAGAATAACCTATAATTTGTTAATTCTATTAATGTGGTATAACTTTTTATAAATTATTATGAAAAATAATTTTATTTACTTAAAAGAAATATCATGGTTATATACTAATATTTGTTTTTAACTCATCTCTTCTATATATAAAAGTATTGACATTTTGATTTCAATGTGTTTAATTATTAATTGGAAGTATAATATTTTCTTTTTTTGAATGGACCTGAACTTAATCCATCATGAAAAACAGTCGAGTTTTAATATTTTCTTCTTTTAATGTACATGAATTCATTTGGTAATCAAAGACGATGAAGAGGTTTTGATCAGGTTGGAGTTTTTGAAAATATAATTTTTAAATAATGATTTCTAAAAATAATCTAAAGCAATAAAAAGCTTGTTTGCCGAGTTTTGAAAATTAGTTTTTTTATTTTTTTTAAATCGATAAAAACAATATTTACTTGTAAAACTCCGCTAGACCGAGTGTAAATTTTCATGTTTTTTATGATAACCATCTTTTAAAAAAATTAGAATATTTTCAAATTAATTTTTTATGTTTTAGAAAAAAAAAATGTACCAGATATATATTTGAGGTTGTGATTTAAATTTTAACATCGTTTTAATTTTTACTTCTCTTGTTTTCTTTGCTCCATGCGTTTCTTCTATTTGGCTTTACTTTTGTTTTATTTTCCCTATTTTGTTTACCTTATTTTGTGGACCATTCAACATCAATATCATCACAAAATATGCATTAAGAGAATACTCGGGAAAAAACATTCATGTACTTATATTGTATTCTAGCATAAAAGGTCTTAAAGTCTGGTTCAAGTGCTAAAGGATGGAAAAAGGATACCATAAATCCTTATTCGAATCCTGATAAGAATAGATACTACATAATAATGTATAAATAAAAGGAGAAAACGGAGCAAATCCGTCCATACCAATTTTTGAATGCTATCTTCTGTTTATATTAAATATTTCATTAATAGACTGATGTCATTTGCAGCGGAAACAAAGTCTAATAAACAAAAGTGATAGTATTATTATTATTTTTTTGAAAAAAAAAATAAGTTCAGTGATTCAAAAACTAGCAATATATCGATAGAAACATAAAATTAAAATAGTTAAAAACTATAAAAGATGAAATAACATCTAGATTAATAGCATTATGGATCATTTTTTAAAACTATATATTTGATAGTTGAGCATCTGCGTTTGATATTCTTATTGTGGTAGAATTATCCTCCGTGATTTCTGACATGTGTGACTATTGATTTGATTTATTATTTTTGATCGTATATCTTTCTGGCATTTGAGTTGTCGAATCTGAATAAATATTCTGTGCGATGTGGCAAACGTCGTATTGAGATGACACAACCATCCGTTATCTGCAAGAGACGATGACGGTCGCATACGTACGAAGCGACAACGTCATGTGACTCTCAGAACCACTCTCACTACCGTTCGGTGCAGGCTGACATACTTAGGTTCATTAGGTAATTTAAGCGCGTTAGTACAGGCTCGTCAAATTAAGGCCAAACTCATTAGTTTAAGCTGTTAGTCTAGCGTGAGTGGGATTCATTTTTATTAGTTTTGGCCGAATTTAATTACATGTCCATCAATTAGGCTCATCCGAATTAATTTAATTTCATTAGTCTGAGTCAGCATCTTGGAAGCGCCGTTAATTTAAGGCTCATTGAGTGCGACGTCAAATTAGGCGGCGCAATAGTTTAAGTCCATTAGTCTAGGTCCAATATACTTAAGCTCAATCAATTAGTTTAAACTCAATTTACTTAGGCTTAACATATTAGACTCAACCTATTAGCCTAAACCCAACATATTAGACTCAATTTATTACAACTCACTAAAATACAGCGCAGTAGGTTTAACCCATCTAGGCCCAATCCATACTTGGTTGGCCTTGGGTCATTCAGCCGCCCCAGTCGCATTCCGTCATTTCTTTAATTAGTCAATTTCCTTGCTTAATTTATTGATTTCTCTTTCTAATTTTTTTCAATTTAATCTTAAAATTCAAGTATTCCAAAAATTCAAGTACTAAATTTTCATTTCTCAAATTTTTTTTTGATTTAAATATCCAATTTTCAAATATTCAAATTCATATTTTCTCATCTTCTAAAATTCAAATTTTCAACTCTAAAATTCAATTCCTCTAATTTTCAATTTCATTTTTTTTTCTTTTCCAAGTTTTCATTTTTTATTTTTTATTATTTTTTTTAATTTACAAAATTCTCAATTTCAAAAATTTAAGTGTCATAATCTAATAATACGAAGTCTCCTAATTTCCGATTTCAAGTTTTAAAGTTTCCAATTTCATATTTAATTTCTCAATCCCAAAATTCAAAAGTTTCTTGTTTAAAAATTCAAGTATTTCAATTTCTAATTTCAAATTTCTAAATTCCAAATCTCAAATTTATAAAATTCAAGTTCTTAATTTAAAAATTCAATTTCCAAATTCTCAATTTCAAAATTCTCAAACTTCAAATTCACTTCAAAATTTTTCAATTTCCAAAATTTCAAATTTTCAATTTTCAAAACTTCAATTTCAAATCAGTTTTCAAAAATTTTAAACACATGATTAATTCTATAATTCCTATAAAATGGAATCTTGTGGAGTTAGTTTGTGTAGCATGTCGATGGAGCTCAGTGGGGCGACGTCTCATCTATCATTTTAACAAATAATTAGACTTCACGATCTATAATATAGTTTTTTAATGTGAATATTTTTATATGACAATGATAACATGATTTTTTGTGTCGCTCGATTCGCGTTAAAGTATACATTTATTCTCTTTAATTTTTATATATATGCATCCATGATTTATTGGTATCGTGTCCGATTAATTGATTGTCTGATTTATAACTTATTTATGATGATTTTATCACAGGATTTAGAGGGGGTGCTACGACTCCTTCTGAATGCTAAGATGGGTGATATGACTTCGGTCGAACTTGGTTTTTCGTGGACACATCTTTTCTTAAATAAGGAGTCACATTAGGGTTTTATTTCTTATTTTGTTTTCCCTTTAAAAAAATAACTAAAATAAGTGTGGCTGTATTGTTTAAAATGGTTTTTTGAATAAATAAAATTAAAAAAAGCGAGTCTGTCAGTGTAAGGGATGCACATGAAAAATGTGGGGTCCACAAAATGCCTTGCTTTCGTTAGGGATTTTAGTGGAATTGACTTGAATATAATTTGAGGAAAATATGGCAATTGATTGATTGGGTGTTTGCTTGTTTTTTTTTTTTTGTTTTTTGTTTATTAATTAATTTGCTTCATCATGATGTACCCTTGTTGTATATTTTCTGCATTTTGATATATTGATTGTGTATAGATACTTATGTTTCGCATGAATGCTTGCTGTATGACTACCCCTCTCCTGCTTGACTGCATGTTGCTTATCTATGTGGGACACACATTTATCCCCTTTATCTCTGACTCCTTAATCTCGGTCGACTTTATCTCTTTTGTTGTTGTGTTTGATGTTTGATTGGAGACTTGTTGCTCCTTGTTTGATCTTCGATCATTGTGATTAGGAGTAGGTCAGCGATGGGTTATATTTATGTTTAGGAGCATTCCAGAGGTGATCGACATATTGATGCTGAGGAGTCCGATCTTTGAAGTCTTGTATAGCCCATAGCTAGATTTCAGGATATTTGTATGGCCAATATGCTCTTCTTTGTGTTAGATTTATTAGGGTTTTTTTTCGGATGCACCCACACATTCACTTTGTACACACTTGGGCAATCCTGGTGTTGAGAGTAGTGAGCCTTTTACCATGAGGCGCCCTGAGATGTCGAGGAGTCGTGTGTGGGTTGTTGACCACCTTACATGGGCGCCAGATCTCTTCGAGGACGTGTGGAGTTGTGTACCAGGAGTGGTAGCTCTTTGCTAGGGACCCCTTTAAAAGACCTACCCACCCTTGTCTTTTTATAGCCACCATTGACCTTCTAGGTTGAGTTTAGATCCTACTAATTAGTACTCCCATCTTACACGTGAGTGTGTCCGTGAGCCTTCAAGGTCGGTTTAGTAATGATATGGATCCAGATTCCTCTATTTTGGTTTCCTCTAGAGGGTATACAGAGATTTATTAGAGTATTGAGTTTCAGTGGGGCAGTTTTGTGCATAGTGATGGATTGCTTATTTAAGTTTCATTATAGCAACATTCTTTTTGGTTCGACATGGACTCCACCTTATTTGTTTCGGTTACACTTTCAAGATTCACTAACACAGACTGGGACCATCTTCGTGGGTTAGAGTTGAGGGTAGATTAGTACGTTCATCAGATCAGACATATATGGATCCATATGCATCAGCTATTGAGAAGATTACTTTCTGTTTGTCGCCGCCTCAGGGATCTGATACCGGCCTCGGTCGGAGGATTGATGAACCGCGGGCCACCTGGATTCCCGGCCTGAGGAGGATGGTTTGACGCCGGGGCACCACCTCCACCTCCGTCGATGGCTCAGATGACACCTCCGCCTATCCCTTAAGGCACTCCTTTTGTCATCCAGAGGCCTACAAAGGTGATCCAGCCACATGCGATTATTCCAGTTTAGACCTCTTGGTGCTTGATGATCACATCTGAAGTAGAGCGGTCTTAAACGGAGTTAAGATTGCAGGGTATGGATGTGTGGGATGGATTGATAGTGCACACCGCTGAACCCACTTCCCGCCACCTAAATTCGAATGCACGACATGGAGGCGTTATACAATTAGAAGGGATGTCCGCGATACTCATTTGAAGATATATATAGTCGGTTGATGAGGGCATGGGTTTGGATGAGACTCAAATTGATCATGTTCCGCTGTCCACTGACGGTGTAGCCTGGTAGTTTGCCACCTTGGATGGCGAACTTGGGAAGGATCTTGCCCTTGAGTTTATCTGACAGTTCTCTTTCAGCACTGTCATAGATGTCAGCAGGAGCTCGAAATTTATAAGGCGGGGAGCTCGTAGGCCTTCATCGTTCATCTCCCATTTGGAGGGAGAAGGTTATTCAGATGATTGATCGTTCATCAGAGAGAGAGCGGATTAGCATGATCATGAGGAGTTTACAGCCCAATTATGCTAAACATCTTATGGGTGTCACGGAATTATGGATTCTGAGCTTTGATAGAGGCGTGTATGGTATCGAGGATGGAATGGCCAGCGGTTTATAGTGCGATTCTTCCTCTTACGTGGTAAGGGGAAGAAGTCATGCAGATCGCTATAGACCCGGGGGAGGTAGGAGCCATGGAGTTCCTTTAAACATGGGGCACCGAGGCACCAGTATGCATCCTATCTGACCATGGACCACACACCCCGGAGTTGATTCGGTATAGACCTTCCATACCACCTCACCCGCTTAGGTTACCAACTCCATATACTCCACCACACTTAGTTTACGTTGCATAGGTTGTGGAGAGACCACCTACTGCTCATCTTAGACCTCGAGCACCCACAGTTCCTACAACCTGACTGGAAACTAATTCGAACCAGCTGCATGCACGCCTTTGGGTGAGTGCTGAGACATTGATATTCTTTGGATTGCTCATTCCATTAGCAAAGGCCATTAAGCGGGTTGTTCACCTAAAATTTTCGAGGATGGACCTATGTTGTGCTTATCATCAAGGCCTTGGACATACTACAGATCAATGCATTGCTTCGAGACATGGAAAACCCCGAGAAAATCTAATTTATCAAAAAAGGGCAAAATCGTAATTTCGGTAAAAATCCAAATTTTTTCTAGATCTCGGATGACAAAACGGACTTCACCGTTGGAATCGTCTCGTGAAATCTAGCTACCACGTCGAATTTCGTCGAATTAACGAAGCGATCGAATTTGCGTTTTTGGCCTTGTAGAGTATCGGTATCGTAAAACGGCGTGGCAGTGTGATAAAAGTCGCTATAACGTATCTTTCTTGTGACACATGTTGCATGAGTAGAGAAATGATGGAAACAGACGGTTGAGATTGTGCCACGTGTCAAAATCAAAGCAAGGGGACATGGATGACATTTTGGAATTTTTAAATGAGGAAAAGACGAAATAGCAAGCGGTGATCGTCTTAACCATTTGAAAGCAAAACGTGAGGAGAGGAGAAAAAGATCGAAATTTAGGTTTTTTGTGATTTTTAGAGAGAAGTGAGTGACTTCTCTAAGATCCGGGTGATCGATTTGTCGGGATGTGGTTCCAAGAAGGAAAGGTTGTTACATCTGAAGACAGTGGGCATGTCAGTTCTGGAGTTTGACAGCTCCATTGAGTGGGGTTTTATCTACTTGGGTTACACTTTGTTTAAGTGTTTGTAATGCTTGAGTTAGTTGGGGCCTTGAGCCGTAGTTTGATCGGGTTAAACTTGGGACCCAATGTGAAAAATTATTTGGGCCAGGTTTGGATAGTCCCAGTATTTGTGTATGGGCCCCATTTGGGCTGCCTAGTGTATAATTTATGCTATAAATTGTATTGTGGTGTGTATGGTAGAAAATGGCTATGAGTCGAGTTCACAAGGTGGGCCGATGTTGGGTGATTGGTAGTGAGCATTAGCTTAGGATTTCATTGTTCATGTGAATGAATTAATTTCACGAAATATTTTTGTGAAAATGTGTTTGGTTGAGTAATTCAAATTGAATTACTCGTGTTTGTTAATTGTTTTAGGACGGTTAAAATCAGTCCCGAGTTTGTATGAAATGGACCAAAAACGTCCATGTTTTGCGTGTATGAAATTGTTTGAATTGAAGGGTTGTGTTGTATGGAAATTAATAGGTTAATGCATAAGCTTGATGTGTTAACTTGATGTCACAATTATATGGAATATAATTGTGATGCCTTGTTGGAGATGAGATTGTGATTTGCTCAAATGAGCTAATTTGGGTGATGGATTGAAATTGTTAGACCCCACATGTGGTGTGATTGCCAAGAAATTGAGAATATATGCATATTATATATTGGTATAAAATGGTTGAAATAGCATGTCATTTAAATATCTGTAGGAGTAACCTAGAGGAAATTAGGTGTGAGTACATGACATAGATTTTACGAAAACGAACATGGTTGCGAAAGGAATTTCACGGGGATGATTTTGGGAGAATGGGGTTGGGAGATAGTCCGACAAATCATTTCGGGATGGGGACCATGGCCCCATTTAGTTCTCAGCGCGTCGCACCGGAGGGTAGTAAGTATTTCTGAGCATTCGGTAGTGTATTTTCAAGAACAACAGGTTTTGTTTTGAAAATGATTATTTTTCTCATACATGGCTTAGGCAAGTGTGAGGGAGTCGGTGAGGACTTGAGACATGGGGATGGGCATGTAGACATTCAAGTAGGATCACGTATTTACTTGAGTGTGTGTTTAAATTGGAGCATTGCATATGCATAGAGGTGGCAAAATTGGCTCGACTTGGTGGGCTAGCGGTCAGCCGGAATTAGAGTAGGGTAGGACGTTAAATTATTATTAGCTTGGGATTTTGCCTTGAAAGACGGCCCCGCCAGGCCGGGTTTTAGAGTAATTTGAACATTAAAATTTTGGCTCGCAAGTTAATTTGGCCGATAATTCTTGGACCCACTTTGTTGGCTGACCCGACCGCGGTGCCTCATATGCACTTGGGTGAGAGTAAGCCAGTGGGTGATTCATTCACTCTTTGAGATACTCATATCGAGGAATATTTTTAGGTACGGGGGCGTTCGAGAAGATGGCTCATTTAGAGATGGATTTTGAAGAAAGTAGGGTTGTGGCTTTGATGTTTTTGGATAATATGTATTAGAATTATAGATTTTAATGTATTTGTATTAAAGTAATGAAATAACTCTTGGACTATTGGAATATAGTTGGGTATATGTTTGATGAAGTGTTGATCGGGGGCTAAGTGGCCATTTTTACTCGGTATGGGTCTCGCTGTGAGGCGTGTGAGTTTTTGCGGGTTGGGTGGTCAACGGACACCCGGGTTGGGATGTCAAGACACATGCTGGCTTTAGGACTTGATTGACTAGGGTATTGTGCGGTTGGGACAGCCTAGCATTAGGTTCTAGCATGACACTCTCACACATGCTGGTTCCTCCTTGACGGGAGAATTATTCTGTTCTATTGATTTCTTGAGTCAGGATCGCATCCATATGTTGTCATGGGATGATTAGAGGTCGGAGCCCGTATCAGCAGTGATGATTATGGCGTGTGGGGTTCATGGTGTTTAGACCTTGATTCACTCACATGTCATTTGACGGCCAACATCATCTAGTTGAATCTGCAGAGACAGTAACTGCCTTTTTATAATGTTCAAACTCCTTTTATTTTGACTCCACGCAGAGGGATAGTTGATACACCAGAGATTCAGTATGTTATCAAAGGAGGCAGAGTGGTTAGACAGCGACCTCAGAGTTCCATCTCTCGGCCGTAGATTTGATACTCACAGAGACGAAGAGTGAGAGAGGATGATGGGATCCTCAGTAGCTCTGAGTACGAGGCTCATTATCTCTATTTGGAGTTTGTTAGCTTCCTCTACCGCCTTAGAGACTTTGATTAGGGCTCTGAGTTGGATTCAGTTGACCGACCACGTATGAGGAGCTGTGTTGGCCAGGACGAAGACATATACAAATTTATGACACTATTACCAAAGGACTGTGTCTAATCCGACATGGCGTATAAACTCATTGACGGGACCAGGCATATCTAAAAATTTATGACACTAATACCAAAGGACTATTGTCTAAATCAATGACAGCGCCATAAAACTTGTTGACATTATACTATATAAACGAAAAATCTCTAGAAAATCATTTCGAATTATGGTTTTGGTATGATGTGCAAGTGCAGGTAGAGCTAAGTAATAAAATGGTTTTAAGTCCGGATATCGATCCCACGAGAGATCTCGAGATTTAAATCTTCACCACGACTCAATTTCCATACTATTTGGACCACTTAAATGATAGTAAGATCCGGCATTAAGGTCTTTGGAAAATTAACGAATCAAATGACTGAAATGAACAATAAACTTGAATATAGGAATAAAGAATAACATTGCTTGATTCGGGAAATGAATGAGTGAATAATTATCGTTCGAGAACACATTAAAATCAATGCTATTGTGAAATATCGATTCAGGTTGTCAACTTGTAAATTTTTCTTGAGATTAGTTTCAAAAATACGTCGAGGCGTTAATAGTTAATTTGGATCTCTCCACGCCGCATTTCATTATCTAATTTACGTCGATTCTCTGAATGGGAATTAGATAACTGCACTGCCGAGGACCTCCCCAATTACAGTATTACCTTGCAATACTTCATACCCATTTTATCAGAATTTGTACATAGCTCCCAGTTATCGGTCAAAGCGAGGATATACAACTTCGAGGTTACTGTGCCAAATTAGAAATGATCACCCTCTCCTTGATTGAATCTGGCTAACACGGGGTTGGCTTCATTCGAATTGAGGTGAACTCTCTGCTTGTTTTAAATTGATAATATTCCAACTCATAACTTGATTTAGTGAAGAGGATTATAAGTAAAGCTCTAGCTCATTAGATCTCTAATAGCATATTCATATCTGTGAAGAAGGTTCATAACTCCAGTTATATCTCTGTGTCACTCGGAGGACCTCATGAAATCGAGCAATGAAACACTTCTTATCTGGTATAGAAGGCGATATTCAGATCAGACTTTATTATGCTTAGAAAATGATTCATAAGCGAAATTCGCAATTCTTTGGAAATAACAACGGGAAAGATAATTTCGACAATAGCATTCACTTAATGGAAAATTGGGTTCCTCGATTCTTGAATTACACCCCTCTGACATTCTCGATCAAAAGAATAAGCGCATTTGGCTGGATAAGCAAAATTCAGAAATTTAATACGAACTTCAACATTCAGGTAGTAATTTGAAAAGAAATGAATTACGCATTCGAACTTTGCTTCGAAGCGATAACATCCGGTTCGAAATTAAAGAAAACTAGAGCGATAAATCCTAATCTAATCTCTTGCTCGACATTGAAGATAAAAAAATGAAAAGCGTTCAAAGCAAAAAAAAAACAAAAATAAAGAAAATATGAGCCTTGATATCCGGACCTCGTGCGTAGCGCGACTACTTTCCTCTTACACGGATAGGCTGCGTATTTACTAAGGATTTTCGGTTGGGCCTAATCCCGATAGTAACTGCTTTGTGGATTTTTAGAGTATCAGGCCCGAGTCCTTTGTTGATCGCGACCTTAATTCCTTATCGCGACATACATTCCATCGCGACCTGGAATTTCCGTCGCGACCTTAGCTTCTTGTCTATACAGTCTTGAACTGATCATTAGTGATGTCGCGACCTCATTCTCTTATCCACGACATCAGCGCTTCTTACGCGAGCTTCACATGTTTCTCATGATGTCGCGGCGTCATTCCTCTTAATCGTGACATCGGCTAAGTAAATAAATCTTTCAGCGATAACCTGTGTCGCGACATCGATCTTGTCGCGACTTCTATAACTATGGAACTTCAACCTTCAACTAAGCAAGTCTCGTGTCACGACATCGATATATGGTGTGACATCGGCTAATGGGGTTCACGGTCTTCACTTGAGGGCTTTGGTGTCGTGGCTTATTTCATCATTCGGTGTCAATGGAATTTTTACGATGTCGACATCAGCTGGATTCTCAGGGTTCAAGCGGTTGTTCTTGTTGTCAAATGACAATCTCTTGTCGTGACAGTCACGCCCAGCTTTGTATATTTAAAGCGAGTCGCTCTTGGCGTCGCGACCTCGATCTCAACGTCGCGGCGTCGGCTCTGTCTTCTGCATCGATCAACTTGTCTTGGATATCGACTTCAATGCATTGTCGTGACATCAAGCCCAGTCTGCTTGCTTCAATCTTGTCCCCAAGTGTATCTTTCCTTTGATTGCTCTTCTTTGTCGCGAACATCGATCCCTTGTCGCGACATCGCTTCATGGCTCTCCCACCCGAGTCTCAAGCGCCTTTGTTCACGATGTCGCGACATCGGTATCTTTATCAGCGACTTGATTCCTTGATTTGTGTAGCTTTGAGCGTAGTTTCTTGATATCCGCGACTTGATCTCACGTCGCAACCTCGACTCATTTCTTCTGACTTTCTGTGGCGATCTCATATCGCGACTTCTATAGCTTGTTATCCGTATCGCGACTGCGTGAGAATTCCTTCAATTTCTGATGTAGCGACCTACGTAGGCTGGGCGCGTAAACCCAGCGCATCAATGACTCGGCGAGTTCTTTTTTCATTTACGCTGCGCGATTAGTACGCACTTTTATTCCACTTATTACGCATTTTTCTCTTTGCTTTCTTCTTTCTTCATTCTACTGCTAATAGCGAGATGGGTGAGTTTCTTACATATTTACCTTAATGGTGTCTCTTTTGATATGAAAATTAAAGCGAGGAAAAATGGACTAAAATAGATGACTTTAAGCTCATCAAACTCCCCCAAACTTAAAGTTTTGCTTGTCCTCGAACCAAGAAAAAGAAAGAATTGTTTGTCCTCAAACAAAATAAAAGAAAAATTTGGACATTTTCTCGATTCGATCTGCGAGTGGCATCTAATTTAATTACCTGTCTGAGAGTATACATAATTTTAATACATCTAGCTTCAAGTCCAGTTTCAGGTTGGTCTCTACTCTTTATACTTATGCAAAACTAAACTGTTGAAATTGTTTTACAAACAAAATATTCATTGGATCCTGTTGAACAATAGATTATTTTCCTTTCTCATTTTCATACTGAGTCATTTAACTCCCTAAAGTCCTTCACAATTTTGATTATTTATTCTTCCAAATTCCATAGGCTTGTTTTTCATATTTGATCTCCACTAATGTAGATGATTTCGACCTTCAAGATCAATCGGAGTCTTTTGGGCTTTATTGTTAGGCACAGGTAATGGGTAGGATGGAAGAATTTTTAGGTTAAGATTCTGCAGACACTTTTCTCTCTTTGCCCTTTCTTTCTTGTAGTTTCTATAATAAACTCCTATTTCATGTTTGAAATCTCTTTAATTTCTTCAATTAATTGTGTACCCCGTATTTCTTACTTAGCCAATTCCAGGAAACTTCCTTGTTTGTCGACATTCGGAGATAGTGCAATGTTTTAACTTTTTAGGCTTTCCTAACACTCTTAAGCGAACTTTGGGTTAGTAGCTCCATACCGGATGGCATTAGGGTACTAGGTGTTGAAACACCCCTAAGAACTTAATTGTTGAGAGTTAGGCCACAAGATAAAAACTTATCCTATAAACTTTCTTTTCTATTGCATTTTCTACTCTTTGTCTTTTCTTTCATTTCCACTTTTTGAGTTCCTCAAAATCTATACTCCCAGGCTTCATTTTTTCTTCCTCCTTGAATTCTGGGTAATCATGGGTTCTTCTTGAAGGATTGATGTTTTTAGGATGAGTTGGGGTTTCCATTAGTGTATTTTTGAAAAAGCCGGCTAGTTAGCTCGATTGCGGAACTCACGTATATGCGTCGGCATATGAATAGGGATAAATTTAGAATGGCTCAAGCGTCGAAATGGCACCATCATCTCTTGTCAATTTGTATCACCTAGGATTTCGCCTCGACCCGATAATCAACAAATTCTAGAATTTGGTTTGAACAGTTGTGACTAACCATAGGGAGTACCTTGACTCATTTTTGTTAATGAGTATTTAAATTAATTGGTATTCAATAGGTTCCTTGATTTATTGTTCATACCACAAACTCAAAAATATGTCTTGTACCTTCTATTGTATTACCTTATCGGTCTGGACTTAGCTAAACCCAAAGTAACTTTTGCACCTTGTGTTTCAATCAAACTGTATTTATTTGGCCTTTATTTTACATTTCAGCTCATTCCTAATCTAACTGCTTCATTCAATTCAATTCATTACATCACGGAGTTTTGTGCAAGGAACTAATTTCTACTTTAATTTCTAATCATTCAACCTGTAAAACAATCATGAAATCAAACAAATTCAACTTAGCATGACAATTCAATATAAATTTTTCATTTTATTACTGATTTAATTGCAGCAGTTGGATACACAGTATGAAGGATGGTAATGAAAGTTAGGCAGGGAGAAGGTCTATTTTTTTCTTTTGAAATATCCAGGAGCAAAGATGTTGGGTGGGTCTAGGTCTAATGTACCTAGATGGGCTGGAAATTCAGGAATTTTCATTTCTCTTCTTGGTTTCCTTCTCCATTTGTTCTTCGAGGAAAATCTCATTAGAGAGATCAACCTTTACATTGAATCATCCTATAACCCCGAGCCATTCATTGTATTTTCCATTTAGGTCATAACCTCTAGGAATTTGGCGGTTGTTGTTAATCGGATCTAAGTTTTCGACCATTCTTTTCTGCCCATAAGTTCTGCATCTTTTTGCTTCATGTCTTATCATCCGATTTCTTCTCAAAATCCTTTTGTAGAGACTTGTATAAACTTGAATCCTTTGACTTGCTCCCAAATTTGATTTCTTGCTACGTATCTCTTTCCTTTATCATAGTTAGAGTTGAGAATCACGTTTCGAACTGGTTGTTGTAAAGCTTCATGGCGAGTTTGAGTTTAAGAAAGATTGTGATCTCTTCCCTTCATTTCTTTTAAACTCTTCCCCTTGGCATGAAATTCTTCATCATTCTTCTTTTCTTTTCAACTCTTCTCTCTCCCTTCTTTGTTCTCTTTGTAGCTACACTTCATGCTCCTTTTCTTTTCTATTTAGCTCTTCCTCCCATTGCTGAGTCTCTACTATCTTCAATTCTTTTTCATAAATACTTTCCACTGAATTCCTGTAATTCCAATCCTTCTCTTTCATCTATTATGCATTGGAGCACCAAATCTTAGTGACCTCTTGGCAACCCTTTGAACTTTCTCGGGTTGGGAGTTTACATTACGCACAAGAAGAGACGGCTAAGGGGATGGAGAGAAATCCTAGTAGATGCTTTTCTTTTCTTACCATTGTCTGAAACCATGTAATCATTATTGTGCATTGGAGTTTTAAGATTCTTTACATTCCTTGATCGCCGACCACTTAGGTCTCTTTTACGGCTCTTTAGCTTGGGCTTCTTCTCTTGTTTCTCTGACTCCCCTTTTCTTCGGGTTTCTTGGTCCCTTGCTAACTCTGTCGGAAGGGTGGTGAAGTCTGAGTACCTTGACTCCCAAATTCCTTTGACCCTAGTGCTTGAAGCCTGGGAATAGTGATTGTTGCTGGGTGAGGTATAAGACCTCTTTTGTTCCCTTCATGATATCTCATGATAGAATTCTCGATGTGCTCTATGTGATCTTGCTTACCCCTTGAGTATAGCATCTGACAACCGCAGCTTCTTGTTCTCTCCGCATTGTGCATACATGTTTTGTTGGGACAGCGAAGCCGAAAAATAAAACCATACCTTAGCCTCTTGATGAGGCTTATACATTCTTGTTCTTGGTCTTCCTTCTTCTTGGTTCAACTGCACCTTATCGTTGGTGAGCTTCTTGGCAATTCTTCCAAACTCTGGTTTTTCCAACAATTTCTTGAATTTGGAACCATGTTTGTGGTGTCAATACCGACTCGCGTTAGTGGCTTTGGCTTCGTAAGATGCCGAACTCCTCTAACAGCTGCTCCGTCCTTCCTTAGACCATATTTAGATAAATTCTTTTACAGTCTGCATGCCCTGATTTTTCGGTGTGCGAGGCTCTCAAATCCCTCTGCATCTATCATCTCCTTGAAAGGAGTAACAGGGTTTTTGAATCTCCTCTCGCAACAAACCCCTTGTTAGCATAATACTTCTTCCACTGGGAATATGCTTCGTCGGATACGAAATCTTCTACTTTTTCTTCTTCTCTCCTCTTTCCCTTTCCCTTTTCTGCTCTTTCTTGAGAAGTTGTCGGAGCCGGTGTTTTGATAGCATCTCCTGCCTTAACTGGCGATCTCCTCTTTATTCTCACTTAGCAGTTTCATACTTTGCTGATTGTTCGTGTTTGCGTCTCGTCTAGGTTAGGGACCGGGGTGGGAATTTCGACCGCCCGGAGACAAGAGAAAGCTTTTGAAAGTTTGGAATCACTAGGGTTTTTCGGAGTTGAGATTAGGGAAAATGAAGGTGAATGGTTATGTGAGTTGGAGTGAATGAAATAGTTTCCAAACTGTTGCAATTCAATGTCCCGATGATACGTATTAATTAATGCGCTTCAATTAAGAATTATCGCGACAATTCCGCCTCTTTTATTTGAGGTCATTAAATTTAGGGCTTTAGTAGTGGTTGGCATATCGCTTTTATGTAGACCTACCTAATATGTCGCGACAATCGAGGGTTTACTCGAGTTTGTTTGATGTGGCGTCAAATCTATTTCTTTTGACAATTCCTTTGTCAGAACATCATGTGGTGTCGCGACATGTATCTCCCCTTCCTCCATACTCACTAATTGTTCTTTCCAAACTGAGTCCACGACATCAATGTTTGTAAGGACCATGACTTTGTCGCGACATAACCTTCTTTGTCGTGACCCGAGCCCTTAATTGATAGTTCAAAACTTTCAGATTCTCTTATTGTTCTAACAGTTTAGACATCTCTTAGGAGCATATTTAAGCAAGGTGCAACAATTGTTCAAATATATCTGAGGTGGGTTAGGGAGAAAGTTACTCCCTTTTTTTTTTCTCATGTCGACTCCTCGCAAGTTCTTTGAGTACTCACATGGTTGCCTTGCTATTCAATATCTTTAACAGTTCGAGAAGATCATGCATTATTCGAAAATTCTAATTAAACTACAATCTATTTCTAAAAATTAAATCTATCCTTCTAGAAAACAAATCGACCTAATTTATCGGCAATTAAAGAAAAGAAATATTTCAAAAAATTTAATTAATTTAAAATCCTCATGGGTTGCCTCATTCATTGCTCAGTTTTGAGTCCTTAGGCTGGACTTCTTTGTTGTGGTTCTTCTTCTTTTTCCTCAAGAACCGAGTTTGGAGTTCTTCACTTTCCTCTTCTGTTGAGATAATGCTTTTTAACATTTGTCCAAATGACCTTGAATTCTTCCCATTATCGGTCTTGATGTTCTTGCTCCAAATGTAGTACTTGATACCCACTTGTGTAGCCCTCGATTGGATTTTAATTTCCACAGAGAGCAACTTGATCCCCCAGGAATTAAAACGGCTTTGTTCCCACATTACGAACTCTTTCCTCGGGATTTTTGATCATGCCATTTCTTTGTCTTGTCCTTGTATATTCTAGCATTATCATAGGCTTCATTTCTCGGTTCTTCAGTTAGTGAGTTGGGCGATCTTTCTTCCCACTGCGACCTTAAAATCGAAGTTTAACGCAATGGCCCACATTGCATATTCTAATTCGAGTAGATGACATGGTTTGCCAAAAACAACTACGTATGGGGACATTCCAATGGGAGTGTATATGCGATCTGTAAGCCAGTGCATCATCAAGTTTGGAAGACCAATCCTTCTGCTTGAGCTCACGTTCTTTTCAAGTATTCTTTTTGATCTCTCTGTTGGAAATTTACCTTGTCCATTAGTGCAGAGGATGATAGGCTAAACTCACCCAACATGCTTGATCATACTGCTCATGAGTTTTGCAAAATATTTTGTTTGCAAATGGGTTCCCCCATCACTTGTGATGGTTAGGGTTTCGAGCACACTAAATATTCTTTGCAAGAAACTCACAAGCTAACAATGTATGTTCCTTGGACGAGCCCTTTGCTTCACACCATTGCAGACGTAATCTGCTAGCGGTATGTATGGATTTCCAAATGATGGTGAGAGAAAAGGTCCCATAAAATCTATTCTGACATGTCTCAAAAATTTGTATCACCATAATACCTTTTAGGGGCATTTCATTCCTATTGCTGATATTTCAATCGCTGGCATCGATCTCTGCACAATTTACCCTCTTGCCTGATCTACGAAGGTGGTGGACGATAGAACCACGATTAGGTATCTTGTGAAATGTTCTTTCTCGAGAAAAATGTCCCCATATGGTGATGCATGGCATTCATTTAAAATGTTGCTTTGTTCTGTCAGCCCATAGCGTCTCCCTTATTATCATGTCGACACCTCTTTTATGAATAAGTGGTCCATCGAAATATAATATCTGGCACATCGGTTAAAGTTTCCTCTTCTGTTGGTAAATTTGAATTAAGGCATTACTCCTGGCTTGAGATAATTCACAATATCGACATACCATGGAAGTTTGGGAAGAACTTTAATAATTTATCCATCAGGAGTTCTCACATTAGCCCAGACATTTTCTTATTATTTGCTTCTTTCTACTCTTGACAAGTGGTCGGCTATCACATTGTCACATCCCTTTTAATCCTTGATTTCCAAGTGAAACTCTTCTGACAATGTGACACCCACCTTATCAATCTTGGCTTAGCTTCCTTTGGCATCATTATTTGATTCTTTGCATGATCGGTGTGAATTACTACATGGGATCCCAAAATGTATTGCCTAAATTTTTCTGAAACAAATACTATGGCTCAGCATTTTCCTTTTCGAGTTGTTAGTGGTTCCTCCTGACAGCTGCATTGAAGGTCTTCTTAGCATAGTATGTGTGCGAATACTTCTCTTTTCTTTGCCCAAACCTGGCTCCATAGCAAAATCGGCATCGCACGTTATTTGAATCACGATCCGATGCGGTGCATGGTATAGGTGCTGTACCGAATTTGAGCTTGATTTGATCAAGCATTCTTGCGAGAGTCATCAAAATTGAACCTTGTATCTTTTCCCGGTAATGCATAATTAGTGGCTATTTTGAAAATCTTTGATAAATCTCCTGTAAAACCCAGCATGCCCCAAAAAGCTTCTTACTCCTTTAACTGTAGTAGGTGGTGCAAGAGTTTTGATAATGGATACCTTGGATTGATCAACTTCTAGTCCGATGCTTGAAATTTTTATGCCCCGAACAATTCATACGTCACCATAAAATGGCATTTTCCAATTCGATGCTAATTTGTTTGTCTTGGCATCTTTGAAATCTTGTTCCAGTTATTTTAAACATTGATCAAGTGGATCCATACCACGATAAAGTCTCATCCATGAAAATTTCCATCACTTCTTCAACCAAATACGAGAATATGGACATCATACACCTCTGGGGCCTTAGGCGGAGCATTACATAACCAGGCATCCTTCGAAGGCAAGGTACCATAAGGGCATGAATGTGGTCTTCTCTTGATCCTCGGGTGCAATAGCGTCTACGATTGTATCCTGAATACCCATCCGAGGAAAACAAAAGTGAGGTGTCTGCTAACTTTTGTCAACATACGATTGATAGAAAATGAAAAGGAAATGATCTTTTAAAGTTCTTTGTATTCAGCACTACGTAATCAATACATACCCTCCATCACATCCTTTGTTCTTGTTGGAATAATTCGTTTCTTTCATTTCGATCCACGAGTAAACCCCGCTCTTTGGAACCACATGGGTGACTCGCGAGGCGTACGAGATAAGCATCGATAAAACCGGCATTTAGCAATTTAGGCACCTCCTTCGGCTACTTCCCGCCATCCTTTGGATTCGGCCTCTACGTTGTTACGGATGGTTTGAAGTCTCTTCTAGCGAGAATCTTATGCATGCAAATTGATGGTGATACCCTTGACTCTTGATGGACGAAGCTAGCGATTCCTTATGCTTATGTATTTCCGACAATCTTTGTTCCTCATTCTCACTTAATACGAAAAAATTTGAAATGATCCTTTGGTTTTTTCTTTGGTAATTCTAAGTAAGCATACTTTAAATGACATGACAACTCTTTCAAAATTAGCCATGCATGTGGTTTCTTGATGAATTTCCTGCTTTTTAACATTTTCCCCATTATACTCGTTTGTTATGCTTCGCTTCAACCAGTTTCTATAGGTGAAAAGCTAACGTATGGAGATTCGAGAATAGACATCTTGATTATACGAGAATTCATCTCTTTCATTGATAAAAAGCGAGTGTTACAATCATTGTTAAAATCGAGTTGGAAGTATAATTTAAATCATTACATTTACATCCTTCTTTGTCTGTCTATATTTTGTATACCTTTGATCAAATTGAATGCGCGGCATTCTCCGACCCTCGAGATGGAACTCCTTTTCGCGTATCGATCAATGACTCCGTGCTAGAATGGTCTTCCCAAAGCGTAGATCTTCTTCCATGTCGGGGATGATGAGATCTTGGGAAAACAAACTTCAGCGATGACCGGTACATCTTCAATGACTCCTTGAGTTTACCATCGATAAATGCGCCATTTGAAGAGTAGCGAGTTGTGGGAGTAAGCTCCTGAGCTTAGTTTCTTGTAGCCTTGAAAGAGGCATCAGAATTGATACTAAAAGCTCCTGAGTCACAGAGCTTCACAGGGTCAGGTTCCTCGACAATACAAGGAATTGTGAAACTCACAGGTCCTTCATCTTTCTTTGGAAGTTTCTTTTACGATTCTTGCCTTAGTAGCGGTGAGATTCACTATTCCTTCCTCGACTATTTTTCTTTTCTTGCTTAAGTATGTCCTTGAAATTTTGCATAGAGTGGCATTTGAGTTACCACTTGATAAAGGCCTCTTTATCTCCGGCTCGGAAGGTTTTCAAGAACCTTGCAAACTGCTCTTCCATTCTTGACTTCTGCAGCCTTTGTGGAAATGGGACTGCAGGCTTTGATCCTTGGATGTTCCTCCTCTCTATTCTTTCGTTTTCTTTCTCCAGTTCCTCTTCCCTTTCTGATCTTGCTACATCTTTGTTGCTGTCATCTTTCTCTTTCATCTCTTCTCGGTCTTTCTCAAGCTTCTAAGCGTCCTTTCTATTCAGTGTCGGGCAGATTAGATCGGTGTTATTCTATGCATCGAGTTTTAAAGCAAACACAATCCATTAATAGGATTAGTCAAATCATAAATATATTCAATATGGTTCGTTAAGGGTTAGTGGCGGGCCCGAACGACTTGAAATATTTTGTTTTTTTTCTTTAAATGTCAATTAGTATTTCCTTCTTTCATCGAATATTGATTTATAAAATTCTTTTCGATCCCAAACAATGGCCATAAAACTTGTTGGCGGACGAAAAGACATATACAAATTTATGACACACTATTGCAAGGGCCCGTATACAATCGAACAACGGCGCCATAAAACTTATTGGCGGACGAAAGACATATACAAATTTATGACCCTTTATTACGAAAGGACTATTGTCTAATCCCGACAGCGCGTATAAAACTTGTTGACATTATACTATATAAACCAAAAATCTCCTAGAAAATCATTTAGAATTATGGTTTGGTATGATATTCTCACAGTGCAATTAAACAAGTAATAAAATGGATTTAGAGATTGAGATATCGATCCCACAGAGATCTCAAGAATTTTAAATCAACTACCCTGACTACTCGATTTCCATACTATTTGGACCACTAAATGATAGTAAGATCCAGCATTAAGATGCTGGAAAATTAAACGAATCAAATGAAATGACTGAAATGAACAATAAACTTGAATATAAAGAATAAAGAATAATTAAGCAGTTAGGAAATGAATAAAAGTGAATAATTATCGTTCGAGAGAACACAATTAAAATCAATCACATTGTAGAAGTATCAATTCAGTTGTCAACTTGTAAAAATTTTTCTTGTGAATTCAGTTTCAAAATCATCCAAGGCGTTAATAGTTCGATTTGGATCTCTCGCACTTCACATTTCATTATCTAATTTACGTCCCGATTCTCTCGAATACGGGGAATTAGATAACTACTTTCTTGAGGACCTCCTAATTAGTATTTTTTCTTTTGCAATACTTCATACCCATTTTATGGAATTTGTACACCTTAGCTCCCAGTTATCGGTCGAGCAAGGATATACAACTTCGGGTTACTCTTCCTCCAATTAAGAACCGATCCTCTCCTTGATTAGATCTTAGCTAACACGGGGTTGGCTTAAGCTATTCGAATTAGGGTGAGACTCTACCTTGTTTAAATTGATAACTCATTCAACTCATAACTTGATTTCAAGTGAGGAAGAGGATTTATCAAGTAAACTCACAAAGCTCATTAGATCTCACAATAAGCGATTCATATACCTTGAAAGAAAGGTTCATAACTCCGGGATTGTCATCTCTGCGTCCTCGAGGACCTCAGCAGAAATCGAGCAATGAAACACTTCTTAATACGGGTATAAAGAGCGATATTGAGATCAAAGACTTTAAACCATGTAGAAAGTAAATTCATAAAGCGAAATTCGCAATTTCTTTGGAAATAACAACGGGAAAGATAATTTCGACAATAGCATTCATAATGGAAAATTTGGGTTCCTGAGTGCGAATTACACCTACGGCCCATTCTCTTGATCGAAAAGAATAGCGCATTTCGAAGCTGGATAGCGAATTCGAAGCTGTGCGAACTTCAACATTCGGTGTGGTTGAAAGAATGGATTACGCATTCGATTGCTTTCGAGCGATAACATCCGGTTCTCGAGGTAAAAAGCTAGAGCGATAAATCTAATCTAATCTCTAACTATCGACATTGAAGATAAAAAAATGAAAAGAAAACAAAAGAAAACAAAAAACAAAAAATAAGAAAATGGCCTTATTCCTCCGGACCTCGTGCGTGGCATGACTACTTTCCTCTTGGATAGGCACAGCGTGTTGTAAGTTTTCGGTTGGGCCACTAATCTGATAGCAATATTTATTGGATTTTAAGTATCCGGACTGAGTCAACATTTCAAGTGCGGGCGTAATTCATGTCGCGACATCATCCACAGCTATCGCGACCTCGATCTCCGTCCATGACACCGGCATGTCTGTCTAGTCTTGAAGCGATGTTCAGTGTCTCCAGCTCATTATATGTGACATCAAGCTGCTTCTTGCGGGCTTCATGTTTCTCATGATGTACGTGGCGTCATTTCTCGTCGTGACATCAACTAAATCAAATGCATCTTTCAGCGCGGTATATGCTGTCGCGACATCGATCTCTTGTCGCGACTTCTCTTTATCGCGACTTCAACCAACTTCGCCAAGTCTATTATACGACATGATATATAGTGTAGCGTCAACTAATCAGGGTTCAGTCTTCACTTGAAGGCTTTTGGTGTCGTGACTTATTAAAAATAAAACTCGGTATCGATGGAGATTTTACGATGTCGCGGCCTCCAGCTTAATTCTCTGGTGCTGGCCCGGTTGTTCTTGTTGTCACGGCAATGATCTCTTGTCGTGACATCCTGATCCATGCGCATCATATTTAAATGGTTGTCTTGGCGGTGCTGACCTGGAGTCTCACGTCGGCGTGGCTCCTGTCTTCTGCATCATTAACGTGCCGGATGTTGTGACTTCAATGCATTGTCGTGACATCAAGCGGTCTACTTTGCTTGATCTTGTCCCCGTGTATCTTTCGCTTTGATTGCTGCTAACATCGTGACATCAATCACTTGTCGCTACATCACTTCATGGCTCCTAGTCTCAGCTGCTTTGTTCTGATGTGCGACGCCGATTATCTTATCAGCGACCGATTCATGGTTGTGTAGCTTTGGGCGTAGTTTCTTGATATCACGACGATCTCGTCGCCTTTCCAAGCTCATTTCTTTCCGACTTTCTCGCGAAGCCGGTCTCATGTAGCGACTTCTATAGCTTGTTATCCGTATCATGACACTGCATCGAGAATTCTTCTATTTCACGATGTCGCGACCTCATATTTGGTATGTAAACCCAGCGCATCAATGACTTCGGCCCGAGTTCTTTTCATTTACGCTCTGCCGGTAGGCGCACTTTATTCCATATTGCGTTTCTCTGCTTTTCTTCTTTCTTCCATTCTACCTGATAATAATAGATGGGTGAGTTTCTTCATATTTCTGCAAAGTAATTGTCTCTTTTGATATGAAAATTAAGCAGAAAAATGGATTAAAAATAGATGACTTTTAAGCTCATCAGCCTGATACATATGCTCATAGCTAGTCGAGCCAATTGCATTGTTTTCTCTGAGGATGACTTACCTCTTGAGGGTTCAAACCACACTCGACCTTTGTATATATCAGTTGGTTGTTTAAGCTGTCGTGTTCCATCTATCCTTTGATTGTAACATTCAGCATTCTATCAATGAAAATGAGATGAATTTCCAGTATCTTAAGAGTGTTGATTGAATTAACGTTGATTTGCGATATCACAAAACAACCTTGAGTTTTGAATAGAAAACGATAAAGAAGGAATTCATACGACAAGGAAAAGCAAGCTGAGCAAGAAACCAGCGACAGAGGTTATTGAAGAATTGCTAGTCGCCATGAAATAATAACACAGAACCGAGAAAAGGCAAAACCAGTGATTATATCAGTTGCATTGACTAAAAATGAAGAATATAAGTTTTTGAGATTCTGAAATCTGAGAAGCAATTGCTTAGTGATTGAAGATCTCAAAGTATCCCGATCCTTCTATTTGCATGCACAAAATTACGCTAGAAGATAATCTGAACTTGATTGAACACCAAAGGAAGTGAATCGATGTGAAAGGATGTTGTAAGGAAGAAAGTCTTTGAAATGGTTAAATGTAGGTTTTATTTATGCGATATCGGGCGACCGCTGGTGAGCCAGTTCTGTGGTTTGAAGGGGTGATTCTTTGTGATCAGAATGAAAGAATGAACTAAGCCTATAAGAACTATAGCCTGAGATGGAAGTTTGTGCACCGTTGCAGAAAATTCAATACTGCAATCAAGAAGGATCATTTTCCCCTACCCTTCATTGATGAGATGTTGGATAGATTGGTAGGACACCCTCACTTCTACTTTCTTGATGAATATTATGGATATAACCAAATTTCTATTGCACTTGAGGACCAGGAGAAAACTACTTTCACATGCCCTTATGGTATTTTTGCTTTTAGAAGAATGTCATTTGGGTTATCTGATACTCTGCTACATTTCAAGTCACATAATTCTATGTTCTGAGATTTGGCGGAGGTTATGGAGATATTCATGGATGACTTCACAGTTTATGGATCCAGGTTTGAACATTGCCTGCAAAATTTAGGGCCAAATTGCTTCACGGAGTGCGGAGAATGAAATTTAGCCTTGAATTGGGAAAAATGCCATTTATGGTAACATAAGGCGTGTCCTTGAGCCTGGGTATCTGATAGGGTTGAAAGTGGACTAAGCCCAAGGTTTCCATCTATAAAGGCTCTTTTCCACCTATGTCAAGAGATAAGAAGTTTAGGACATGCTGGTTTTTATAGAAGATTTATCAAAGACTTCTCAAAAATTGCAAGACCATTGTGTAGATTATTGGAAAAGGATGCCATGTTTAATTTTGATGAATCCTGCCATTCTTCATTTGAAGAGATCGAGATCAGTTGAGTTAGCTCATCTGCTGACCAGTGGAATAAAGAATACGAGATTATGTGTGATGCTAGTAGACTATACCCATGAGTTAATATTAGGACGAAAGCAAATAAGATGTTTAGGGTCATACGATGCAATGAAACCTTGATGAAGCTTAAAGAGAACTACTGACCCCTCTTTGAAAAGAGATGTTGGCGGTATTTGCATGTGAAAAATTCGGGCCATACATATTGGGATCCCATGTCATCATCATTTGATCATCTTTATGATTAAATATTTGATGACAAAGAAAGAGCTAAGCGAAGACTAATCGGATGGGTATTGTTATTGCGGGAATTGATCACAGAGATCGAGACAGAAGGGTTGTGATAAAGTGATGGCGTCACATGTCAGAATTGAAAGACTCTTGTAAAGAGGCAGTGCGAAAACTTTCCGGATAGAGAAGTTATTCAGTTGTCATTCCTAATCCCACCTTAGTATGCGGCATTGTAAATTTTTCTAGCATGTGAGTTATGCCACCAAAATTCAAACCTCTTAGCAGAGAAAGAAGTTAGGTGACAGTTCTATATGGGATTACTAACTATTATTCAAAGAGGAGGCTGATATGATGAATCAGGGTGTGTGCGGAAAGTGAAACAAAGCGAATTTATATGGATATCATGCATCACCATATGGAGGACATTTGCGGGAACAAGAAAGAATGGCCATAAAATTCTCTTGATCATGTTTTTATTGGCCTACCATGTTGAAAATTATTTTGAGTGGGTTAAACTTTGTCATCAATGCCCCGGAGAATGGGAAATATCGAGTAGAAGACAGAAATACTTACTGTGAGGTATCTTTGGTGGTGCAGCTTTTTGATGTGTGGGGAATAGATTTCATGGGATCTTTTCCATCTTCATTTGGGAATCTGTACATACTCCTAGCTATGGACTATGTATCCAAATAGGTGGAAGTAACAACTTATCCAAAAAATGATGCTAATACAGTTATGGGATTCTTACAGAGAAATATTTTGAAGCGGTTGGGGCGCCCGAGGAACTATCATAAGTGATGGAGGAGCCATTTTACAAACAAGGTGTTTAAGAAACTCATGAGCAGGTATGGAATCAAACACATAAAGAGTCTAGCTTATCATCCTCAAACAAATGGGCAAGTTGAAATTTCCAATAGGAAGATCAAGAAGATTCTTGAAAAGACTGTAAGTTCCAGCAGAAGAGATTGGTCTTTAAAGCTTGATGATGCATTGTAGGCTTATAGAACTGCATATAAAACTCCCATTGGAATGTCCCATTGTCTTTGGTAAACCCTATCACCTCCCTTTTGAATTGGAATACAAAGCAATGTGGGCCATAAAGAAATTGAATTTTGATTTTAAGACTGTTAAGGAAGAAAGATTACTCCAACTGAATGAATTGGAAAAGCTGAGAAATGAAGCTTATGATAATGCCAGAATATACAAAGATAAAACAAAGAAATAACATGATCAGAAAATTTTGAGGAGGGAATTTCAAGCAAGAGATCAGGTCCTGTTATTCAACTCCAGATTGAAACTGTTTCTAGGAAAGCTGAGATCAAAATGGAGTGGTCCTTATATAGTAATGGTAAGTACAACCTTTGGGACAGTGACATTGAAAACTAGTAAAGGAGAAGAATTCAAAGTGAATGGTAAGAGATTAAAGCATTACGTTGGAGGGAAGATAATTGAAGACTAATTCCAGGTTCTGAGTTAAAGAAGAATTTTGCTGAGACAAGATAATCATAGCAGCAAGTCTAGCTAAGGACTCAAATCGAAAGGTAAATTTTGGAGGCAATCCATACAATATTTTATTTTATGTTTTATAGGCAATTAATGTGTTTAAAATTTTAAGTTTTTAGTTAGACTTGTGTGTTGTTCTAACGCTTTTAAAATTTGGAGTGTTTTTTTAAGGTGTCACGAGGGTACAAATGCATTACGAGTCTTCACTTATCGTCTCCAGCATGCACAAGAACAATAAGGGAAGTATAATACTCTCTCGACACATTTGTTTTTTTAAGAAAGCATGATTGAAGTTTGGGAGAATTCGAATTTCAATTCAATATTGAATCTTATGCTTTGATGAGTTGATTTAGTTTCGAACATTTGAATGATGAATTGTTCTGTTTGATTCGGGGTTTCTTGAATGTTATACATAAGCTTTACAAGTATGCATTTGCAACTGAAAGTAAATCTAAGGAGATTAGAAGTTGCAGGAAAATAGGGATAAAACATTGTTTATAGAGACTTGGAAATTTTCTAGTTATTTATTGCACTTTCGAGGTCATGGCTAAAGTTCGAACCGATAAATACGAGAACTAAGAAATTTCGTGTCGCAACATAAGCCTTATTGTCAAGAACAAACTAAGGTGGTGCAACATTAATTCCTGGGTCGCAACAGAGCATGTGTGAACCTAAATGACCGGTAAGATACAAAGTCGCGACAAAGAGAAATTATGTCACACCAAAATGATCAAGAAAGAGAAGGGTATGTCGTGACATCAATTTTATCTGTCACATCTCACATTTGTAGTCGCGACAAACCTAAGTAGGTCGCGACCAGGATTGTTTAAATCATAGTAATTGTAGGTTTCAAACTTTCTGTCTGAGGCGTCGCAACATTAAAAGAGGTACTTATTGTTAAAAGTTAGTGTTGTGACTTAGACATTAATGTTGCGACATTCCATAAAACAATAATATCATTGAGCCCATCAATAAGAAAATGTTGAAGCTGAATAGCCTTTTTTTTTTTCAAGACTTCAATCCAGTTGCATCCTCACCCAATCTTCTATTCTTTTTCTCTCTTCGAATATCTCAAAACCTAGATTCCGTAGTCCTAAACCCAAACTTCAAAAAACTCGCCACGGCGTAAAACGTAACCTGGTCTCAATCTGAGTGAGATGATGAACAATATGCTCATAGGGAGGAAGAGGTTCACCTGAACCCCAACCCGACAACTAAGTAATCGAAGAATCAGAAGCCCAAAACGAGGTGGGAGAACAGAATAAGAAGGAAGGAAAGCAAAAAGACAGAGACTGAGGCATAAATGGGAAGGTAATCAAGGTGATAAGGACTCATTTCTGCCGAGGCTCATGCTTTATGGAACAAACAATTTGCTGATAAGGGTTTCATCAACGAGAGGGGGTTTGGAAAGCTTATTTCCTTTTGGAAATAATAGAAAAGAAAGGTCGATTTCTTCGTAGCACAGCGCTTGGCTTCGCCGCCTGTAAGAGATTTTTACTCAAATATGGTGGAGATGAAGGAGGACTTTGTATATGTACAAGGGGTATGGGTTCCTTTTGGGCATAAGAGAATTAATGAAGTATTTCAACTGAAGGAACTCAAACATGGCTTGAAATTCAAGAAGTTGGTTGAAAAACCAGACCATGAGAAAATTATAAACCTGTTAACAGCTGGATAGGGAAAGTGGGAGGCAACGAAGAAGAACCCACACCAGGCCATAAACAGAGGATCTCTCACAGAGGAGGCAAAGGTTTGGTTCTATTTCATTGCATCAGTTGTAATCCCAACTAAACACTTGTGCTTTATCAGAATTAGGTGAAGCCATAATTTTATACACTTTGAAGGGATATAAAATTAATATGGGAAGTCTCGATCAAGGCTCCATTAGGCTATATCCGAGCAACAAAAGAGGGTTAATTCTACCCAACAACTATCACCGCATTGCATCTGGGTCAAGTGAAAGGGGATCAAGTGGGAAGAATAGTTATATGCCCTGTAGTCTCTTCTAACCCTGACTGGGGTAACAAAAGGGCCAAGAAATAAAAAGCATAAGGGAATAATAAAGGTGGAAGAAGAGCTTACAGAGGAGAATGATAACATGGAAATCGAAAATTTCCTAGAAAAAGCTCCTCCAATAGAAGAAGAGGAGGAAATGCAGTGTAGAATGAGCCAACTAAGTCATTCATACCCTGATATGAGAGAAAATTTTCCTGAGCCTGCAGAGAGCTCCAGAAGAAATGAAGGAACTGCTAAAATAATAGAGATGTTAATATTAATGAAGAAAGAGATGGAAGATAAAGAAAAGAAGTGGGAGAGACAACAGCAAATCAGAGAGGAATTCTTGGAGGCTGATTTTAAAAGAAAAGAAAAACAATGGGAACAGAATTTGAAGTAGAAGGAAGAAGAATGGAAAGAAGAGATGGACAGAAGGGAGAAAGAACTGCTAGAAAATATGAAGGCCAGCTTGGAAGCCTTCTACAATAATCAATTCAATAGAGATGCAGAATTACTAACAATTTTGAAGAAGAGAGAAGCTGCAATGGAAGGTAACATGTTGAAAAAGATAGAAGCCTTCAAATATCTATATCGAGCAATTCTAAGGAGCTTGCAGGGCTCAAGGAAAGAAAAGAGATAAGGAGCGAAAGGACAATGATATGCCCACAAGAAAATTTTGGCAGCATGAGAGCTGGATCTATCAATGCGAATTTGTCAATATGTTATTGTATTTCTAAGTTTAAGAGCACAGTGAATAAAGTAATATAATCCAAGATCATTTGATCACTAAGCGGTTCACAAATGATCTGGCGCACCACTGGAAAAGAAGAGCCCAATCGACAAGAAAATACCTGCATCACCTTCTCAAAATTTTCTCCCCATTTTGGTGCTTTGACATTGATCCTCCCAATAGTCATGTCTGTCAAATCCTATAAGAGAAGAAAGTGAATTTTCCTCAAATTCTTCTTTTCCCTTCTCTAATTGTATTCTTTCTTTCACCATTAATAGAAGCCTAGTATAGTTCAGCTGGGAAAATGTCTTGTGATTTGTTCCTCTCCGATCTCATAATTTGGCTCGTTGCTCACAATTTTGGTAATTAGAACATGTATGCTGTTGAATTGTTATTTAATCGATCGTATTAATGAGTTTGATAAAAATAGAATCGTTTTTCATACTTGATATGGTCAGAGTGAATTAGGTTGCTTGTGTCATTCTTTGTTGTCTGAAAGAAATGATTTAGGTATTAAAGCTTTTAATGGTGAATGACATAACAACCACTGATTAAATCCAAAGAATATTGTGACAGAAGTGAGAGTAGGATTCATTGAACTGAAATAAGAAGTCAGTAGCTTTTAGTTCAATTAAGTTGAAATTGCGTAATCGAAGAAGTAAACAATTGAAAGAAATTAATAGATATTTGAATCAGTGATATTAATTAAGCTTTGTGATATACCCTGGTATTGGGTTACATTTAGTTCAAAGTAAGATCCTACAATTCAGGAGATTAGAGACTTTTAAGATTCAACAATGACTACAGTGTCCTAGAATTGTTAGATTATTCGGTCAGTGAAACCTAAAAATAATCACAAGAAATGAGATCACCTAGAAATTATCTTCAAGATTTGACTCATGGCAGAGATGCTCGATCGTTTGAGCCAAAAATGCCTAATCCTTCAACAACAAAGAATTCAAACCAACCCCTTCCTTCAACTAACTCGTATAAAGAACCATAAATTACCCAATGTTCAAAACAAGAAGTTTAATGTGCAAAAGGGAACAAGATTAGGGGAATATATTCTCTCTTTAGATTGTGGCTTAGTTGATAAGGCAAAATCAACATAAATTTAATCAGAGATGAAGAAAAGAAGTCGTAAAGGGGAGCAGTTTTGTCTTGCGGGCCTATCTCTTGAACAATTAAGTTCTTAGGGTGTTTCAACACCTAGCACCCTAATGCCAACCAGCAGAGTTAAGTAACCCAAAGTTCTCTACAAGAGGATAAAAATCAGGTGACAAAACATTGCACAATTCCTAAATCTTTAATAGAAACAGAGACACAAAAAGAGTTCCAATTAAAGGAACTAGACTGATAAGTCTGAAAGTGGCAATCAAAGAGACCACAATATGCAAGAAGATGCACCAAAACCAAGTTTGGGGGAATAATTAAAGTTTACATCATTAGGAAGGAAAGGGATGAAAGAGAAAGGAAATTATGCAAATGGAGAGAGTGGGATCTGGGTAATTTACAACCTAAATCTTCCAATTATCTACCTAATTACCCAAACCTAACATTACAAGCCTAAAAGATCTCATTGATCTTGAAGGTTGAATTTGCCTACATTAGTGGAGATAAATATGAAAAACAAGAATATGGGACTGACTAATTCCTAGAGAATCCTGTGAAGATTAACTAATCTAACAAGGAGAAAAGTGGGCAGTACCTTAACACACACCCATAGAACAAAGGATCACTGATCAACCGCTTACGCACATAATTCATCGTTTATTTGTAATGGAGGTTGAAACTATTCCTTTTCTTAGTTGAAACTGAAGTTTGAAATAGTGCCTGAACTTCTACTTATTTCAAGTCAATTGGTGGAATAAAAAAAGATTGTAATATACAACAGAAAAATGTCCTTAAAAATAAAGTTCAATTGTTTGAGGACAAACAAATATTTTTTTACTTTGCTTGGGGACAAGCAAAATTTTAAGTTTGGGGGAATTTGATGAGTCAAAAATTCATTGATTTTTAATCCATTTTTCTGACCTATGTTACAAGATAATTGCTTATTATTATGCAGAAATATGGAGACCTTACCAAATTTATGTTTTGCAGATTTTTACAGAAGAATTGGTCCCAACGCTGTCGATATATATGGTCAAGGCAACCAGTTTACGTATTTGTGAGGTCGCGACAAGGGATTCCTTAGATCAGCAGTTATTTAAGTCACGACGTGCGTGATGATGTTGCTACAAGGTATACAAGATAAAAGCCTAAAATAAGTCGCAACACGTTTGTCATATGTCGTGAGAGAAAACAATGAAGATTTCACAAAACTTGGTTGCGACAGAGAATCAAGGTCGCGACAAGAAGTGATACTAGGGCCAAGAGAAGAATGTTGCGATAAGAGACAAGATGCGGAGATAGAGAAAAAGCTTCAAGGAAGGATCTTATTGCGACATCGTTCTGTATGTCGCGACACTGAAAGAAGACAACTCTTGTCGCGACAGAAAAACGATGTCGTGACAAGGAATGATAGCTTCATAAACTGACCAAGTCTCGACAAAGGATTTTCAAGTTGCGACATGATGACGAGATGGAGATATCATTCGAGGTCGCGACGAAGACTTGAGGTCGCAACAAGAAAGGATTCTAGGCCAAAACAAAAAGCTGCTAGCGATGCGAGAAAAGTCACAGATAAAGAAAGAGTTTCAAAGAAAGATTTTGTCGCGACACCATTCTGTATGTCGCGACACAGAAAGAAGACAACTCTGGTCGTAACAGATAATTGATGTCATGACGAGGAATGACTGATGAATGAATTGACAAAGCCTCTTGCTTCGTCTATTTCATGTGCTGAAATTATTCCTAAGCATAGGAACCAATGTCGTCAAGCGTTATAATACTATGGGAGTCTACAGGTCATTTCCACAGGGAGTGGTTTCCTAGGTGATCCTTAGGGATTGCTTTCCGATGAATGTGCGATTAAGGTAAAATCTGGGGGGTTGTGATTGATTGATTTATTAACCAATTTACTTAAACTATTGTAAAACTAGAAGGGCGAATGATAGGATCCTTAGGTTTCTGCTCACCACCAACTAGGTAACACCCACCACTACTTAATAATCTCATCTAGAGCCAATTGATGAATGGTCTTCGGATGGGGATTTAAATTTCTAAAAGCTTTTGTAAGACAAAGAATATCAACGATATCAAACACTTGCTCGTGACATAATTCTTATATGTTTAAAGACTCCCTCCCATGCTACTGAGATCGTTATCAACGTAAAGGATGAGTCTAAAAACTCATTAGATTTTTAATCCATTTTTCCGAGTATATTACGAAGCAATGTTGATTTATTCGCAGAACGTGGGATCTTTACTCAAATCTCATTTGGCAGAAAATACAAAGAAAAGCTAAAATTTCAGCGTAAACTAGAAGAGACCAATACAAGCAGACTAGTCGCAACTGAAACCCCGGGGCCATGACAGAAGCTTAGTTGTCAATATCTGAAGTCACGACATCACCAATTTACGCTTCGAGGAAGAGTTAAGTCCTAAAAAGGGTGAAGTCGTTAATTAAAGAAAGAAGTTGCGACAAAGGAAATGTGGTCGGGACTAAAGGAAATATCAAAAAGAAGAAATCCATGTCGCGACAACACTCTGATGTCGCGACACCAACTGAATACAACTGAGGTCGCGACATCACTTTGATGTCGCGACGAGGATCCGTCAATGAAAGCCAAAAGAGAGGCCTTTGCAAGTAAAAGACGTTGCAACTAGTTTTTAATGAAAGGTTCCACTGAGGTCGCGATGTCGTTTAGGCTGGCGAAGGAAAACATTTAACTAGAGTCTCAAGATAGTATGAAGTTGCAAACTACATTAAGAGTTTAAGAACGTAAAAGAGGTCGTGAACCTCGGAAAGAAGCCAAACAAAGTCCTCGACAAGAAAATCAAGTTGCGAATTATTTGCAATGATCACTGCATCATAAAACGAAGCGTCGCGACTGATCGATTTAGGTCACGACCTGAAGAAGAACTAAGCAGACAGCAAAAGAGGTCGCGACATCACCTTGAGGTTGTACAGAATGGGGCAGTAAGAGAAAAACTGGTTGCAACAAAGAACTGAGGTTGCGACCAGAAGAAAAGAAATGGGCAGTAAAAGAGGTCGCGACATCACCATGAGGTCGCGACATAAAATTGAAACATGTGAAGGCTGAAGACCACTAATACAACTGCAACCAAGAAATCAAGGTCACAACATGAAGCCATCTTATAAACATAAAGGTGGTCGCAACCTAAAACTGCTATCGCAACTCAGAAGTTGGAAGAAGAGAAAGACAAAGAGGTCGCGACATCACCATGAGGTCGCGACATCAACATTGAAGAAATACTGAGCAAATGAGGTCGTGACTACAAACGATGTCGCGACCGTTGATCAAAGCAGTTACAAGAAAACTGGTTGCAGCAGAGACAATGAGGTCGCGACTAATCACGAGCAAGCAAGAGAAATCCATGTCGCGACATCAACTTGAGGTTGCAACATAGAAATGTTGAGTCACTCTTCTTTGGAAATCCATCCGAGCTTTTTGGGATTCGGCCCAAATCTTTTTACAAAGATAAATAGACGCGATTAGAATAGTAAAGTAGCTTCCGCTCTTCACTACCCGTAGTGCTGGAAAGCGAGAGGAACTCGTGGATTTAGATTAGATTTTTATTTCTTTTCTTTATTTTTTTATTTTTAGTTTATTTCTTTTCTGGATTTGAATCTGCGAACTGTGCAGAGACGAGTAGAGCTGGATTTTATTTCTGTATTTTCTTAGTATTATCGTCGAAAATTGCGAATTTAGACAAATTTCTCTGAATTGCTTTTCTCAGCTTATTGCAATTACAAAGGGTCAGACGTGATCTGTATTCCATTTCTTAATTAGCAATGCATCGTGTATGCCAGTCACCGGATTTGATTTACATTTAGTTACAGTCTTTCCTGCACAAATATGGAGAACTACTTTGGATTCGGTTTTACTTAATTAGTGTCGTTTTTGAATTGTTAAGTTCCCAATAGTAGTACCGAATACCAGTTGAGAGAATGTATCTTGCTTTGATATCCAGGATGCCCTCTGAGTGACATAGAGACGGAGATTCCTGCGAGTTGAGAGTATTCTTTTCTGGGTATGCTAGACTACCATTGACGAATCATGAAGCTCGAGAGTTCATCTCGATAAATCCACCATTCGCTCATAATTGAAGTCGGAGGGGTGTGGGATTTAACAAATATAAAATAATCGTGAGAGTTCGCTCTTAATCTAAAGGTAAGTTCCTAACCCCCGCGGTTAGCTTAGATCTAATCAAGGGAAAGGGCAACCCATAGATTGGGAGGTTGAGCTACCAATTAAGTGGTAGAACTTTTGCGAAAATCCTGAGAAGGGGAAAGTGCAAAAGGTCCACAACAGAAATAAGTGTGAAGTATCAAGAGAAAATACCCAGATCTTGCAAGATAATTTGAATACAGAATGGTTGAATCTTGTCTTCGAGAGAAGCAAGTGATATCCAACCGTTGAATATGGAGAAACTAATTCCAAATAATTAGCAATTCTCGACAAAACCAGATCCAATAGAAGAGCAGAACAAGTAGCAATGTACTTTAGTGGCCGGCATTGACTGCTTCATTGTATTTCATCGATAGTTTTCGTCTCAATGTGAAACTCGATTCAATCCATTTTTTATAGATACAATTTATTTTTATTCATTTACTTTTGTTTACCTTAGTTTGATAATATTCAATAGTATAGATCTTTTAATTTTTTGTTGTTTAGATAAACTTCCACTATAAGTTCTTAGTCTAAATAGTATGGAATTTTTAGTAGTCGTGGTAAAGGATCTTTACCCATTGCCAATCTCTATGGGAATGATACCTGGACTTACATTCGCATTTTACTACTTATGTAATTGCATCTTATAAAGGTCATAGACTCGACCCTTATTTAAATCAAGAATATTAAGAGAAGATTATTTTATCACAAACTTATCCAGCGACATGTATGCAAGAGAAGTGTAAGGCTCTTGTAACTATGTTAATTTGAGGGGTCTTTAGTCTATATAGAAAAAGGAAAAGAAGTTTTTATGGCGCCGTTGCCGGGGATTGAAAGAATTATAGAGATCAATATTCTGACAAAAGAGGGAAATGCTAATTTGGACATTTTATAAAAGAAAAAGAACAAAAACAATTTTTCCAACAGTGGCTACACCAACCACTGATCTTTAACAAGCCAAGTTGAAAATATTTTTTTAGTTTGACTAATCCTATTAATCTGAGTATGTTTATATTTCAGGAGATCCTTAATGCATAGAAACAGATTGACCCGATTCAGACATCGAATCAAGAACACTCGTAAGCTTAAGAAAGACAAAAAGAGTAGAAACGCAAATATGGCGTATTTATGACCGTACAGAGGAATGCAGGACAAGAATAAAAGGCCTCCCATTACTGACACAATGGAAGATTTCTGGAGGCCTATTATTCAGGAAGAGTATTCTCGCAATCGACAGCCTATCAGGACGCAAATAATGAACCAAAGCCACCTTGATTGGCAATGGTGCAAAGAAGATCGCTCACCGGTCACCCCACCGAAGACCGAAAGAGCACCTGGTAGATTTCAGATGGCAAATACAAGGAAGCCGAATGGTGTGAGACCGTAGGTAATAAAGTCAGATCTCTTCTATTTTCTGATATAGCGTACTACATGGTATGAATCATTACCATACGGTTCAATACTGGGAAGAGTCAGAAGACATCAAGGTTTTTTCCATCTCTCACCCAGAAGAAGAGAGATAATAGCATTCCAACAAGTGGAAGATGAGAGCCTATATGTAGCCCGGGAAAGATTCAAGAGGTCACGAAGAGGTGCCCTATGCATGGGATTGATTTAAAACCTAGATGGATATATATTATATCACTACCTTAAAATGACACCATTCAATATATTATATGTCCCACAGAGTATTCAGTGAAAGCTAGAGGCTAGAGATCTGGAGGTGATTCGCTAATATACTACATGAAATTCTGAGTTTCTAGTAATAGCAGAGGAAAAGCGGCCATGGAGTCGAAGAAAATGATAGCCATGGAGGCAAAGTTAGATGCCAGCAATGCATAGGATGGACAAACATGAGAGAAAAATGCACACTACTCATGAAATAGGAGCAGTGGAAAGAGAACTTATGAGAAGAAGTGTTGATGTGCCAACAGAAGAAGATTCTTATGGTGCTGAGGAGGTTAAGTACATGAATGAGCCAAGAAATTACCATTTCAAGCCAAATCCTAACCTCGCCCACATTACAGCCCAAAGATCGAGGAACCATGAGAATTTCATATGGTGGAGGGTCATTGCAGTGCCTATGTACGACAATCCTTAACAAGGATATCGCAGCCACCAAGGTTCCGGCAAAGAAGAAAGATCAAGAAGGTGAGGGCGTAAATGACTATCGTGTATCAAGGAGGACTCAACCATATGAAGAACAAATGTTGTAGTTCATGGGGGACAACAAAAGGCTATTACAATTCCATGAACATAAACTGTCTGACTTGGAAGCTTTCAAGTCTGATACTCAAGTGTTTCAAAAGAATACAAGTGCCTCAAGCAAAACTTGAGACACAGAGGGCAGCCGGTCCCGAATATGCCAAATCGTGAGCAAGGAGCAAGGTACATTCACAATGTGTAAAAATCAGAAATTGCGGCACTTGGTCGATTAAATTGGGAAGGATTTGAGCAGCGAGAAGGAAAGAAAGGAAAGAAGAGGCGAAGGCGAGAACAGAAGGCGGAAAAGAGGAAGGAAGAGCTGCAGATTGAACAGCGAGAAAGAAATGAAGGCAAACGAGGAAGGAAGGAGTACCGGCTTATACACCTTGATTGCCATTTCCACATAGACTTAGGAAGGTAAGAAGAAGAGCGGTTCTGAGTCTTGGACATTTCAAGAAAATGAAATCAATATCCCATTTGCGAGAGGTGATCAACCAAATGCTGTTATGCAAAAAATTTCTGAAGGAGATCTTGACCGAAAAAGGAAGATAGGCGAGGAGGAATAGTAAGCTTGGCGCTACATGCATTCTTAGTTATCAAATAAAAAGCTCAGCCAAAATGAAGGACCCTTACCGAGTTCACCCATTCCACTGCTCCATAGGAAATATGAATTCAGCAAGCTTTGTGGATCTGGTGCTGGTATGATTTGATGCCTCTATCGGTTGTCTGAGAGACTTAATTTGGGAGAACTTACCCTGACAACAATTACATTGCAGTAGCTGATCGTCCAGATGACATCTTGGGAAAATTCTGAAGATGTACTTGTCAAGGTTGGGAAATTCATTTCCCGAGTGGATTCTTATCATGCAGTGATATTAAGTTCTCTTCTTTATTGGGAAGACCTTTCATATGGCCAGGTTGCTATAGATGTCTGAGAAAGTTGAGCGATACTAGGGTGGAAATGAAGCGGTGCACTTTAATATTAATAGGTTGGAACATCGATGTAGATCTGCAGTTGTAAAGAATTTGGCAGGAAACAATAGCCTTCTCAATGTTAATTGAATTCTGGTTGCTTGTCATAAACATTCTATCATTAGAAATTAGAGATGAATTTTGTTATCTTGAGAATGCACTTAGATATGTAGTCTTGCGGCAATTTGTTTAACAAGCAGTCTCGAGCATAAATGGCAGTCAAGATGATATCGGCGAAACAAAACGAACTCATGACAAGAAACTAGTGCGAAGGACTAACATTAGAAAGAATTGCAGTCATTTGAAATATGAGTTTTAGAACCAAAAAAGAAAACAGTTATCATATCATTTCTAATTGTTTTGAAAAATTTGAAGCAGAAGTTGGAAATTCTAAGAAAATACAAGGAAGTAATTTGCTTCAGGTCAATTGAGATCTGAAAGGTATCAGCCTCTCTTTGCATGCACAAAATATTGCTGAATGATAATGCAAAAACTTCTATTGAGCATCAAAGGAGACTGAACCAGTGATGAAGAAGTTATCGAGAAAGAAGTTACGAAATGGTTAAATACGAGGTTTATATATGCTATATGGATAGTTCTTGGGTAAGCCCAGTGCATGTGGTTCCCAAGAAAGGTGGATTCACAGCCCGAATCGAAATGAAAGAATGAACCAGTTCTATAAGGCTGTAGCGGATGAAGGTGTGTATTGATTACGAAAATTGAATCTTTGCTTGACAGAAAGGATCATTTTCCTTGCCTTTCATTGATCGGATCTTTGGATAGGTTAGCGGGGACACCCTCACTTTTGTTTCTTAATTGAGATCTCCCAGTTATAGTGCTATTACTGAGGATCAGGAGAAAACCACTTTTACATGCTCATTTTAATTTACTTTTGGCACCCCAGGAAATGCCATTTGGTTTGTGTAATGCTCACAGTGCCTTCAAAAGATGCATGATGTCATATTTGATTTAGAATAAGTTGGGAGGAATCTTCATGGATGATTTTACGGTGCCTGAATCCCGAGTTTTGAAAAAGTGTCACGCATAACTTGGAGACAATACTCAAGAGTGCAGGGCAAAAGAATCTAAGCTCTGAATTGGGAAAAATGCCATTTATGGTTCTGAAGGAATTGTCTTGGGACCACATGAATTTCTCAGGCTGAGGGCTTAGGGTAGGCCAAACAAAGTTAATTCTCAGAGATTTTGATGCCACCTACTACGGTCGAGGAATTAGAAGTTTCTTAGGACATCTCTTTGGATTCTGAAGATTTATTAGAGATTTCTCAAAAATTGCTAGACCAGCATGCGGATTCTTTGGAAAAGGATATGATACTGTTTTGATGAATCCTGCGAGAGGCTTTAAGAAGAAATCAAATTCGGTAGTTGAAGCTCCCATCATGGCAAAACCAGTTAGACAGAAAATTTGAAATCATGTATGATGCAGTGATTTTGCAATGGGAGGCTGTATTGGGACAGAGAAAAAGTAGAAAAAGTGTTCAAGGCCTATACTATACCCATTAAAACCTTGATGAAGCTCGGAAAATTACTCTACTCACCCGAAAGGAGATGTGATAGGTATTTGTATGTGACAATTAGGCCATACATTTTGGGGTCCATGTTGTATATACATTGATCATGCAACAATTAGAGTATCTAATGGCAAAGAATCAAGCCAGGCGAAAGTAAGGTGAGTATTGTTATTGCGAGGAATTTGATTTGAAATAAAAGACAAAGGGTTGTGACAATGTGATAGTTGATCACTTGTCAGAGTGAAACCCTCTTATGCGAAGAAGAAAGAGAAATAGCAGAAAATTTTCTAGATGAACAGTTATTCCAGCTATCACTCCAAACACCTTGGTATGCTGATATTGTGAACTACTTAGCTTGTGGAATTATGCCACCAGAATTCATCTACCAGTAGAGAAAAAAGCTAGGGCGGCAGCCGTACTACATGCAGGATGATCTTATTGTTTAAAGGAGCTTATACGATTATAAGGAGATGTGTGCGGAAGGTAGAGCAAAAGCAGAATTTTACAAGAATGTCATGCATTACCACAGGAGGACATTTGCGGGAGATAAAACAACCCCTGAATTCTCCCGATCAATTTGCGGCCTACTATTTTAAGGCCCATTTTGAATGGGTAAGTTATGTGATCAATGCCAAAAGAATAGGAAATATGACCAAAGGCATGAAATGCCCCTGCCAGTATCTGGTGGTGTAATTGTTTGATGTGGGAATGGATTTTATGGGGCCTTTCGATTTCATTTGGAAATACATACATACTCCTAGTTTGTGGATTATGTATCAAAATGGGTTGAGGCGATGACTTGTCAAAAGAATGATGCCAATACGGTTGTGGGATTTTACAAAGAAAGTATTCGTGATTTGGGACACCAGAACTATAATCGAGTGATGGAGGGAGCCATTTTGCAAATAAGGTGTTTGGCGAGCTCATGAGGCGGATATGGTATCAAACACATTATGAGCTTGCTTATCATCCTCAAACAAATGGGCAAGGCTGGAAATTTCCAACGGGGGAGATAAAGAGAAAGTGCAGAAAAAGCCCATAAGTTCTGTAGGAAGAGATTGGTCTTTGAAGCTTGATGAGTACTCCTGACCTCCCCAGGACTACTTTTAAAACTCCCATTAGAATGTCCCCATCGGAGGCTTGTCTTTGAAAGCCTTATCATCCCTACCTCTTGAGCTGAATATAAAAGCTATAGACCCATCAAAAGAGCTGTTTGATTTAAAAATTTGCTAAGAAGAGAAACCTCCCCGGTTAAATGAATTGGAAGGATTAAGGAATGAAGCCTATGATAGTGCGAGAATCTACAAGGATAAAACAAAAAATGACATGATCAAAAGAATCTTGAGGGAGAATTCAAGGCGGGAAATGAGTCACGGTGTTCAACTCCAGACTAAGACTCTTTCCGGGAAAGCTTAAATCCAAATGGAGTGGACCATATACAGTGGTATCGGCTTGCACGGTTGGGCGGTGACACTTAGAACCGGCGATCATGAGGAGTTCGAAGTTAATGGTAAGAAGATTAAAAAAGCACTACCTTAGGAGAAAGCAATTGGAAGATTAATCCTTAGTTACGAATAAAGGAAATTGAAGAAACGAACAATAAGCGTGAAGAATCCGATGAGACTAAAGTGAAGCGACTTTGTGGAAGATAATCCACATCAGTTTGTTTTAAGTTTTTTCTTGTTATAGTTTATAAATTTTGTGTTTAAATTTCTAATAGCTTTGTGTAATTTGATTCATATTTGATGGAAGAATAGGTAAATATTTGTGTTAGTTTTGCAGATAGTGAGAATGGCTTAAAAACCATCTATAATCAAACTTTGTCGGCATAAAGACAAAAAGAGATTATTTACTCTACCTTAGTTTTCTTGAATTTTCAATCTACGATGTGATTGAAAGTTTGAAATTTTAATTTGTTCTGGTGCTTAAATTTTGAATGTGAAGCATAGAGGATGAATTTGTTGAATATTTTCATGATGAAGATGAATTGAGTTGCAGTTGTCTTGATTGGATTTGAATAAATTGAAATTGCTGTGAATTTGATTGTTGGAAGATAAATTTTACAGTCATAACAACAATCAAAAGTTACAATAAGAAGTCATTGGATGTGAAATAATAAATCGAAAGGAAGTAAGCAAGTCAAGTAGTCTGACTAATGAAGCAAGGAAAGAAAAAGAAAGTTGTGACACATCATTCCTGTGACTGATACATTTAGTGTAACAAAAGTGAGTTGCGACCGGAAAAGTCAAAATTCAATAAGAGAGAATTTAACCTGGAGGAAGATATAGAGTTTTAGATGAAGAAATAAAGTTTTCTCTGATTGTTCATAATTCTTATTTGTAAGGAAAGTAGATTGTACAATATCGAAATTGTTTTGATATTTAAATACAGAAATTCTTGTTGACCTACAAAATTATTTGAGTTCATGGGTGGCAGAAATTTTGTGTTCGTGTTATTTTACATTTTAGCATGAAAGAATAAATACCTTATGCGTGCAAGGATCAAATAAACAATTATGTTCTTACTTGAGAACAAAATTCAGGAAGAATAAGGGAGGCGGATTTTAAGTGGAAATTAGAAGTCTTTGCACATATTAAAATTAATATAGATTGCAAAAATGGGAAAATGGTTGTGCGATGGAGCAGTACTTGGTTGAAATAATGTAGTAGACGGTAAATAAGTACAAGTCTTGAAGAAATAATACACTTGAGTCGACAAAACATGGCTTTGAGAGGAATTCGAGAACATCTGCAGGAATTCGAGATTGAGAGTCATAGATCCACAAACTTGTTGGATTATTGATTGAGGCAAAATCTTAGGTGAAAACAGCCAACAAGAAGTGATAGAGGCCATCCTTGGCAGTTTGAGCTTTTCTAAGCCTACCCTCAATATATGCTAAAGCATATTCTCTAGTTCCTTGATTTGAGCCAAATAAGCCTTATTTCTTCAATAAACAACAACTGAAAACCTAAATTCCCTTCCTTGCAATAATCCTGCAGCAAAGAGCCCAATTTATCCAGTTTCCAGTACAGAAAAAGTCTACTATAAAGAAAGAAACAAGTTTGGGGGAAAGGAATAATTCCAAATGTTACAATGAAATTGAAAAGTAAAAGTGTAATGTTTGAAAAAGGGAGTAAGTTTTGTCTTGTGGCCTATTTCCCTTGAACAATTAAGCTTGTAGGGTGTTTTAACACCTGGTACCTAATATAGCTGTTATCAGATTGTGTAGCCAAAAGTTTCTTTAAAAGAGTAATCAAGAAAACTTTAAGAAAGGCAACGTTATTGTCTGACAGTAGAAAAACAAGCGAGAGTTCGAAACCAAAAAGGACACTTTGAATAAAGTGCATATGAAATTGAAATTCCATAAAGAATTAAGAAGATGAATCAGGCTAAGATTGTGGAGAATTAACAAGTATAAAGAAGAAAAGAATTTGAAAGTTGAAGGAACAAACCTGAGAGGAATGATGTGAAGCTGAGTGATTTTAACCAGTTTTCTATTCATCTGCTGATTACCCTAGCTTGTATTCACAAACCTGAAGACCTCATTGATCTTGAAGGTTGAATTTACATTAAGTGGAGATCAATATGAAAAACAAGCCTATGGAACTTTGACAAAACGATCCAAGAAAACTCCCGGAAGATCGAGCTAAATTCAACATGAAGATAGAAAAGGATTGAAGGCTGCACACATACACCGCAGAACAAGACATTGAATATCATTAATACATTATTGCAAAAATTTATGTGCAGTCATCTGTTTCTTATTCTTGAATAGAAAATAGAAATTTAAAAAACGATACGCTATCTCTTATTTCCAGATTAGAAGGTGGAATGAGAAAGACTATGGTATGGATAAGAAAAATGTCCTTAAAAATTTTAAGCTTATTTGTTTGAGGACAAACAATTCTTTCTTTTCTTTGCTTGGGGACAAGCAAAATGTTAAGTTTGGGGGAATTTGATGAGTCCAAAAACTCATTAGATTTTAATCCATTTTACGAGTATATTACGAGTTAAATGTTGATTTATTTGCGAAATGTGGATCTTTTACTCAAATCATTTGTAGGAAAATATGACAAAAGCTAAAATTTCCTTGAAACCAGAAGACCGACACAGCGAGGTGAAATGTAATTGAAAAGCCAGGGAATTCGTAGGAAGCTTAGTTGTCAGTCAGTTCCAAGTCACGACATCACCAATTTCATGCTTTGTGGAAGAAAAAAGAAGTCCTAAAAAGGGTGAAGTCGTTAATTAAAGAAAGAAGTTGCGACAAAGGAAATGTGGTCGGGACTAAAGGAAATATCAGAAAGAAGAAATCCATGTGTGACAACCACTCGTCATCGCGACTGTGAATCTAAGCCACGGTCGGCGACGTACTCCGATGTCGCGGCGAGGGTCCCGTCGATGAAGCCACAAGAGGTCTTTGCAAGTAAAAGGCGTTGCAACTAGTTTTTATTAAGAAGGTTCCAATTGAAATTCGCGACATCACATTTGGAATTGGCGACGCGAAAGCGAACTAAGTCTCAAGCGAAAAGGTGAAGTTGCAACCACATTAGAGTTTAAGAGCGAGAAAGAGTGTAACCTGGAAGAAGCCAAACAAAGTCGACAAGAAGCGAAGTTGCGACCATTTAATGATCACAGACCTTAAACGATGTCGCGACCAGCGATTTAGATGCATGGCAGAAGAAAACTAGCGACACAACAAAGATCCGCGACATCACCTTGAGGTCGCGACTGAAATAAGGTGGGAAAGAAAAAGCGGTTGCAACAAGAGCGAGTTGCGACGAGAAGAAAGAAATGGGTAGCAAAGAAGGTCGCAACATCACCATGAGTTGCGGCGTAAATGAAACTTGAAGAAGTGAAGACCACCAATACATTGCGACCAAGAAATCAAGGTCACAACATGAAGCCATCTTATAAACATAAAGGTGGTATAATCACTTCAGTGTGTAACTCAGAAGAGTTGGAAGAAAAGACAAAGTGCAGCGACATCTGCATGAAATTCGCGACATCAACAGAAGAATCGCGAGCTAAATGATGTTCAGCATTCTAAACGATGTGACCATTGAATCAGCGATTACAAGAAGACTAGATTATGGTAGAGATAATAGGAATTAGCGACTAATCACGAGAGCAAGCAAGAGAAATCCATGTCGCGACATCAGCTTGAGTCGCGACATGGGAGGCTGATAATTTGGGCCTTTTCTTTGAAATTCTGCCAGACACCCAGGGATTAGGCCCAATTCTTTTTACAGTATAAATAGACATCATTAGAATAGTAAAGTAACCCAAGATCTTACTTTCACCGAAGAAAAGGGGAAAAGGAGAGGGAACTCAGTGTATAGTTTAGATTAGATTTTTATTCTTTTTTGTTTTTTTATTTTTAGTTTTATTTCTTTTTTGGATTTGAATCTACGACGTGACGAGTAAAGTTAAATTCTTCTGCATTTCTTAGTATTCTTGCTGAAAATTTATGAATTAAGACAAATTTGAATTGTTTCTTCGATTTTATTGCAATTCACGGTGGTTATGCGTGATCGGTATTCCATTTCTTAATTAACAATGTAATGTCGAGCTCTAGTTTGATTTACATTTGAATTCTGATCTTTCTGCACAAATATGGAGAACTACTTTGGATTCGGTTTACTTAAGTAAATATCGTTTTAGATTGTTAAGTTCTAATAGTAGTACCGAATACCGAGTTGAGAGAAACGTATCTTGCTCGATATCCGGGATGCCCTCTGCGTGACACAAGAGCGGAGAATTCACGAGAAGCAGGAGTATTCTTTTACGGGTATCTTTAAAAACACCATTGACGAACTGAGCTACGAGAGTTCATACGGTAAATCCCATTCGCTCATAATTGAAGTTGGAGGGTGTATTTAACAATATAAATAATCGAGAGATTTGTAATCTAAGGAGTAAGTTCTAACCCCGTGTTAACTTAGTCTAATCAAGAGAAGCGAACCCCATAGTTAGGAGAGTTGAGCCACGATTAAGTGGTAGAAACTTTGCGAAAATCACACGAGAAAGGCAAAGGTCTAGCGTCAGCGGAAATGCGTGCTGAAGTATGGAAAAATACCCGAGATATTGTAGATAATTTGGAATCTGGTAGTGGTTGAATCTTGTCTTCAAGAGAAGCAAGGATATCTAACGATGAATATGGAGAAATCAATCAACGATTAAAATTCTTAAGGACCAAAACCCGGATCCATATATAGAGCAATGATGTTGCCCAAATCTTTGGGGTGACTGTTTCATTGTATTTCAGCGATGGTTTAAGCTTCTCCGCAGGAAGCTGATTCAATCCATTCTTATAGATACAATTTATTTTTATTCATTTGCACTGACAGCTTAGTTTGATAATATTCATTAGTATAGGATCTTTGTAATTTTTTTGTTGTTTAGATCAAAACTTCCCTTTATAAGTTCTTGAATCCCGAATGAGTATGGTATTTATTAGTTGGGAGTAGTTGATCTTTAATTCGATTTGCCAATCTACGTGGGAATGATACGGACTTACATTCAGATTTTACTACTTGTATGACCTGTGCACTTGCGGTGTCCATAGACTTGACTTCCCCTTATTTTTAAATCACTTAGATATTAAGAGAAGATTATTTTATCAAACAAGCTTATCAAGTGACATGGATCTGAGAAGTGTAAGGCTCTTGTAACTATGTTAATTTGAGGGGTCTTTAGTCTATATAGAAAAAGGCAAACAGTGTACCAAGAATTTCTCGTTCACACGTTGTCAAGAAGATGCCAAACTAAGGTTTTAGAAGAATTTTCACAAGTGTTCGACCTTCGTCTCTGACTCCCGTTCTGAAGCACAAAGAGGTTGAGGGGTTGTTACCTTGAAGGGGATGAGTTTCCACCATTAGAACCTATCATGGAGGTTTAGAACTCCATTAAAGTGAAAATTGATTAATTGCTGGAACACTACTAGTAAATGAGAATTGAAATAACACTTCAATGCTTAAAGGTTGAGATATAAAAAACCTGATCTCTCGATGAACACCAAGTTATAAAACCAATGAAGATTACAAATGCTTAAAAACTCATAATCGAAAAGAAAACTAAATTATCTGCTCTATGAAACCTAGAAAAATGAGAAGCACTCCAAGGTTAGAGCAAGCAGGAATTCGTCTTTGCTCAGGAATATCGCTACCAATATTCATGGTCGTTATCATCGCATACTTTGATCACATGGTTTATTTCGGTTGTCGTACTCTCCGTTGGCTAACTCATAAGTTTCTCCATGACGGGTGTTGATTGCTATACAGTGCACATGACCATTCTTTCACCCATGGGTCGACCGATTTTCGCTTGTTTCAGGTTTTGATATAGGTTTCACCATTAGGGACCTTCTTAGAGAGAACTTGGATCTATGTCATGACTTTGCTGGCCTCCATGTTGTTTTGTCCTTTTGTTGTTTGCTTTTGATGATTTTTTAAAACTCATTTTAGCTGCTTGAGTTTGAGAGAGTTAGTGTTCTTTGTGGACACTTTGCAGAGTCTCTTTGTGCCGATATAGTTAAGTATAGTTTTATCTTTTCACTTTCAACTGAATCGATTGTTCACATTAGATTTACACTCATGAACTATCGAAGAGGGTATATTTGTGGGCAAAGTTTGTTTACGTTATTTTATTTTATTATTAAATTTTACTTTTGATTTTGTTTTATTTTGTGTGTGCTATTTTATTATTTTTTATTTTTTCAAACCCCGATTCCCTGCTCCTATTTCTCACCTCTCACCCATCACTATGACCATGCCTACCTAACTACCCCCTTTCTCTCCTCCCCCTCCCCTAACCGGTTTGCTCTCTTCCCTCTCCTTCTCCTCTCACCCCCCCCTCTTTTTTTTTATTTTTTTTTTCTCTCCTTCAGCTCCCTCTCTTCTTCCTCTCTTCTTTTCTTCCATCCTAGTTTCCTTTTTTTTTGTTCTTTTTTTCTTTTTTTTTTCTCTCATCAATTTTTTCTTCTAAAAGAAACAAATTCAAACAAACATCATAAAGGTAAAAGACTCATACCTTCTTTATTTTTTTTTATTTTATTTTCTTTATTTTCTTCTCATTTTTGTCAACACCCATTACACATTTTCTTTAGCATAAAATTCACACATGTATGCATTTGTGGGATTTGATTTTTCTTTTATGGGCTATTATGAGATTTATGTGTGTGGATATGAAAAATTGTTATTGGTGAAACTTATGTGAAAAATTGTTGTTGGTGAAACTTATGTAATAAGCTTGAATCTTACATTTTTCTCTTATTTTATTGTATTTGGGTTTAATTTGTGTTATTTGTGTAATTATATTTTGTGTGTTAATAGTTAACTTGAAAATTTTGTATGGACTTTAGGTTGTCAAATATTAAATTAAGTTTTTAGATCTTATTTATATTTTAATGAAATTAGTTTTGAAATTAAATTTTATAATATTTGAATTTACCTTAAGTTATCATTTTTGGAATTGTTAATTGACATAATTTTTATTTAATTTAGTATGATTGCATGTTATAATTTTATTTTGAATTATGGTTAAATTATTAAATATTCAAATTAGGCCCAACCCATTAATTTAAACTCATTAGTCTAGACCCATCAAATTAGGCCAAACTCATTAGTTTAAGCCAATTAGTCTAGGCCCATCGAATTAGGTCAATCACATTAATTTAAGTTCATTAGTCTATGCCCAACATACTTAGGCCTAACCCATTAATTTAACCTTATTAGTCTAGGCCCATCACATTAATTTAAACCCATTAGTACAGGCGACATGCTTGGATGACTATTAATTTAAGTCTGTTAATTTTATGCGTGAGTGGGGTGTTCATTCAGTTTAAGCGAAGATTAGTCTGGCGTCAAATTGGTAGAACAATTGGTTTTAAACTCTTTGTTGAAGTGCAGGCCCAATATACTTGACAACCCATTAATGTAATGAATTAGTTTGAAATGTCAATTAGATCCGGCCGTGGTTGTACTGATATGTTGGCGTCCAGATTTAGTTTAAAGGCTGAATTTGGTCTGATAAATATCTTAGGTCAGATCAATTAGTTTAAGCCCAATTTATGTTTAGCGTGTTAGATCCAGTATTATCGCAGGCCGTGTCTTAGAACGTCATTCTGTTAAAGTTCACTTAAGCTTCAGTGCATTAAGTTTAACCCATCATTGACCCATAGCTTAGTTCCTTGAGCCACTAGATCATTCGACCAAGCCTTTGACCAGTATTCGATCGACTCTTTAGTAATAAATTTCCACCCCCTTAATTTATTCAATTTCTCATTTTCACAAAATTTATTTATTTTTCAATTTAATCTTAAAATTCAAGTCTTCAAAATTTAAGTACTAAATTTTCATTTCTCAATTTTTTTTTATTTAAATATCAAATTTTCAAAAATTCAAATTCACATTTTCTCATCTTCTAAAATTCAAATTTTCAATTCTAAAATTCAAATTTTCAACTCTAAAATTCAATTCTCAATTTTTAATTTGTTTTCCAAGATTTTCATGTTTATTATTTTTAATTTACAAAATTTCTCTATTTCAAAAATTTCGGTGTCATAATCTAAGAATACGAGTCTCATGATTTCAAGTTTTAAAGTTTCCAATTTCATTTACAATTTCTCAATCCCAAATTCCAAAGTTTCATAATTTAAAGGAATTCCAAATATTTCAATTTCTAATTTCAATTCTAGAAATTCAAAATCTCAAATTTATAAAATTCAAGTTCTTAATTTAAAAATTCAATTTCCAAATTCTCAATTTCAAAATTCTCAAACTTCAAATTCACTTCAAAAAATTTCAATTTCCAAAATTTCATTCAATTTTCAAAACTTCAATTTCAAATCAGTTTTCCAAAAATTTAAACACATGATTAATTCTATAGTTCTTATAAAATGGAATCTTGTGGAGTTAATTTGTGTAACATATAAATGGGCTCGGGTGGGGCTCGACATCTCATGTATATTAACAAATAATTTGACTTATGATCTATAACCATTTTTTTTAATGTGAATATTCTATATTGTTGCATCGAACTAGTATGATTTTTTATTGATAGTACTCTCGATTCGTTGTCAAGGTATACATGTTTTCTCTTTAATTTTACTCTTTATGTGTCATCTACATGATTTATTGGTTTCCGTAATCAATTGATTGATTGTCACAGTTCCCTAAACTTGTTTAGAAGAGACCCTTTTTATACAGGCTTAGAGGGGTACTACGGCTCACTACTATACCTTCTCGATAGATAATATGACCTTCGAATTCGGACTTGGTTTTTTGTAGACACGTCTTTTCCTAAATAAGGAGTTACACTAGGGTTTTATTGCTTATTTTGTTTTCCCTTTAAAAAAATAACTAAAATAAGTGGCGACTCCAAAAAACCATTTGTTTTAAAAATGGTTTTTTTAAAATAAAAAAAAATAATAATAAAAGCGAGTCTCGCCATGGAGTGGGGACGCATATGAAAAATGCGGGGTCCACAAAGGGGTTCAGGGTTTGAGTCCCAGTATGGATAAATTTATGAAGAAACAGATTATTATAATGTATTACAAGGTGAATAAATGTTAAAAAAAAAATCATAAATAAATAACCATTTTAATTACTTTATAATCATATATAAACACAAACTTTTGTGTGTTTTTAAAAAGATAAAAAATGATAGTAACTCTTATGAAATACAATTGAGTAATAAATAATAAACTCGATTATATATATATTTTTACAGCTAAATATTTTAGTTATAATGTAGTAAATTATCCCCATCGAGACTTGAAATCAGACCCCCTCCTTTTATATTATATGCTCTTTGAAACGTTGAGTGTTGTGGCGCTGAAACACAGGTGTGACTACTGTCAACTGCGAAAAATCTATACATCTCGTATCCACGAGGCATACTGATAAAAAATGGCAAAGCGGGCTGTCAATACTCACGAACATGTACCCGACTATATTACAATAGTCAGTGATTTTATTACTCTTAATACAAATACATATTAAAATCTCTGATTATAATACATATTATCCAAAAATCTGAGGCCCTGGCGGCTTTCTTCAAAATCGGTCTAAAATGAGTTGTCTTCTCGGCGCCCCCTGTACTGAAAAAATGTTCCTTGACGGGGTGAAATTTATCGCCGATAATGAATCACCTAAATGGGTTCTCTCCGCCTAAGTGCATATGCAATGCTCGATTTAACTTGCATCAAGTAAATACATTGATCCTACTTGAATGTCTGCATGCCCGTTCCATGTCTAAAGTCCTGTGACTCATTCACACT